>CM055901.1:4029596-4368873 GCA_029582155.1 Panopea generosa
TTTCTAAATGCTTTTTTAGAGGGCGGGGGGAGAGGACAAATATTCAATTTTAAAGAAATTTTACTCGAGCAACACTAAAGGTGCTTCATGATTTAAAACAATCAGATATAAAAACAACTCCAAGTCAATATACGAGGCGACTTTTTACGGCCGCCACACGATACGTAAAAATCAGTTTTAAAAACAACACCAAGTCAATATACGAGGCGACTTTTTAACGGCCGCCACACGATATGTAAAAATCAGTTGTAAAACCAACACCAAGTCAATGTACGAGCCGACTTTTTACGGCCGCCATACGATACGTAAAAATCAGTTATAAAAACAACTCCAAGTCAATATACGAGGCGACTTTTTATGGCCGCCACACGATATGTAAAAATCAGTTGTAAAAACAACACCATGTCAATGTACGAGCCAACTTTTAAGGCCGCCACACGATACGTAAAAATCAGTTATAAACAACTCCAAGCAAAGCAATAATCTGATTTGGCCAGTTCAAGATTATAACAGAAATATTACGGGTATATCACTACTGTGTACGTGTGGCGAAAATCCAAAAGTGCAATTATTGAAGGTTCAATGGTCACAATTAACTAATGCAGCAGCAGTAAGGGTACAGAAATACAATTAAATATAAAAATGACATACCTCTGAACTGCCTTTATGTTTTGGGTATGTGTGTGCACTTTCCCAGTGACCGTCACAATCCGGACAGCGAAAATAGCCGTACATTTCGCCTTTCTCGATATGAAACGTAGTTGAACGTTTGTATAACAAAGTTGGTGTGATATCAAAACGAGGTTTTTTAGATTTTATAGATCAACATTATCTCAAGTTTCGGGAAGTGATAATTTGTTGTTTCACTTTCGTTTTAGAAGGTATGCCATAGACAGATCTAGAAAAGGTGTTAGAGCAGTGACTTTTCACCATCGTACTTTCGGGGCTTGTCACCGTCGTTGTCCCCCCTCCACACACACACACACACACACACACACACACACACACACACACACAACGGGACACCATAGTGGAGAGGTGGAGTGCGCGGTCCAGCGGCACAGCACCGAACCCATGATCGGAGGGTCGTGTATCCAAATCATTGATTATATTATTCTATGTTAATCACGAAGTATTGTGATATCAAAATTTAGATAAAAGCACTATGTTATCGAATTTGTGATAAGTAAAACCACTAAATATTGAGCCAGTGAAGTTGAGTGATATCACATTTGCGAAGAATACATGAGGTTTTGGATATAAAGTATAAAATGGCCCATACCAAACTTTCGAAATCGGTGTCGCGTGAAAATCCGATAATATTTTTACTATTGACAAAGAAGGACGAGTATCTTTTTTTCTTTATCAATGAAACCGTTTAAAATATCAAATTTGTACTTACCACAAAATGTTGTTTAAAATGTGAAACTACGTCATGAACTTATCGTATGACAGCACATTCATCTGTTACATACATTATACAATACGTATAGGTTAGAAGTTATATGGTACGTCAGTAGAAAATTCCATGTAACTTCTAACCGGCTTAGAAGTTGTTCTACGTTCTCGTTCCTGGGTACCAGGCATGGTCTTGTTGCAAATTTTTTTATTTATAGAATTAAGTCCATGAAAGACACAGACCAAACACGATCGCGTGCGCGTTATAAAAAAATAAACCGATTCAGTTATTTTGAAACTACGTCATTCTATTTTAGATTGAACCTTCCGTATCCTGGTGTTTGTAGTATGATAGCAGATTTATCTGATAGATCAACTATTATCGATGACCTGATACTATGGACTGGTGTTAAAGTTAAAAAAAAGTATCCGCTACACATTTAACTAATCATTTTCTTAATATTTCGTGAAATTCACAAAACAAAAATGAACGCTGTCTCTGCATGGAGAATAACCTACCGGTGCTATTAGGTGGAACGCGTGGTCCAGTGGTAGAGCATCAGATCCATGATCGGAGGGTCGGGGGTGCGATCCCCCGTCACGGTTATGTGTGCAAGATGCTTTTCGCTGATGCTTAGTACTGGTTCTGCCAAAGAAGATTTCGAGCGTAACTTGACTAAGTTGCCATGGAAAAGTCGTATTAATTTGCAAAAAGTGCAACGTCGTATTTTGCTCGATTGAAAAGATGGAATGGTGAAATTTACACGTTCCACATTTTAATGAAAAAAATATGACTTACTACCTTTCTTAAATGCCTGGAGTATTTTGGATGTATTCAAACCAAGTGCCTTTGTTTATATCTAGAGAAAGAATGCCGTAGATTGTTAGTTTGATGATAAGGATATGCATGCAGTGCTGAGTGTGGCCTAACTTGCATCAATCACTTGTCAATCAATGTCACTCCCAAACTAATAACTAGCTCACATCGCTCACTTGTCAATCTATCATTCCCAAGCTAACTCAGTTCACATGTATACAAAACAAAACAAACATGTACACTTAAACAGTTTGGGTTTAATTTTTCTGTACTATACAAGTTATTAATTGTTTTCAAATACTTTACAGTTAGGATGTACCTGTATGAATTTCATGAATAAAATGATGAGATGAGATAACTATTGGTTAAGACAGTGTTGTCTCCCTTGAACCATAAAATGCTGAAATTATCGAAAATGAATTAGCAACACTAGATGACAAGATACAAGATACAAGAAAATTTATTTTGTGTCGGATTTACAAATATAAAACCATAGCTGTAAAGCTATTTGCCGACAGTAACAAAGATAAATAACATTTTTTTTACTAACATGCATAAAGCATAAGCATACACACACTCATACACATGCATACACATTTATATACAGATTGCCCACACTTTCGTATACATATGAACAGAACCCACACATACAATACTCGTGCCATACACACAGTACAGTATTTTAAATTTAGTAAAAATTATACTACCTCAGGTTAATAATAATAAAGCAATACAGAGCAAGAGTTTAAACAATAGGATAAATCAGTAAATCATCTAATTAAAACATGTTAAAATTAACATAAAGTGCAGATAAATAGTTGACTAAGGCAGGGCAGTTTAGAACATTTGCAAGAAACTAAAGAATACTAAAGCAAAGTTAAGAGAATAACGCACCGGTCCTTGTGCGGGTCAGTCTCCCGAACTCCTTGAAATTTTTTATCAATACTGACTTGAGTATGAACACAGTTTGATAAACTCGATCCGTGTTTTCTTTGTTCAAAAATTGAGGTTCTGCTCCCATAAGTTCTGCTTTGACGATATTCAACTATTGCTTCACTGCCAATTTTTTCGAACAAATCAGTTTTCAGTGTATGCTATATATATCCAGTAAATAGTCCATCTCAATTCAGCCGGAAGCAATGTGACTACGTCCATGCTCACATCGTCTTGTCCCATCCACTACGTGATCAATATAAATGGAATTCTGACCTTGACTTAGTTGTGACCTTCTTGTAAAGTTCTGAAACGTACTTGATTACATATTTGAAAAGTGCATCAAGGCGATACAGTCACCCATTACTACTGTAGTACTTTAGAAATAAATATTTGATTCGATTACCGACGAACTTGCTAGTTTCCAAACTGGGTCATATTGAACAAAAATTGTTTGTTCCTGTTGCGCGAACGACCTACGAAAACCACGACTCAAACAATTTTATTGCCATTTCTGAACACCATTTTTTTCTCTCCATAAGTTTTATAATCCGACTTTTTGATGATTTGATGTTATGAAACAAAGTGATCATCGATCATGATTAGCAGGCTGCCACACTCGCAATATGCAAGATGATTTTAGACAATGCGAGTTGAAATTCGGAGCAAATAAAAGAACGAATGCAATTCTGGCTGAGAAATAAACTTGGAAAAAACTGTCCAAAAGAAAGTTAAACTACAAAGTCATGTACGATATGGTTCCGGTATGTTATTCTTATTTACTTTGGACGCCGTTAATATCATTAAAGCATTCGACAATGATCATCTGAAAACTCTCGTTATATCTTGGAAACTTTTCATAACAAACTGTGCGCCATTTGTTTTCCTAGGTAGCATATCGCGCATGCGCTGGTTTTTTATTTCCGTTTACACATCGGAGTGTTTTGGAATATTTCCCGGTCTTTTTGTATTGGCGAGTGTAATTAATTGCCACTTGGATTGATCTGACTAAAGTATTCGTGTGTATTTTTGTAGCTCTAGAAAAAATAATCTGACTGGAATGCAGTGACAATATGTGCATGTCTTTATTATGAGTAACCAATGTTTATGAATGATTATGATTATGCAGATATGATTATATGAATTTTATGTAGAAACGCTGCTTGTGTGATTTTTAAAATAAAATGATTGTATAAAGTATTTAGGCCTGTTCCATTTACACATACAATCCAACCATGGAAGGTACTTTGAAATTGGACCCTCACTTTTTATATTAGAATATTATTATTTTTGTCTTCCATGGGTGTGATGTATGTTTAGATGGAACATCCCATAATATGTATCTTGTTATTCATTATGAATATTAAAACAGGAAAATAATAATAATAAAACTTATAAAAGATTATCTATTGTTTTATTTAATTTCTTGCCATATATTATATAGTAATACATGCCAACACATAGAAATTGTCTTCCAACCACAAAATCTGTAGATGTTTTACAATTTGAAGCGTAAAACCATCCGTTCATATTGACTCTTCTCCAGATTTCATTTTTGACTCTCCAGATTTTGGGATCAGGGGTCAAATGACTCTCCACTTTTTATTCCTATTGAAAACCCTGCAAAGTATTTGTGATTAACACAGAACAATATAATACTATACCATAAAACCATTGTGTTGTTAAAAGTCGAAATTGTAATAAGTAAAACGATTGTACTCAATATTGAGCCAGTGAAGTTCAGTGACATTTCATTCGCGAAGAATACATGAGGTTTTGGAGAGTGTTAAGTATAAAATGGTCGTGCATAGATAAAAAGATCACGATACGAGATAGGAGATCTAGAACAGTGTATTTAACTTCCATGTTATCATTCTGTAATCTGATATATTTATTTGTTTTTGTCATGTTAATAAAGAAAAATAATCAACAGTGAAACGTCATAAACGTTATATTTAATGTAGCTTGATTTTTATTGATGCAAAATACAAAATACTGCAATTGTTTGATCAAATATCTAATAAATTTTACTTTTAAAAGGAGCAGCTTACCTTTTTAAGTAACTTAGCGTAATTATATATATATTATTGGTAAGCGATACTTTAATGGACATAAGAGTACTTCAATTATTAAGGAGAGGCAACCTGAGGCAGTGTGTGGAAAGGGTATCCCTTTCCCGCTGGTGGTGGTAATTATGCTATTAGGATATGGGGAACCGCTCCGGAAAATGTTTGATATCTTAAACACCAACTGCTGAATTCTACAGGTATCTTAGAAAATACACCATTTTGTCCAATAGTTTGTGACTTTAAAACTCTTTTATTAAATAAACACGCACGCACGCACATACGCACACACAAGAAACTTAGACTTAACCATAAGATGAGCCTCAAATGACTGTTGATGCATATAAATTCAAATGTTTTATTGAGAGCTAAAACTACATGAGAGCAAGGATATGTACAGATAAATAATCAGCTGGGGCCCACGTACAGCTGTTTCAGGCGTGACATGTCAGTTGTTTTCAACTTATTTGTATTTAGTACCCTGTGCCCGATTGCTAATTATGTATGCCCATTCACTCAAATATTGCATGCAGATTTACATTATCATTATTATCAATATTATTGAAGTTATCAAGCAAATAAAATTAGAGCCACGGTATCCAACCTATATAAAAACGGACTCGTCCTTCATTAATATCTATTAGATACATTGGCAGTAAGGCGGGAAAATTAGACGAGTCCATAAAGGAAAGTGATTAATTTCCGCTGAATGACAAAACAGTCTGAATTACAAATCGGTCTGAATGACAAAACAGTCTGAATGACGTCATAGTCTGAATGACAAACCGGTCTGAATGACAAAACAGTCTGAATGACAAACCGGTCTGAATGACAAAATAGTCTGAATGAAAAACCGGTCTGAATGACAAAATAATCTAAATTACAAATCTGCCTGAATGACATAATAGTCTGAGTGACAAATCGGTCTGAAAGACAAAATAGTCTGAATGACAAACCGGTCTGAATAACATAATAGTCTGAATGACAAACCGGTCTGAATGACATAATAGTCTAAATGACAAACCTGTCTAAATTACAAAACAGTCTGAATGACAAAACAGTCTGAATGACAAAACATTCTGAATGGCAAACCGGTCTGAATGACAAAACAGTCTGAATGACAAAACAGCCTGAATGGCATAAAAGTCTGAATGACAAACCAGCCTGAATGACAAAACAGTCTAAATGACAAAACAGCCTGAATGACATAATAGTCTGAATGACAAAACGGTCTAAATGACAAAACAGTCTGAATGACAAACCGGTCTGAATGACAAAACAGTCTGAATGACAAACCGGTCTGAATGACAAAATAGTCTGAATGAAAAACCGGTCTGAATGACAAAATAATCTAAATTACAAATCTGCCTAAATGACATAATAGTCTGAGTGACAAATCGGTCTGAAAGACAAAATAGTCTGAATGACAAACCGGTCTGAATAACATAATAGTCTGAATGACAAAACGGTCTAAATGACAAAACAGTCTGAATGACAAACCGGTCTGAATGACAAAATAGTCTGAATGACAAAATATTCTGAATGGAAAACCGGTCTGAATGACAAAACAGTCTAAATGCAAAACAATCTGAATGACAAACCAGTCTGAATAAACAAAACGGTCTGAATGACATAATAGTCTGAATTACAAACCGGTCTGAATTACAAAATAGTCTGAATGACAAAATAGTCTAAATGACATAAAAGTCTGAATGACAAGCGGTCTGAATGAAAAAAAAACAGTCTGAATGACAAAACAGTCTAAATGACAAATCGGTCTGAATGACAAAACAGTATGAATGACAAAACAGTCTGAATGACATAATAGTCTTAATGACAAAACAATCTGAATGAAAAAAATCTGAATGACATAATAGTCTGAATGACAAATTGGTGTGAATGTCAAAATAGTCTGAATGGCAAAACGATCTGAATGGCAAAACAGTCTGAATGACAAACCGGTCTGAATGACAAAACAGTCTGAATGACAAAACAGTCTGAATGACATAATAGTTGGGATGACAAACCGGTCTGAATGACAAAATAGTCTGAATGACAAAACAATCTGAATGACAAAATAGTCTGATGTCAAACCGGTCTGCATGACAAAATAATCTGAATGACAAAACAGTCTTGATGACAAAACAGTTTGAATGACAAAATAGTCTGATGACAAAACAGTCTGAATGACAAAATAGTATGATGTCAAAACAGTTTGAATAACAAAATAGTCTGAATGACAAAATAGTCTGAATGACAAAACAGTCTGAATGACGTAATAGTCTGAATGACAAAACAGTCTGAATGACAAACCGGTCTGAATGACTAAATAGTCTGAATGACAAACCGGTCTGCATGACAAAATAGTCTGAATGACAAAACAGTCTGAATGACAAAACAGTTTGAATGACAAAATAGTCTGATGTCAAAACAGTCTGAATGACAAACCGGTCTGAATGGTAAAAATAGTCTTAATTACAAATCGCTCTGAATGACAAAACAATCTGAATAACAAAAGTCTGAATGACATAAAAGTCTGAATGACAAACCGGTCTGAATGACTAAATAGTCTGAATGACAAACCGATCTGAATGAAAAAACAGTTTGAATGACAAAACCGGTCTGAATGACAAATTGTCTGAATGACAAAACAGTCTGAATGTCAAACTGGTCTGAATTACAAAACAGTCTGAATGACACAACGGTCTGAATGACATAAAAGTCTGAATGACAAATCGGTCTGAATGAAAAACCAGTCTGAATGACAAACCGTTCTAAATGACTAAAAAGTCTGGAGGACAAACCAGTTTGAATGATAAAACAGTCTGAATGACAAAACAGTCTGAATGACAAAACAGTCTGAATGACATAATAGTCTGAATGATAAAACAGTCTGAATGACAAACCGTCTGAATGACAAAACATTCTGAATGTCAAACCGGCCTGAATGACAAAATAGTCAAAATGACAAATCGGTCTGAGTAACAAAACAGTCTGAATGACAAACTGGTCTGAATGACATAATAGTCTGAATGACAAATCAGTTTGAATGACATAATAGTCTGAATGATAAATCGGTCTGAATTACAAATTGGTCTGATTAACAAAATAGTCTATATGGCAAAACGGTCTGAATGACAAACCGGTCTGAATGACAAATAAAACAAGTTCTGAATGAACCTGTCTGTGATAAGAAATGATCAAGCCACTTGTTTCAAACACCCCTTCATTTTCCTCAGTGCACAGTGTATAAGCAAACCAGAAAATTGCATAGAAGCGATAAATCATTCATACAAAAGTAGAATCGTTTTTAAACAACTAAACAATGCTATGTATCGGGGCATGTGACTGAATTACATTGTAAATGCATTTGTATCTGCAAACTGCCCATGGAACATTGTGTCTCAATGTCATTCTTCTTTCAATATTTTTTTCAATTTGGTAAGTTATTAGGTTTGGGTTTTTTTGCAGACAGTAAAAAATCATACAGATAAGAGACATTTCATGTCTTTAAAGATGGGCTCTTATTCCATTCACCTGCCAGATAAATTTAGGCAATCATGGACACCTTTTAGGAAAACATAGGTAAATAGATTAAAATCAGAGACTACATCTTGTTATCTATCATACAAATCATTGTACAGATTCATACAATATTGAAAAAATAAAAGAGAAGGTTAGCCTGTCAACGCTTAGGTCATGGGTTTGAGCCCAACTTCGTCCAAATTTATATGTGGGAAAGGTTGTCAATTACTTTTAAGAGGACAGTGGTTCCATTCAAATTCATTTGACTACATGCTTTCACTACATGGTGTTGTCCCTTGGAAAAAAATAAACAATGCAATAAATCTTTTCTATATTTTATGATTTTACATACTCTTATCTTTAGCGTCATTTTATGCAATCGTGAGCTAACAGACGACCAGTGTAACCATTCTTTCCCACTTAAATCAGAGATGAGAGATAAATGATGCTAATGATGATACACAGTGTCGTGTAGCGATCATCAAGGAGTAATAGCATGAACCTTTTACAAGTAACATTCTATTTGAAACATTGAACTTGAACCCACGACCTAAGTGATGACAGGTAAGTGGACATTAGACAGGAGTGCCACTCAGCCATGGGGAACCCTACACTAACCATTTAATACCTAGATATACTATTATACTAATAGGAAAAACTCTCAAAATATTTTCTGTTTTGTTTTTTTTGGGGGGGGGGGGGTTTGGTGGGGGGAGGGGTTCACCAACACTTTCTTTGGTTGACTGCCTTAACTGATTTTAGAATGGTGGCCCGTCTTTCTGTAACCAGTGGTACTTAAATGTATTACAATTCTACAGAATCCAGTGCAAAAACACGGTTACCTAGAATATATCTCTGTAAACTTATGCTTCCTTGAGGTACTAGTGCGAATGACCGAGTTTGTGTTGATAAGGCGTTAGTCTGCTCTCTGTTCATATGGTTTTGTTTGTGAAGATCTTTTTCACAAACGGATTAAAGAGCAAACTTTCCTTGTTAGTACAAATAAAAAAACAACTTTTTAACATTAGTACAAACTGAAACACATCGGTTTGTACAGTCATTGTATAGCTTACCGGTATGATTACTGCTATCTGATTGAGGAAAAAAAAGAGATAATACTGGTTTCCAAAGATAACCTATATAACCGAGTTTCTAGATTAGATTGACAAAAATAAATTCAATACTTCACATATTTTGAAGAGCAACAGGGGCAAGAATAATCTTAATATATATATATATATATATATATATAATAAAGATTTCATTGATTAAATATTTTTTTATGTCATTGAGGGCTAATAGACAATCGATTAACCTAACTTCTCTTTCCTGGGATCCTGATTGTTAACCAGTTCTCAAGCACACCCCATCTTCGTAAGTAGCATAACTTACCCACTTGAATCAGTGCAATCATTAGCAATCAGAATAAATAATTTTCAGCAAAGAAAGTATGTAAAAAGTTATATTAGCCGTGGGTCACTTTAAGGCATGCTAAACTCAAAAAGTATCCACTTTTCGATTATGTTAATGGAAATATTTTATTTGTTTGAATACCCTTTCTCCAACTATATATTTCCGAAAGGAACACAACAACGGCCCTTTCAGAGCTATACAATTCTCGGGACTGGTCTTCGTTCAAAATGAGGAACATAAACAACACTGAAATTTAATACATCCATACTTTTAATCATATATTTTGTTAATTACAAAAACATTACTTTATAGAAACATGTAACTCAAGAAAGGCAGCTTTAAAACTAAAAAAGTTATGTCATCTTCGTTGAGCAGGCCTGCATAGGAGTGAATATTTACTACCATTTAAGAGATAATTTATGGTCCAGGTATGGTATCTAACTATATTATTGAAGCTATTAATGACATCAGTCAGGGTATTTGGTAGTAATATAAATGACAGGTTGTTACAAATTGTACACAAGTGGTACATAAAGGATCATTTATAATCTGGCTAAACACGATATCACCGAATTATAAATTCTTTAAAAGACATGAGAGAAGTTCACGAGTCCGCATGTAAACATGTTGATCCTAACATTTGTTTGTTTGATTAAATACATTTTGTAATCACAAGAAAGAAATGTACATACAACAACTATTTTAAGACTGCATATCTGATTATAATAAACGCCAGTAACAATATACACGTACAGATTTAAAAGTGTGTTTTTTATTAGTTTAAAGAGTTCAGTAAAGTTTTTAACAAGCTTCAAATGCAGTCAATGTACTGGCATCTCTGGTATTGTAAGGAAAGCACTCTATAAAACGGGCGCAGCAAACATGAAGCTTTACAAGGGTAGGGCAACCGTCTGATATTACCAGTGTCGCGCGAAGTTGAGCATATTCATATCCGCACACCGAGTTAACATGCTGATCCATAATGCATGTCTATATCCGTATTGGAATCGGAAACAGTCCCAAGATTCCTCACACAGATTGTTGGTGTTATCACCGAATCGCCATTCTGCACCAATGCAGAAGTTTTATTTTGCAGTTAAATTTGAATAAATCACGAATTTATTTATTGGAATCCAGGATGTTTCATATATATTGCTGTGATTAGAAGACAATTACGTATTTCTTAAAAAAAAAATTAATGTTTACGCTCTGATTTTCAAAATAAGCTGTTTACCGGGCCCGGACGAGACGGTACATATTGAAAAAAAAACAGACCTTGAATACAATGACAAAGTTTATCAAGAAATAGACAATGTATTGTTCTTCAGTTCATTAAATATATTTTTTTTTTCAATTTTCTCCATTCATCAATTAAATTTTCATCAGAAGAAGAATCTCTGGCAATTATTTCAAGTCATAATTTTCTGTATATTCTAAATTCTACATTTATAGTTAGCACCATCATCTTCAGTCCAAAAGCTATGATTATAACAACATCAAATAATAAATTAGTCTACTTTTTTTTAATTTCTTCTACTTTTCCGCGATTCCATACTAAAGTTCAGTGGTCTAGTGCATGCATGGACTTCCAGCTCTACATTTTTCACAAAGGTCACTGCGGTGCGGTTTGTTTGGATCGCTATGCTTGTCACAGTCACAGAACCTTGATGTTTGGCCACACTGTTTACAAACTGTCGGTTTTACCTTGTATGGACTGCACATCGTCTTGCAGCTTTTACATTCTTGCTTCCAATACTGAAAGTTTTAAACAAAAAACACAACTCTAATAAAAGGTTGCAGTTCAAGTACCCAGTAATCATTTAATACCAAATGTATTAGCTTTGGTCTAAACTGATTCGAATCGGACTCTCAAAAAATACAATACAATGTTTTCTAAATGCTTTTTTAGAGGGCGGGGGGAGAGGACAAATATTCAATTTTAAAGAAATTTTACTCGAGCAACACTAAAGGTGCTTCATGATTTAAAACAATCAGATATAAAAACAACTCCAAGTCAATATACGAGGCGACTTTTTACGGCCGCCACACGATACGTAAAAATCAGTTTTAAAAACAACACCAAGTCAATATACGAGGCGACTTTTTAGCGGCCGCCACACGATATGTAAAAATCAGTTGTAAAACCAACACCAAGTCAATGTACGAGCCGACTTTTTACGGCCGCCATACGATACGTAAAAATCAGTTATAAAAACAACTCCAAGTCAATATACGAGGCGACTTTTTATGGCCGCCACACGATATGTAAAAATCAGTTGTAAAAACAACACCATGTCAATGTACGAGCCAACTTTTAAGGCCGCCACACGATACGTAAAAATCAGTTATAAACAACTCCAAGCAAAGCAATAATCTGATTTGGCCAGTTCAAGATTATAACAGAAATATTACGGGTATATAACTACTGTGTACGTGTGGCGAAAATCCAAAAGTGCAATTATTGAAGGTTCAATGGTCACAATTAACTAATGCAGCAGCAGTAAGGGTACAGAAATACAATTAAATATAAAAATGACATACCTCTGAACTGCCTTTATATTTTGGGTATGTGTGTGCACTTTCCCAGTGACCTTCACAATCCGGACAGCGAAAATAGCCGTACATTTCGCCTTTCTCGATATGAAACGTAGTTAAACGTTTGTATAACAGAGTTGGTGTGATATCAAAACGAGGTTTTTTTTAGATTTTATAGATCAACATGATCTCAACTTCCGGGAAGTGATAATTTGTTGTTTCACTTTCATTTTAGAGATATAGAAACAAAGGTATGCCATAGACAGATCTAGAAAAGGTGTTAGAGCAGTGACTTTTCACCATCGTACTTTCGGGGCTTGTCACCGTCGTTGTCCCCCCCCCCTCCCCCCTCCACCACACACACACACACACACACACACACACACACACACACAACGGGACACCATAGTGGAGAGGTGGAGTGCGTGGTCCAGCGGCACAGCACCGAACCCATGATCGGAGGGTCGTGTATCCAAATCATTGATTATATTATTCTATGTTAATCACAAAGTATTGTGATATCAACATTTAGATAAAAGCACTATGTTATCGAATTTGTGATAAGTAAAACGATTGTACTAAATATTGAGCCAGTGAAGTTCAGTGATATCACATTCGCGAAGAATACATGAGGTTTTGGATATAAAGTATAAAATGGCCCATACCAAACTTTCGAAATCGGTGTCGCGTGAAAATCCGATAATATTTTTACTATAAACAAAGAAGGATTATTATAGTTTTATCTTCATCAATCAAACCGTTTAAAATATCAAATTTGTACTTATCACAAAATGTTGTTTAAAATGTGAAACTACGTCATGAACTTATCGTATAACAGCGCATTCATCTGTTACATAAATTATACAATACGTATAGGTTGTAGCGTAATGAGGGTTTAAACACAAGTTCACGATTTGAGATTATAAATGTTTATTACAAGTTCATCTAAATCAAAGTTACTACAAGTACAGTTTCTAAAGTTCTATCAGTTTAATTTCTAAAGTTATCACCATTACAATTCCTAAAGTTGTTTCCGTTCTATAAGTAATCACAAGTTCTTATTTCTTAACTTAAAAGTTCACGGAGCACAGTTTTAATTCAGTGCGCGTAGTTTTAATTTAGTTCCGTCAAATTTTGACGTAGTTCAAAGTATCTCGAAAACCCACTCCTGGAGTTAGTAAATGTGGTCGTTTATATACCGTTAGCCTCGCACGGCTGTCAAGTTATTTCCGCAATAAAACAACCTTTATTAATTGCTAATTGCTTGTTAATTGCCAGCCGTACCCATCCTACGTGTATTGTTAGCTAACTGTATCACGCGTCCGCATGCCCACCATTAGCTGTGACAGGTTCTTGTTTTAGTTAATTGCTATGGCGGAGCGATATATGCGAATACGCCTGTCCGTGACAAATGAGTTGTTTGCTAAATAGGATAAGTGGGCGACGGTACAAATTATTGTGTACTCTGCATTTTTTTATGCAAGCTTTTTAATTTTCATTTCTTTCTTATAAATCTGCATTGTTCCAGAAATCAAATCTATTCTTACTACAGAAATCCAAATGACTCTTATAAATTCATGTTGGATTCCTGACTTTGTTACAAGGTTAGAAGTTATATGGTACGCCAGTAGAACATTCCATGTAACTTCTAACCGGCTTAGAAGTTGCTTTACGTTCTCGTTTCTGGGTACCAGGCATGGTGTTATTGTATATTTTTTATTTATAGAATTAAGTCCATGAAAGACACAGACCAAACACGAGCGCGTGCGCGTTATAAAAAAATAAACCGATTCAGTTATTTTGAAACTACGTCATTCTATTTTAGATTGAACCTTCCGTATCCTGGTGTTTGTAGTATGATAGCAGATTTATCTGATAGATCAACTATTATCGATGACCTGATACTATGGAATGGTGTTAAAGTTAAAAAAAAAGTATCCGCTACACATTTAACTAATCATTTTCTTGATGTTTCGTGAAATTCACAAAACAAAAATGAACGCTGTCTCTGCATGGAGAATAACCTACCGGTGCTATTAGGTGGAACGCGTGGTCCAGTGGTAGAGCATCAGATCCATGATCGGAGGGTCGGGGGTTCGATCCCCCGTCACGGTTATGTGTGCAAGATGCTTTTCGCTGATGCTTACTACTGGTTCTGCCAAAGAAGATTTCGAGCGTAACTTGACTAAGTTGCCATGGAAAAGTCGTATTAATTTGCAAAAAGTGCAACGTCGTATTTTGCTCGATTGAAAAGATAGAATGGTGAAATTTACACGTTTCACATTTTAATGAAAAAAATATGACTTACTACCTTACTTAAATACCTGGAGTATTTTGGATGTATTCAAACCAAGTGCCTTTGTTTATGTCTAGAGAAAGAATGCCGTAGATTGTTAGTTTGATGATAAGGATATGCATGCAGTGCTGAGTGTGGCCTAACTTGCATCAATCACTTGTCAATCAATGTCACTCCCAAACTAATAACTAGCTCACATCGCTCACTTGTCAATCTATCATTCCCAAGCTAACTCAGTTCACATGTATACAAAACAAAACAAACATGTACACTAAACCAGTTTGGGTTTAATTTTTCTGTACTATACAAGTAATTAATTGTTTTCAAATACTTTACAGTTAGGAGATACCTGTATGAAGTTCATGAATAAAATGATGAGATGAGATAATTATAGGTTAAGACAGTGTTGTCTCCCTTGAACCATAAAATGCTGAAATTATCGAAAATGAATTGGCAACACTGGATGACAAGATACAAGATACAAGAAAATTTATTTTGTGTCGAATTTACAAATATAAAACCATAGCTGTAAAGCTATTTGCCGACAGTAACAAAGATAAATAACATTTTTTTTACTTACATGCATAAAACATAAGCATACACACACTCATACACATGCATACACATTTATATACAGATTGCCCACACTTTCGTATACATATGAACAGAACCCACACATACAATATTCGTTCCATACACACAGTACAGTATTTTAAATTTAGTAAAAATTATACTATCTCAGGTTAATAATAATAAAGCAATACAGAGCAAGAGTTTAAACCAGAGGATAAATCAGTAAATCATTTAATTAAAGCATGTTAAAATTAACATAAAGTGCAGATAAATAGTTGACTAAGGCAGCGCAGTTTAGAGCAGATGACATTTGCAAGAAACTAAAGAATACTAAAGCAAAGTTAAGAGAATAACGCACCGGTCCAGGTGCGGATCAGTCTCCCGAACTCCTTGAAATTTTCTGTTTTCCTGATGTGGTTTTCATGCTCTCTCTCTCTCTCTCTCTCTCTCTCTCTCTCTCTCTCTCTTGTTAAACAACTGAAGTTTAGTTGGGGTAACTATAACGATAGTATTTATGTACATTAACAAATTGAGTTAAATGTTTGCGCCTTAATATGTGTTTATATATTAATTATATATTGAATTTGAGCACAATACTGACTTGAGCATGAACACAGTTTGATAAACTCGATCCGTGTTTTCTTTGTTCAAAAACTTGAGGTTCTGCTCCCATAAGTTATGCTTTGACGATATTCAACTATTGCTTCACTGCCAATTTTTCGAACAAATCAGTTTTCAGTGTATGCTATATATATCCAGTAAATAGTCCATCTCAATTCAGCCGGAAGCAATGTGACTACGTCCATGCTCACACCGATTTGTCCCATCCACTACGTGATCAATATAAATGGAATTCTGACCTTGACTTAGTTGTGACCTTCTTGTAAAGTTCTGAAACGTTGATAACAGATTTGAAAAGTGCATCAAGGCGATATAGTCATCCATTACTTCTGTAGTACTTTAGAAATAAATATTTGATTCGATTACCAACGAACTTGCTAGTTTCCAAACTGGGTCATATTGAACAAAAATTGTTTGTTTCCTGTTGCGCGAACGACCTACGAAAACCACGACTCAAACAATTTTATTTCCATTTCTGAACACCATTTTTTTCTCTCGATAAGCTTTATAATCCGACTTTTTGATGATTTGATGTTATGAAACAAAGTGATCATCGATCATAATTAGCAGGCTGCCACACTCGCAATATGCAAGATGATTTTAGACAATGCGAGTTGAAATTCGGGGCAAATAAAAGAACGAATGCAATTCTGGCTGAGAAATAAACTTGGAAAAAACTGTCCAAAAGAAAGTTAAACTACGAAGTCATGTACGATATTGTTCCGGTTTTTTTATTCTTATTTACTTTGGACGCCGTTAATATCATTAAAGCATTCGTCAATCGACAATGATCATCTGAAAACTCTCGTTATATCTTGGAAACTTTTCATAACAAACTGTCCGCCATTTGTTTTCCTAGGTAGCGTATCACGCATGCGCTGGTTTTTTATTTCCGTTTACACATCGGATTGTTTTGGAATATTTCCCGGTCTTTTTGTATTGGCGAGTGTAATTAATTGCCACTTGGAGATTGATCTGACTAAAGCATTCGTGTGTATTTTTGTAGCTCTAGAAAAAAAAATCTGACTGGAATGCAGTGACAATATGTGCATGTCTTTATTATGAGTAACCAATGTTTATGAATGATTATGATTATGCAGATATGATTATATGAATTTTATGTAGTATCGCTGCTTGTGTGATTTTTTTAAATAAAATGATAGTATAAAGTAGTTAGGTCTGTTCCATTTAAACATACAATCCAACCATGGAAGGTACTTTGAAATTGGACCCTCACTTTTTATATTAGAATATTATTATTTTTGCCTTCCATGGGTGTGATGTATGTTTAGATGGAACATCCCATAATATGTATCTTGTTATTCATTATGAATATTAAAACAGGAAAATAATAATAATAAAACTAATAAAAGATTATCTATTGTTTTATTTAATTTCTTGCCATATATTATATAGTAATACATGCCAACACATAGAAATTGACTTCCAACCACAAAATCTGTAGATGTTTTGAATTTGATGCGTAAAACCATCCGTATTGACTCTTCTAAAGATTTCATTTTTGACTCTCCAGATTTTGGGATCAGGGATCAAATGACTCTCCATTTTTTAGTCCTATTGAAAACCCTGCAAAGTATTTGTGATTAACACAGAACAATATAATACTATACCATAAAACCATTGTGTTGTTAAAAGTCGAAATTGTAATAAGTAAAACGATTGTACTCAATATTGAGCCAGTGAAGTTCAGTGACATTTCATTCACGAAGAATACATGAGGTTTTGGAGAGTGTTAAGTATAAAATGGTCGTGCATAGATAAAAAGATCACGATACGAGATAGGAGATCTAGAACAGTGTATTTAACTTCCATGTTATCATTCTGTAATCTGATATATTTATTTGTTTTTGTCATGTTAATAAAGAAAAATAATCAACAGTGAAACGTCATAAACGTTATATTTAATGTAGCTTGCTTTTTATTGATACAAAATACAAAATACTGTAATTGTTTGATCAAATATCTAATAAATTTTCGTTTTAAAAGGAGCAGCTTACCTTTTTAAGTAACTTAGCGTAAGTATATATATATATTATTGGTAAGCGATACTTTAATGGACATAAGAGTACTTCAATTATTAGGGAGAGGCAACCTGAGGTAGTGTGTGGAAAGGGTATCCCTTTCCCCCTTTCCCGCTGGTGGTGGTAATTATGCTATTAGGATATGGGGAACCGCTCCGGAAAATGTTTGATATCTTAAACACCAACTGCTGAATTCTACAGGTATCTTAGAAAATACACCATTTTGTCCAATAGTTTGTGACTTTAAAACTCTTTTATTAAATAAACACGCACGCACGCACATACGCACACACAAGAAACTTAGACTTAACCATAAGATGAGCCTCAAATGACTGTTGATGCATATAAATTCAAATGTTTTAATGAGAGCTAAAACTGCATGAGAGCAAGGATATGTACAGATAAATAATCAGCTGGGGCCCACGTACAGCTGTTTCAGGCGTGACATGTCAGTTGTTTTCAACTTATTTGTATTTAGTACCCTGTGCCCGATTGTTAATTATGTATGCCCATTCACTCAAATATTGCATGCAGATTTACATTATCATTATTATCAATATTATTGAAGTTATCAAGTAAATAAAATTGGAGCCACGGTATCCAACCTAAATAAAAATAGACTCGTCCTTCATTAATATCTATTAGATAAATTGGCAGTAAGGCGGGAAAATAAGACGAGTCCATAAAGGAAAGTGATTAATTTCCACTGAATGACAAAACAGTCTGAATTACAAATCGGTCTGAATGACAAAATAGTCTGAATGACGTCATAGTCTGAATGACAAACCGGTCTGTATGACAAAATAGTCTGAATGACAAACCGGTCTTAATGACAATAAAGTCTGAATGAAAAACCGGTCTGAATGACAAAATAATCTAAATTACAAATCTGTCTGAATGACATAATAGTCTGAGTGACAACCGGTCTGAAAGACAAAATAGTCTGAATGACAAACCGGTCTGAATGACATAATAGTCTGAATGACAAACCGGTCTGAGTGACATACTAGTCTAAATGACAAACCTGTCTAAATTACAAAACAGTCTGAATGACAAAACAGTCTGAATGACAAAACATTCTGAATGGCAAACCGGTCTGAATGACAAAACAGTCTGAATGACAAAACAGTCTGAATGACAAACCGGTCTGAATGACATAATAGTCTGAATGACAAACCGGTCTGAGTGACATACTAGTCTAAATGACAAACCTGTCTAAATTACAAAACAGTCTGAATGACAAAACAGTCTGAATGACAAAACATTCTGAATGGCAAACCGGTCTGAATGACAAAACAGTCTGAATGACAAAACAGCCTGAATGGCATAAAAGTCTGAATGACAAACCAGCCTGAATGACAAAACAGTCTGAATGACAAAACAGCCTGAATGACATAATAGTCTGAATGACAAAACGGTCTAAATGACAAAACAGTCTGAATGACAAACCGGTCTGAATGACAAAATAGTCTGAATGACAAAATATTCTGAATGGAAAACCGGTCTGAATGACAAAACAGTCTAAATGCAAAACAATCTGAATGACAAACCAGTCTGAATAAACAAAACGGTCTGAATGACATAATAGTCTGAATTACAAACCGGTCTGAATTACAAAATAGTCTGAATGACACACCAGTCTAAATGACATAAAAGTCTGAATGACAAAGCGGTCTGAATGGAAAAAAAAACAGTCTGAATGACAAAACAGTCTAAATGACAAATCGGTCTGAATGACAAAACAGTATGAATGACAAAACAGTCTGAATGACATAATAGTCTTAATGACAAAACAATCTGAATGAAAAAAATATGAATGACATAATAGTCTGAATGACAAATTGGTCTGAATGTCAAAATAGTCTGAATGGCAAAACGATCTGAACGGCAAAACAGTCTGAATGACAAACCGGTCTGAATGACAAAACAGTCTGAATGACAAAACAGTCTGAATGACATAATAGTTGGGATGACAAACCGGTCTGAATGACAAAATAGTCTGAATGACAAAACAATCTGAATGACAAAATAGTCTGATGTCAAACCGGTCTGCATGACAAAATAATCTGAATGACAAAACAGTATTGATGACAAAACAGTTTGAATGACAAAATAGTCTGATGACAAAACAGTCTGAATGACAAAATAGTCTGATGTCAAAACAGTTTGAATGACAAAATAGTCTGAATGACAAAATAGTCTGAATGACAAAACAGTCTGAATGACGTAATAGTCTGAATGATTAAACAGTCTGAATGACAAAACAGTTTGAATGACAAAATAGTCTGATGTCAAAACAGTCTGAATGACAAACCGGTCTGAATGGTAAAAATAGTCTTAATTACAAATCGCTCTGAATGACAAAACAATCTGAATAACAAAAGTCTTAATGACATAAAAGTCTGAATGACAAACCGGTCTGAATGACTAAATAGTCTGAATGACAAACCGATCTGAATGAAAATACAGTGTGAATGACAAAACCGGTCTGAATGACAAATTGTCTGAATGACAAAACAGTCTGAATGTCAAACTGGTCTGAATTACAAAACAGTCTGAATGACACAACGGTCTGAATGACATAAAAGTCTGAATGAAAAATCGGTCTGAATGGCATAATAGTCTGAATGACAAATCGGTCTGAATGACAAAACAGTCTGAATGACAAAACAGTCTGAATGACATAATAGTCTGAATAATAAAACAGTCTGAATGACAAACCGGTCTGAGTAACAAAACAGTCTGAATGACAAACCGGTCTGAATGACATAATAGTCTGAATGACAAATCAGTTTGAATGACATAATAGTCTGAATGATAAATCGGTCTGAATTACAAATTGGTCTGATTAACAAAATAGTCTATATGGCAAAACGGTCTGAATGACAAACCGGTCTGAATGACAAAGAAACAAGTTCTGAATGAACCTGTCTGTGATAAGAAATGATCAAGCCACTTGTTTCAAACACCCCTTCATTTTCTTCAGTGCACAGTGTATAAGCAAACCAGAAAATTGCATAGAAGCGATAAATCATTCATACAAAAGTAGAATCGTTTTTAAACAACTAAACAATGCTATGTAACGGGGCATGTGACTGAATTACATTGTCTGCAAACTGCCCATGGAACATTGTGTCTCAATTTCATTTTTCTTTCAATATTTTTTCAATTTGATAAGTTATTAGGTTTTGGGTTTTTTTGCAGACAGTAAAAAATCATACAGATAAGAAACATTTCATGTCTTTAAAGATGGGCTCCTATTCCATTCACCTGCCAGATGAATTTAGGCAATCATGGACACCTTTTAGGAAAACATAGGTAAATAGATTAAACTCACAGGCTACATCTTGTTATCTATTATACAAATCATTGTACAGATTCATACAATATTGAAAAAATAAAAGAGAAGGTAAGCCTGTCACTGCTTAGGTCATGGGTTTGAGCCCAACTTCGTCCAAATCTGTATGTGGGAAAGGTTGTCAATTACTTAAAAGAGGACAGTGGCTCCAATCAAATTCATTTGACTACATGCTTTCACTACATGGTGTTGTCCCTTGGAAAAAAAATAAACAATGCAATAAATCTTTTTTATATTTTATGATTTTGCATACTCTTATCTTTAGCGTCATTTTATGCAATCGTGAGCTAACAGACGACCAGTGTAACCATTCTTTCCCACTTAAATCAGAGATGAGAGATAAATGATGCTAATGATGATACACAGTGTCGTGTAGCGATCATCAAGGAGTAATAGCATGAACCTTTTACAAGTAACATTCTATTTGAAACATTGTACTTGAACCCACGACCTAAGTGATGACAGGTAAGTGGACATTAGACAGGAGTGCCACTCAGCCATGGGGAACCCTACACTAACCATTTAATACCTAGATATACTATTATACTAATAGGAAAAACTCTCAAAATATTTTCTTTTTTTGGGGGGGGGGGTGGGGGGAGGGGTTCACCAACACTTTCTTTGGTTGACTGTCTTAACTGATTTTAGAATGGTGGCCCGTCTTTCTGTAACCAGTGGTTCTTAAATGTATTACAATTCTACAGAATCCAGTGCAAAAACACGGTTACCTAGAATATATCTCTGTAAACTTATGCTTCCTTGAGGTACTAGTGCGAATGACCGAGTTTGTGTTGATAAGGCGTTAGTCTGCTCTCTGTTCATATGGTTTTGTTGTGAAGATCTTTTTCACAAACGGATTAAAGAGCAAACTTTCCTTGTTAGTACAAATAAAAAAAAAACTTTTTAACATTAGTACAAACTGAAACACATCGGTTTGTACAGTCATTGTATAGCTTACCGGTATGATTACTGCTATCTGATTGAGGAAAAAAAAGAGATAATACTGGTTTCCAAAGATAACCTATATAACCGAGTTTCTAGATTAGATTGACAAAAATAAAATACAATACTTCACATATTTTGAAGAGCAACAGGGGCAAGAATAATCTTAATATATATATATATATATATATATATATAATAAAGATTTCATTGATTAAATATTTTTTTATGTCATTGAGGGCTAATAGACAATCAATTAACCTAACTTCTCTTTCCTGGGATCCTGATTGTTAACCAGTTCTCAAGCACACCCCATCTTCGTAAGTAGCATAACTTACCCACTTGAATTAGTGCAATCATTAGCAATGTATCGGGAAAACCAGCAGTTACAATAACATTTAATATCTACTAGAACTGCAGGTCAATATTTTCAGTAAAATGTATCGACAAAATAAAGCTTCTGTTAATGGGCGTTTCCTTTTAGCATTTCAGTACCACTGAAGATAATTTATTAAAATATAATTTTAATCAAGACTTCTATAGAAGGATAGTAAAGTTATATACATATGCTAAATGTTGATAAAATAACATACGAAGAATTAATAACTTGGTAAATTAATCATTCGAATTCTAAAGGCAACTGCTTTCTTATACATAAAATGCAAGGTGCATGTGACCTTAGATGTGTCAGTGTTTTAAACATGCAAAATGATCATGAATTAAAATCATAGCAGTCTGAAGTAAAATTTCAAGTGCTTTTTTTATTTTTCAGTTGCAGTATACGAATTTTGTAACCATAAGTTCTTCAACAATTTTAAACATACTTTTCTAGTTATTGTTTCGTTTTATAGAGAATTTCATAGTACATTAAAGAATTTTGATTTGTATTTCTGAGATGAATGGAAGTTAGGTTGTTTTTTTTAAAACGAGATTTACCGAGATTTTGCGTGAATTTACGAGTGTTCATTAAATCACAATCAGTTGCTTTTCCTTCTCTGTGTAAGTCCTTGTTTAAATGTAACACCGCGCTGAGTGTTGAGCGCAATGTTCACTGTACTACCTACATGTGAAGTTGGGAATAGCGCAGTGTTGTGTTGAACCATCAATACAGAATAATAGATTTTTGTCAATGTTTTAGATATTTTCAAGGATATATATATATAGACGTTGCGCACGGTAATGGTACTGATACCCGAAACATGTGAAAATGTCCCCAAATACTTGATCATTAAGGGAATTATACTTATGACAGATCAAATTAAAGGTCGTGAAACTATCTTTTCAGCTGACGGGTAAAATACACTCTGTTGACATGAGCTATATATATTAATTTGACAATAAGTCAAATTTCCCCCATGTCCCGGCGTTACATTTACCACGGATCCCGGCCTAGAATGTGATGTTTAAAAACGGTGCATAAGCTCTCTACACGGGAGAAAGTGACATAATTTTCGGTAACAGATGGGGGTTTTTTTATTACAACAAACTGAACGGCCACTAGGCAGCACGCGGTTCATTACCCACATGCTAAATGTCTTGAAAAACAGACGTCTCGTCTGAGCAGCCAAAATGACGAATACTGGTTAGTATTGCATTAAAACTATGTATGCGTATATCCATTATTTTACTATATGGTACTTTTTTTCTTATCAATTATGAGACATTACAGTTTCCCAATAGAAAAAATTGGGGTTGTCCGGCAACGTTATTTGAAAAAAATGATTGAAACGTATTTGACAAATTTAACATATCAATTTTAGAATTATATCATATAAAATAAAAGTTCAAAAGAACATGCTTATGTGGAATGCAATATATTCATTTCGCTCTGAATGATTTAAATTTCGTTTTTAAAATGTCCTCTATGATTAGCCGCCCCTGGACCTATTTTTCAGAAAATAACTGTCTTACATCACATTTTGACCATAGTTACCATACTTTTATCACAGAACATTTTGTCTTTTGAAAATTAAATTTACGAGTAAATTTAGTTTCAATTGATGTTCTAAAATATAGAAAATTTTGGGAAATTATTTACACCTCGTATCAAACATGTCCTCTATAAATATCAACAACACCAGTTTGACGTTGTTTTAATACGGCAATAAAAAAACGAACGGACACCGCTATTTATGTACATGGTATAATGTATTCTATTAGTAGACTGGCGTTCAGTTTGGTAAATGTGTTTAAAGTTTAACGGTACTGAACGCAGCCGAGAAGTTTTCAGAGAGCAGAAACTTTTGATGACCTGCCACGTAGTCAAATACCACAAGTATTATTAATTGTCATTTATGACAGCAACTCCTACTACAGGTCATACACATGTTACGCATTGTCAAATCAGAAACACTATTTTTAGCTCGTCTTTTTGAAAAAACGAAGACTATTGTCATGACCCTGGCGTCGGCGTCGTCGTCGTCCGCCGGTTAAAGTTTAATGTTTAGCGCAGCTTTTTCTCTGTTTCTGAACAAACCACTCATGTTATGGTGACTAAACTTCATAAACACATTCATATTATATTATAGAAACAATGTTTATAGCTAACTACCTAATCTTCCATACTTTGGGCTTTAAAACCTTGGGTGAAGTTTTTTGTTTAGCTCGGGTTTGATTTTCTTTTTTAATCAATTTTATTTTTCAGTAACGCTATTAATTCTTAAAACTGATCACCATGAACTAAAAAACAATTTACATCACTGACCTTGACCTATTTAATGGACTTAATACTGTCATTATCCGGTTAAAAGTTTTATGCGCCCAAAACTGTTATTGGGTATTTATATGAATTGTTGTACATGTAAATGTATCGAGATTGATAAAAAGATCACAGATTGGAAAAACTTTGTATCACTGTTTGAATTTTCCAGGTCCATTGTCCCAAATCTAATTGGCTACCTGCCCGAGCCCAACCAAGACTCCCACCCCGCTGCCCATTTTTTTTTAATTTGTTTTGTATTAAACCATATACTATGCCCAATTTCAACTTTTTTACCGAACCAAAGACCCTCACCGCTAACCCCCTCACCCCCACCCCACATCCTTGCCCATATAAATTTTGTTTTGTATTAAATCAAAAACTCAGTCCTATTTCAACTTTGTTACTGACCCCAAGACATTCACCCCTACCCAACCCCCATCCCTGCCCATTTTTTCTAATTTGTTTTGTATTAAATCAAATACTCTGCCCCATTTCAACTTTGTCATCGACCCCAAGACCCTCACCCCTACCCAAACCTCATCCCAAGACCCTCTCCAATTTTTTTGTTAATTTTGTTCTGTATTGAATTCGATACACTGTCCTTTGTCAACTTTGTTACTGACCCCAAGATACCCCCATCACCACCCTCCAACTTTTTTTATTGAATTAAAACTGCACCGTCCTGTTTATTAAACTTGGTACAATGTCATATCCCCACATCCACCCCTAGATTTTAAAAAAATGTATTAAATTAAATACATTTCAGCTTAAGTAATAGCTAGCCAGCCAAAGCAAGACATAGACATAGTGTATATTCTGCCCTAAATGTCCTACTTGCACATACATGTATATATTAGTTTGCTAATATATGAAAGATGGTTTCATTCATACAGATATATCTGTTTTTATGATGGTACATTATAATATACTGTTCTGTGACAGGGCTAGAATAGTCGAGTTAACACTGTTCTTCGACATCTCTATTTATTGTGATTTTTTTTTTTAAATTCATTTTATTTTTTCAGTTATATTATTGATTTTTTAAACTAATCACCATCATATTTAAAAAGTTTACTTCACTGACTTTGACCTATTAAATAGATTTGGAAAAAAACGAGCGTCTGCATCCGCGTGCGGTGCTCTTGTTTACATTCAACGACATCTTTGAAATATAATCGTGTGATTATTTTGTTATACGCCGCATATTGCATGTATATAGAATTTAACCTCAAATTGTTGAATATATTACAACTGATGTATACAATATGGTCATTTCACATGCACTGGATGAACATCTATATCTAACATGTTCTACTGCATTTATAACGAATCAGCAAATTTTTCTGTCATAGTATTATCAGTAAAATTAGTTGAGGCCATAGTTTAGTAGAAATTCATTAAGAGACGTGTTTCAAGTACAATTCCTCAAAAGTAACTGCTCAAAGCTATTTCATATTTGAAATGTATGTTAAGTTTAAACGTATTGTATTGCTTATGTAACATAGAATGGACGTCTCGTGCATTATATATATACAATGTATAACACAAACAGTTATAACAACATTAGCTGCAGTCCTCTCCTTACCTTCAGTATTGATATACTATGTATACCTGAATGGCATGTGATAATATTTCTTAAGAAAGAATTAACACACAAAAAGGTGAAAAAATGGAGGTGGATGCACGCTGCTCGAGTCCATGTCCCGTCGCCCATTCCTATTTAACTCCTACAATCGCCCCACATATTGTTCGAGTTAAAGCACCGACAGCTACGTTTCATACTCGTCTAATTAATGTATGACAGCACATAGTTAAAACCTTGAAATGGCCGCACTGGGGAAACATTAAATCACATTTGCTTCAATCATGAGCCAGCACATTAGCTCATTTAACCATAACTCGAACTAAAGTCCACGGTTGATGCAGGTACAGTTGTAATGTTCAAATTGCTGTATCTTACAATGGCCTGTAAGACGAATCAGCAAATAGTCACGTGAACATAGTTTAACCTTTCCGTGTGCATGCTGGGTACATATTTCATAAATAAAATCTTCACGCATCTATTCCAGTCGCATGGTGAATTAAATGTCACCTAGTGGCCGCATCACGTTTATGCGTCATGACAACCAATGTGACACGTGCAGGATTTCTCATTATGAATTTGCCAACCGTCTTATGATCACTCGACACTACACATTGGCCATTCACAGAATATATAAACTGACGAACCTGCAAAATAAAGAAAAGATTGAATGATTATTGTAACAACTATACATGGTGTATGATCTAACGCTACAGTGGCCGAAACTTGAATTATGGATAAATGGACCTCGCAAGGACCATGTGCGTAAGACTGGATATGGTATTTTATACAAATTTTAGTAACGCACATACCGGTTTTACAAGGGAGTTACTATCCTTTGCAGTCGGGACCGGTTAGCTCATGCGGTAGCGTGTCTAACAACCAATCCCGTGATCGTGAGTTCGTATATCCCCGCCCTGTCTCCCTATCAGGATTGATACACGGCATTGCGTCTTATTGTCAGTCGCCTCTCACCGTTGTAATGGTATCCCTAGTCTGTAGTACGGAACCAGCTCTCCCGATTGGGTCCGTTAAATAGCAATGTTGGGAAAGCTAGATATGGGCACGTTGATTGGTCAGTTGTTTTCAAGTAAAAGTTTGATGACGTCACAGTTTAGTAAGCGTTCAACTCCTATGAATTGTAGGGACAGGCATAGAATTGCCTGCTTTATCTGACCTGATTCGGGAGATATCGGGTTCTGGTATAGACTCAAGTATCCCATTGAAACGCAACACTGACTCGGGAGCGCACTAGGAAGGCGCCGAGCGTGATTTACGGAGTTTATTAATTACCGGTCCATTTTAGAAGTGAAATCAAAAGAATGCAGTTGTTTATTCTAATGCATGCATTCAGCTGCAGCAACAACCTGGCAATTCAGTTTAATCGCTGGTTTATTTTAAATATATACGTTATTATTAAGAGAAACGGATACATGCAGAAGGGAGAGAAATAATAAATGAAAAGAAAAAAAAAATTAGTCTATTACTACCATTTTGTGTTTTGTGGTTGAAATTAAATGTATATGCTCAAGAACTGGTAAACCTTCCAGGATCCCAGGGCTGTAAGCCGTTGGTGGCTAAAATGACGCGAAATATTCAATCAATAATAAAAAAAAATGAGACTATGATGATGTTGGTCGGTGCTATTTTGATGAGGGAGATCAGCATTATTTAACCATGCCACCAAATGCACCCGTTCAATAGTGTGCTGGGCTCTTCAATGGGGGTGATTTAGGCAGTTTGTACCAACGTGACTATTACCTTTAATCCGGCAACTGCTGCGGGCCCAGTAGGGTCCACCGCCTGTACATAGGTCGGGCTTTCTCCTCGGATGACGAATCCATAACCTACAGGGTCACTCATTATCTGTATAATGGAAATGTGTATAAATGTTGGTCCGAGATACTTTGAAATATACATGTACCTTTATACCCCATCCCCTTCTCTCTCTCTCTCTCTCTCTCTCTCTCTCTCTCTCTCTCTCTCTCTCTCTCTCTCTATACATTTTAACAGAGGTTAAATTTGAACATATTTCCGGAAGCACCTATGTTTAAACTGTGGTGACACTTTACAGCCCACTTTCCCTGGGATGAACATATCACCTCTTGTTTGACTAATTCGTCTATAGATGTTACACCAGAGAGATATATAAACATGCGATTAAGTGAATGGATACACGAGGCAATAATTCCAAATCGTACCTTGATGGATTGTTTTACATAAGGGGTATCTGGAGATTCCAACTCGTGCACTGTCGCATGCCGTAGTAAAACTGAAAAATGAAACATCAAGTTCAATTTTAAAAATTATTGTAGAATTGAAGTGCGACAAAGTGCACGTCACCAAGGGGCCCTATTTACTTTATTTTATTTTGCTTCTCCCAAGACAGCACATCGGATATCCAAATATTGAAAAATGCTGTCCATGGATTGTTTTGCAGTTTGCAGTTTGCAGAAAAAAAACATATGAAAATGGTCGGGATGCATACACTTGACCAGAGTTATAGCTCTTTCCCCACAACAACAACGAGATTAATAGACTGTATATGTTTGTGATATATTGATTCCATTTCAATATTGTGAAGTGTTATTTTACCACTATAGAGTTTTCTATCCCCAGAACATAAAGGTATAAGAATCTATTTTCCAACTTTTGTCAGTAAAACATAAGCATCAACTTTTGAAAGTTATGCATTCCCTCTTCACTTCTCTTTGGAATCAGCTTGATGACAATATTAAAGCAGCGCATTTACTTTCAATCTGTTAAAATACATTACGCCATAACACTAAATTTATAATACCACCATATTATTCCCATGGCAAATGATGTGTCTCAATTTATCATGCAAGATTTAGAAACAACTTTAGTAACCTTAATGCCGATCTATGTAGAAACAACTGTAGTAACCTTAATGCCGATCTATGTAGAAACAACTGTAGTAACCTAAATGCCGATCTATGTAGAAACAACTGTAGTAACCTTAATGCCGATCTATGTAGAAACAATTGTAGTAACCTAAATGCCGATTTATGTAGAAACAACTGTAGTAACCTTAATGCCGATCTATGTAGAAACAACTGTAGTTACCTTAATACCGATCTATATAGAAACAACTGTAGTAACCTAAATGCCGATCTATGTAGAAACAACTGTAGTAACCTAAATGCCTATCTATGTAGAAACAACAGTAGTAACCTTAATGCCGATCTATGTAGAAACAATTGTAGTAACCTAAATGCCGATCTATGTAGAAACAATTGTAGTAACCTTAATGCCGATCTATGTAGAAACAACTGTAGTAACCTAAATGCCGATCTATGTAGAAATCATCTGCATCCATCAACGTTCTGTGTGTGCTATGAGGTAACAGAAAATGCTGAACAATATTTCTTTAAATATCCTACATATTGCAATCAAAGACTCGTCTTGTTTCAAATAATACGAGCATTACATCCGTTAAATATTAATCTACTACGGAGTGGAGGTAAAACGCTATCTATAGAAGATACCATAACCATTGTGGATGCTGTTCATAATTTTATTTAAGAGACTCATAGATTTTAATATTATTATAACAGTTATAATAATAATGATGATAATAATAATAAAGAAATAAATAAAAATAGTTACAATTTGGGTGGTCAATCTGAGTAAACAATGTAATGGTATTATACATAAATGGATCCGTGCTTTGTGCTTGACTAGCCAAGTTGTAATAAAATAAATTATGATGATATATATTGTTTATGCTGGCATTAACAGTAAAAAAGCACTAGTCCTGAACTAGTCCCGGATCTAGTTTCAATAGACTTCAATAAGGAATTTGACATTGTTACTTCATGCAAATGTAAAAACCAAACTTAAACTTCATCAGTATGGCAACGGATGTCAAAATCTATAATATATAACAACATATCTTTAGAACCAAATTCAAACCCTTACCCTGAAAAAATGACAAGTCGTAAAAAGATCCAATAATACAGAACAAGTTGGGTGGTGCCTGGAAAGCAAATGCTGACCAACAAGCAAATACTGAATATCAACATCTCCAGAAAAAAGCGATGATAAAAATGGAGTTTTTATAGCACAATCAATGTAAACACACTGACCATGTAAATACCATCTGTATAATAATGATTGATTGATTGATTGATTGATTGAAAATTTATCGTCATTTTTATACCATCGAGAGCAAACAGACGATCAGTTAACCTAACCACTGTTCGGATTAACCAGTACTCGAGCACATCCTATCTCCGCAAGTAACTGATAACTTTCCCACTTGAATCAGTGGTGAGAGACGAACGATAATGAGACAAAATGTCGTATATCAATTATCACGGAGACTGTTGCCGGTCGGGGTATTCGAACTCACGACCCCTTGATTGATAGTCAGACGCGTAACCGACTGAACTAATCGGACCCGGCTTGTATAATAAGTAACAAAGACAACGGAAGCAACAGAGTGTCACATGTACTTTCAAATCTTATACTAGTAGTAGTATTGGAAACTTACAGAAGAATGGATCAAACCACCGATATCTAGTAGCAAGAGTGATAGTTTACAGGAGTTTACAGGTGACACTAGTAAGGGCAAAGTCCGGAAAAGGGTTAAATTGAGTGATGGAAGAGAAAGAAAGAAAATAGTTTTTACAGAGCTGTCGAGAGAAAAATTCATAGAATAAATATGAGTGTGATTCTGTTGAGCTTACCAAAGGAGTTGATGAACAATATTTAGCAGTCAAAATGATGAAAGATGAAACATCCAAACAATCATTTTATAATACAAATGAATGCCAATGAAAAGTAGAATTGTCTAAAGTAGAATTGTCAAAAGTAGAATTGTCAAAAAATGAATTCTTAAACTTTAGAAAACAAATAGTCTTGACGTATGGTTGTCCAATGCATCCAATAGTTCAGATCTGCTAGTGAGACACTCAAACATAACGCAACAAGTACGTGTCTGAGGTACTACATCACAACACAGACATCGTAATGGCCATAGATGATAAATAGTGAACCGTCAAAATGCATGTCCCTGTCTGTTGAAGTGTCTACAATTTGGGACAGATTCGCCGTCATCTCAGTATAGAAACATGATGTCAGTTCCATTACAGTTACGGTGTATTAGTCGTCTGGCATTAGTTGTGGGCACAAAATAGGTCCGTCTGACGTAGTTAGAGGCTCTCCTATCAGGATTGCAGATAATACATCAAAGCCAACGTAATGCAGTAAAGCATATAACGACATGCACGCGCGGGCAACACAACACGGAAGTGATAACGAGTATCCAGTCGTAAATTCTATCTATGTATGTCAAGTATATAGGTTTTTGAAATCATTTAACAAATCATTGTTTCGGAGGCCGCGTGCGTGCGTGCGTGCGTGCGTGCGTGCGTGCGTGCGTGCGTGCGTGCGTGCGTGCGTGCGTGCGTGCGTGCGTGCGTGCGTGCGTCTATTAACTATCATGGATGATTTATGGAATTTTAGATATTTTTTTAAAAAGTAAATTGTTAACGAAACTCATTTATAAATAATGAAGTCCATGAAGGAAGCAATGTCATTGCCCGATGTATCTTGAGAATAGTCTTAGAGTTGAACTTGAAAATCCCAAATTTCAACCTTAGATATCTATGTTACCATGACTTATAGAACAATTGTAAGAGTATATTGGACTATATATAAGGTTGTCCTACATGCGTGGAAAGTTTGGCCTAATAAATAGTCTCCAAGAGTGTTTTTCAATATTCATTCTTAAGTTCAAGTCTAAGAATATTCTTAAGAATGGTTGGCGAATACCACCCAAGGTTTACATAATGAGTTGCTTGCCATCACGAAATACAACGTTACATGAGAGGAAGAACTGCTTTGGTGAAGAAGACATATTTAATGTGGCTTTTAGCAGTGGTTGGGACGTTGCTAAATCGTCAGCTATTGAGCATCAAACTGAAGCTGATGCTTCAGAGTTATGTGTTTACAAATATTATTCGGCGATTTAAACAATGATTCTATATTGGCTAAAACAAATGTATGTACTTGGTGGGGAAATAATTTTTCCACAGAATACTGAAGGGACAATTTTAGATAAGCATGACAAATACATTTCTACCAAATTCAATGAAATGAAATCCACGAGATTGGTGTAAACGACCAAGATCGCCATATCATATTTTGATTAAACTATCTCGTTTATAGGTCAAGCAAGTATTAGTCAAGCAGCACTCCCTAAAAATTCGCATTAATATCAGACATTAACTTTTTGCGTTTCTTTGATTGTAATAGTGAATTTATTTTTAAAACGTTATTCTATATTAATTAACATATCTGAAACTTCCGCTTGTGTTGACTGTTCGCTCACTAGTTGTGACTCGTCTCTGAAACTTCCGCTTGTGTTGACTATTCGCTCACTAGTTGTGACTCGTCTCTGAAACTTCCGCTTGTGTTGACTGTTCGCTCACTAGCTGTGACTCGTCTCTGAAACTTCCGCTTGTGTTGACTGTTCGCTCACTAGTTGTGACTCGTCTCTGAAACTTCCACTTGTGTTGACTGTTCGCTCACTAGTTGTGACTCGTCTCTGAAACTTCCGCGTTTGTTGACTGTTCGCTCACTAGTTGTGACTCGTCTCTGAAACTTCCGCGTTTGTTGACTGTACGCCCACTAGCTGTGACTCATCTCTTTATCAATGCATTTTTAAATTTAAAACAATCGCAATATACATCTGTGACTTTTATATCTATATCTACATCCAATCCCTGGTCTTCATTACACATGCACTTTTCCTGTATGTACAGCAATCAATTCCTGATCATTATTACACACACGTCCTGTATATATAATATATACACTTCCTGTATGTACAACAATCAATTCCTGATCATTATTATACATACGTCCTGTATCTATAATATCTATAATACTTCCTCTATATATGTTTATATCTTTATTACATATTAATTTAAATCGTAATATAACATTAGTTAAAACAGTATATGTTGATAAAGAATGATGACTCAATTGATATCATTTGTAAAATAATTGATATCATTTGTAACATATTTGAAATCATTTGTAACATAATTGATACTATCAATTGACATTATGGTTTGTCTTATCTATACGATTATTAATACTAACCTGATTTGGTTTTTGGGAAGTCGGCCATAGTTTCACTCGTGTCTGTGCTGTTACCGGAATCACCCGAAACACTACGACCTCTGTTGTCCTGGATACAGGGGTCATTGGGACCCAGTGTACCATGTTCATCTGGGGTTGTTGATTCACTTAGATGCAATGACTGATCTTGCCCTGCTGTAGACCTTTTGTTAGTCTTAGGCGATGGTACGGGTGTAGCTTAAATGAAAGTAACAGCGAATTGTTGTATTTTCTCTATTGATAATATAGTAGTTTAGTTGACGCAGTATAGTGACCACTGTTTTGTTGTCGTGAAACATCCAGCAATGAAACACCTTTGTCTGAATTAATTGACTTGTTTATTTTGTTGAAAACAAATTGGAATGCTTCAAGTCTTATGAAAATATATTGGTATATTTTTAAATATCTAGTAGTGATAATGAGCAACTGGTCGCCGTACTAGATTATAAATAATCATAATTTCACTGGAGAATTTGAAATAAATAAACGTACTTAAACTAAATGAAAAAGAGTAACACATGCAAAATGTGTCAAGGTTATATGAATATAGCGATGTTTTATAGACATTCCAGATTGTACAATATATACTTGTAAGATACTTGTAAGATACTTGTTAGATACTTTTCTGTACTAAACATATATATATATAATAAGAGTTTAAAGTTGTCAAGCGGGCTCGGTCATTAAAACAGCAGAATGGATTTTATTTATTTTCATTTTGCTAGGAAAACAGCAGAATGAATTTTATTCATTTTGCCAGCAGGACAGCAGAATGGATGTTATTCATTTTGCCAGCAGGACAGCAGAATAAATTTTATTCATTTTGCCAGCAGGACAGCGGAATGAGACTGCTTATCTGCTATTCCGCTAAATTGACAAATTTTGTCAAGTGAAAGGTTCAATGTTTTCACTTCCTTGATTATATATAAACTTCTTAACAACTATAAATTTATAAATTTTGTCAAAGTTTTTTTTTTTCGAACAAATGTATACATCTCATTAATATAGTTCTTTAAGCATGAGATAAATTATTTAAAAATGTCACAGTCGATAAAATGTGTTACTATTTTTCTTTGGCATAAGCAACACATATCCGAGTCATTTATTGTCATTTTAGAAAAGAATTTGTCCTAATATATAGTGGTTTATTCTGTATTGGAACCATTGCAAGTTTGTTTGTGTCATTTGTAAAGAAAACGGAGGTCTATAAAATGTTGCCCCTTCTAGAATGATTCTAATATAAAATACTTTCCACCATTTAGTAGCAGAGAGAGGGGTTATATCAGTACATTGATTTACACCCTTTCAATTTTTTCATTATTATTGAAATTGATAAAGAATGCAAAGGGTTAAAACGCTTTCAGATAAAGACAATTAAATGATCGCATTGAATTTTTTTGCGGTGATAAACTCTGAAACGGCATAATGACAACATGTTTTTTTAAAAAAACGATTCTGGGTTAGTGATTAAGAGGAAACCCGTTTGGCATTTTCTCTTAATTATTTGGTTTTACATTATAGTCAGATGGGGATTCTCCAAATATTTCAATATTTTACATTCCAATCATTTATCAATAACAACATCCCGATAAATATACATTTTCGGTCATGTAGGGCCTACTTACAATTTGGTGTATAGAACTGATAATCACTTTTTTCACGTGGTCCACTATTTGAACGTGAACTACAATTTCGCGCTGCTGGTGCATAATTGAATACATCTTTGAGGTACCGCTTCTGATTGAAGTCCAGTGTAAACCTATACAGAATACGGCTATCGTCACGGAAATGGAAATCGTCCGTTACTGTAAAGTTGAAACAGTAACTTAAAGATAAATAACGCTATATTACAGACGTGAAAACGAATTAATAAACAACAAAAGACTGCGTCCCATAAAAACAACAACATGACATGGCAGAAATGTTCAGCCATCACACATATTAGAGCCTATTGCATTTATAAAACAACCATGAAGAACGTTATGCAATACAAAAGCCCAAAAGACCTATCAGTACACATGTTACAACACACTAATACATAAGATGTCAATGACGAGTTCAATACATAAAACAAAGTGTACAGTAATATGGATTGCACTTTTCTTAACATAGAAATAATGTCAAAAGTATCATTTACTATCACTAACACATATCTGTACAAATCTTATAACTCTTTTCGCCACCCATTATCAAATATTATAATATGTTGTTGTTGTTGTTGTATGGTGTTGTTGTTGTTGTTGTTGTTGTTGTATGGTGTTGAGCGTCGCTTTCAACAATTTTTCAGTCATATGGCGACGGTGTCTACTTGAGACAGTATTCTGAGCGCTGTCACACTGGAGTATCATGCCGCAGACACATGGTATGACACCCCACCCAGTCACATTATACTGACACTGAGCCGACCAGATCTAGAACTGTCTATAAATGCTGAGCGTCAAGCGAGGAAGCTTCTAGTATCATTTTTAAAGTTTTTGGTATGACCGGCCGGGGATCGAACCCACGACATTCCGCATGCGAGGCGGACGCTCTACGACTAGACCACGCCGCGGTTTAAATATTATAATAATATTTGCACACAATCGATATCAAGTTTGTTAAACTTATCAATTATCAATTAAGAAAAAAATTAGTTACCCACCATGCCTTATGGTATCACTTTCCAGTAGCCGTCTGCCCAGAAGTACCGCATCCTCCCTGGTTTGCACGTCACCTCTCTTAAGAATGTAATCCACAAAGTCAGACCCCTGAAATGCGTTTCTGAATAGTTCCCCGTCTTGTTGGTAACTCCGGATAACGCCATTGTTCTCAGTTATGAGCCTGTTCGACGGTAAATTACGATATATAGCCTAGGTACGCCCATGATCATTTAAATCATAGCAACAAGACTCCGATTTTGTATTGGGACTGATTAAGAGTATCATCACTTGTACGTCTGTCAGCATGGTCACAATATCTTATTTATTCTGTTTTATGTATATAATACCGGGTATCTGACGAAATGCATTGTAAAAGGAGATCGCTGTCTTCTCTGCCTTTTATATTGACATACCATATATGTATTTGTGATTCAATAAACATTCAATCATCACTGAATAGAACAGTATTGCTTGTTAAGGGACACAGTATCAGTTCTCTGTAAACAGCGTTTGTAACCGTTATATAAATCGAAAGCTTTATAATAGTTTGATGGTTGTGTTTTATTATTCGATATTCACCATCAAATTTATCCAAACTCTCTCTCTACCTCAGACATTAAAGAGTAACATTTAAATGTCTAAATGCGGAACATGTTTATCAAATTAGTTTCCAACAATAAGAAGCTAAAATCGAGAGCTTTATATCATACCTACCCGTTATACAACTCGAGAGCTTTATACAATACCTACCCGTTCTAAAACTCGAGAGCTTTAAATAATATATACCCGTTGTACAACTCGAGAGCTTTACATAATACCTACCCGTTATACAACTTGAGAGCTTACTATAATACCTACCCGTTATACAACTCGAGAGCTTTACACAATACCTACCCGTTATACAACTCGAGAGCTTTACACAATGCCTATCCGTTATACAACTCGAGAGCTTTATACCATACCTACCCGTTATACAACTCGAGAGTTTAACACAATACCTACCCGTTATACAACTCGAAAGCTTTACATAATAACTACCCGTTATACAACTTGAGAGCATTACACCAAACCTACCCGTTATACAACTCGAGAGCTTTACACAATACCTACCCATTATACAACTCGAAAGCTTTACAAAATATTACCCGTTATACAACTCGAGAGCTTTACACAATACGTACCATTATACAACTCGAGAGCTTTACACAATACCTACCCGTTATACAACTCCAGAGCTTTACACAATACCTACCCGTTAAACAACTCGAGAGCTTTACACAATACCTACTTTTACACAATACCTACCCGTTAAACAACTCGAGAGTTTTACACAATACCTACCCGTTATACAACTCAAGAGCTTTACATAATAAGAACCGTTTTACAACTCGACAGCTTTACACAATACCTACCCGTTATACAACTCGAGAGCTTTACACAATACCTACCCGTTATACAACTCGAGAGCTTTACACAATACCTACCCGTCATACTACTCGAGAGCTTTACACAATAAGTACCCGTTATACAACTCAACAGCTTTACACATTACCTACCCGTTATACAACTCGAGAGCTTTACACAATACCTACCCGTTATACAACTCGAGAGCGTTACACAATACCTACCCGTTATACAACTCGAGAGCTTTATAAAATAGTTTGAGATCTTTATCTTCTTTGTATGTTTCGTCATCCCGACGGAATCGGTAAAACAAGGTCTGATCTTTTATGTCGTGGTCGTCACAAACTGAAACAAGACAATCATGATAAGATACATTCGAAAAAAGTAATAATCGAGATAAGCAATAAACGAGATAAGTTATATTTGAGATAAGTATTAGTCGAGATAAATAATAATCGAGATAAGTAACATTCAAAAAAAGTGATTAACGAGATAAGTTATATTTGAGATAAGTATTAGTCGAGATAAATAATAATCGAGATAAGTAACATTAAAAAAAAGTGATAAACGAGATAAGTTATATTTGAGATAAGTATTAGTCGAGATAAGTAAATAAGTAACATTATATATAACACGGTGGCGAACCCACGTGACTTTATGTTATAAAGTGTTACAAAAAAATCGGAGCAAAATAGACTGCTTTAAGTAACATTTTGCAAATTTTCTTAATATTTTATGGAAATTCACGAAACAAAGACGAGCACCGTTTCTGTATAGAGATGAACTACTGGTGATATCAAATGGGCAAAAATAACTTATTATTTGCAAGGTCCTAAAACTGAAATCCAACGTTAGAGATGAGATAGGTAATAGTTTAGCCCTCAATCTGAAATACAACGTTCGAGATCAGTAATATATTAGCCAACAAACCGAATTAAAGGGTTTGACATAAGCGATAATTTAGCGTTTATACTCAACTTTCAAGATTAATCATATTTTAGTAATTATTTTGAAACAGAAATGCTACCGATTCTGAATACTTCAAATTTTATTTCAGTTAAATTTATATACATGTATTGCAAATTTCATTAAAAAAAATAAGCAAAATAGGAAAATGATATTGTAAATGAAGATAAATTAGTGATGTGCTTGTCGACACGAATGCCCCGGCTGTACCTGCAGTGCTGTTGTATTAGATCATTATTATATGTGCAAGTTCATACTAATAATCGCTAACAAGCATCACCATAACCAGTTAAGAGGTTTTGGAAGACGAGTGCTGAGAAGAATCACAGTTTAAAATAGATAAATGGCCAACAGTCGATTGAGCAAGACGATGACAAGAGCAACTGAGCTTTATACTGATAGCCCCTAACAAGTTTGGTCGAAATCAATTGAAAGTTAAGGATAAGTGCTGTAAATAGCTACAATAAATATTATCAAAGGAGCATAACTCCCTCCAAAAACCAATGGTATGACGCGCAACTAGGCTTCATACTATTACTCCCTAGCAAGATGAGCTCAAATTGTTTCAGATGTCGATGTACTGGACGTAATGACGATAAGCCTAGCTAGGCTTCAGATTGACACTTCCTGACAAGTTTAATAAAGAAGTTTAGGAGAGTAAAGCTGACAAGAAAGTGTGACGTAATGACATACGGACAGATGGACAAGGGCAACTCTCCCGCACAATTTCGCCATAAATGACATGGCATAAAAACGATCACAAATTTCTTACCATGATGAAACAATGAGTATTTCTGTAATATTGCAAGGGCGTCTAGTGTGGCCTCCCGGTTTTCACAATGTTTATTTTTTATCAGCCATTCGATCAGGTCATGTCCCACAATACACGATTTGTATGTCCTAAGATGATACTTCCGGTCTTTGATGAGATTTGCAGCGTGAAGTCTTTGTCTGTAAATACGGAACATGGCTCTAGTTGATCTTGGGCATATTTTAAAAAACTATTACAATATTAACACACATATGACGTGAACAGTCAAGTAAATAAGGATTTGATCAGAATTTAAGGATTGCCATTAAAACATGACAAAAAATTCATACAATGATATTCTCTTCTCTGCATGAAAATATTATTTCGAACAATAAAATCCTGAAATCAGCTCTTAGAAATATACACCTAAAGAATTATAATATTTTGGGGAAACATGAATACGACTGACGAACAATTTCAGTTTTAGATAAAGAATATTTTAAAGATTATTGCTGTTTTAACTCGTTGCATCGATATGCGCATCAAAGACAGCAACTCCTTCGTGGATAGTGTGCACAGAGTCCTCTTAACATTTCTACATGCAGATGCATGACATTTGGTATATCAATGCCACTTAAACAAGTTAAAAACAGTCACAACTGTCTTAAGAAGCTAGTCAAGGGAGTGAACGAAAGTTGCCTTTTAAGACAGGCTGTTGCCTAATACAGGTTAATTTGCTCTGAAAGCATCAAAACGGGAAATAGCAATTGTGGCTGCTTAAGACAAGGGGCTGCTTAATAGAGGTGACCGCTTACATAGGTTTGACTGTATATGTAAAACAAATCCTTGGATGCACTGAGCACACTACCGAAAAGAAAATAACGTGCTCGGTTTTATTAAGTCTGTTCACGAGGTGCAGTAAAGCATGCAACCCCGTAAACTGTATTATATTTGAAACCAACATTTGAAGGAGCTCTTTGGTTCAAAACGTCAACAATAATAACAACTCTAGTTCATGTTTGAGGCCGATGCACGGAAAGTCCGGCTGTTGTTGTGTAAGTCAATATTTTTTTAATCACTTAACTATTCTTAAAATACACCTCATATGTAAACAATAAACAGAAGCACCACGTGCATGTGGAGTGCATGATTCAGTGGTAGGGCCTCGGTGGTCCTAGTATCGGGGGTCGTGGGATCGATCCTAAGCCAAGGCTATCTGTGGTGTCTTTGAACAAGACATTTTATCCGCATATGCTTAGTACTGGACCTCAATTCATCAATATTTTGAGTCTGAGATTTAGACTCGGAGTCTAATTGTCAACTATTTAAGATTCGTAAACATCCATTTAACAAGAAAATTACTATATTTATTTGCAGAAACAAGCAATTTTAATGATTATTTAACAGAAAATGTTACAGTATCACATGTATTACCCATGAGTGTATGCTTACAGTGTTTTACAAAATGTAAGATTTTGAGTCCGATTCTGAGACTCAAATAAGTGATGAATTAAGTCCTTGGTTCTGCCCAGGAAGACCTCGAGCATGGCTTGTATAAGTTGTAAGAGCTTATTTCACAATCGATGTATATAAAAAAAAGTATGAAAATCCACCTGAAGCACCACACCTTATCTGTTCTCCTGTATGAATGATTCTCATGGTTTGTACAATCCGTGCAAGATTTACTAAACTATCCATTTCCAACTGTGATTCAGAGTTATATATGGTCTGAGTCACAATCCTATAGGTCCACTGCTCCAGAGACGACATCTTGTCAAGTTGATATAGAATTAGCGAAATCCGAGATAAATTTTAACTTTTAATAATTCTACAACGATGCAGATGTTGAAATATTTTATGTGTACGTATTAATATGACCAAAAACTGACCAGCATCAATAGCGTTTAGCTTATTAATGAAGTAAAAGGCAGTGTCTTTATAGACCATTAAGGACAATAAGTTTAGATACACGTGAGACCAGACAGTGAGATTAGATGCATGTGTGGTTACAACGTGAGACTGGGCAGTGAGATTAGATACATATGTACTGGGCACATGTGGTTGCAACGTGAGACTGGCTATATTTACACCTGATAATGTTTTAGTTTGTTATGGCGTAAGATAACAGACACTCAGCAAAATGTGACATCGCTGTAAATCGATCTGTATCGGGAATGATCAGATAAACTTGATAATGTGCAGGGTGGAGCTAACAGAAATATGTAATGATAATAATAATGATAATATTATAATAATGATAATAACAACAACAAAAATAATAATAATAATAATAAAAATAACAAAAATAATAATATAATGTTAATAATAACAATATAATAAAAATAAGACTTTTATTAACGAGAATTCATCTGAATCAGTATAACCTTCCATGAGGCTGAAAATAGAATATTGACAAAGAAAAAAATATAGTGGACGAAAGAATCCTGCATCGAAAAGCGTCCATTTAAGTATAAACTAATATTCCAAACATGCATTAATTTTTAGCACGATTTTTTAAAATTCTACTGTTTGTTTTTAAAATTACTTAAAAAAAAATATTTTTTTTTGTATTGAAAAGAATGTCAATATTTAGACCGGAAATTCAGCCCGTATGATTTTCATTGGTTACAATCGACGCTCAAGATAGAGGCTAGCGCAGACCTTGCGAAAACATTTTCCACACATAAATAGAAACTGAAGCCTAAACAAGGATTATGGTACCGTACAAACATGTAAACAATGTTAAATTCTGATGCTGGAAACACCTGCTGGAAAGATACTGAGCGTGAGTGTCTCCGCTTCTCGGAACTTTTCTATAATGTTCACGTATTTACATTGGAGTTGGGGATAGTTTGGGGCTGCAATTTATACCCCGCACTCAATGTAAGATTGACACGGAGCTGGCAACCAGCATTCCATTAACTCCGTAACAAAAAGAAAAAATGACTGTCACATGCAGGAGTGTTCACTTTTTTCGAGCAAGAAGTATAATGAATCAGTCTAGTGGAGTTGACTCAGATGGTCATCGCCATGGTGATCACCTTGGTGACCACGATATATCACGATGGCAAGTTCATAAAGGTTCATCTTCTTTGTATTATCCACGTGACCACCTTGAATACTGTACAATGTGTCAGCACATGTTGGTGAACGACAATATATGATCTCAGGCAATTTTAATATATCTCAAACATTGAAAGATAAGAAGATCGTGATTTTATGAAATGTGTCCATATATGGTGGTGAATAATATTTTATTTCAATATATCTTGAAATTGGATCGGCTCAAAAGTTCTGCAAGTATTAAATTCGACATGTCCCCTAAATTTTAAACATAAATATAATGATACAACAACGGCCAGTATAACATAAAACTGTTAATAAAAGTACACACTAAATAATGATTTTCACTTCTTGAACGTATTCCCAGGTAGTTTAAAAAGACAGATAACAAAATTGCGACCAACAAATAATTAGAGTTAATCTAAAAAGGTGATTCAAATATAGATCTACCGTCATAAAATTTGTTGCATTTGTTTCGTTATCGAGCTTGGTGTACAGCCATGGATCGTTTGCCATGCATAAAATATGATGGTACACGTTTATTTTCCTTTAAGGTATGCATTTAATGTTTGAAATTTGAAAATAATGCAGATGGTGTTACACTGTCGGCTAGTTAATTCCATAAACAGACAGCTGAGGGAATACATGAGTTTTTAAAACAGCCGATTTGCAGTTTTGTATAGCAATATTGTTTACATTTCTAAGTGGGTAATTTGATAACTCTCCTACTAGTGGTGATAATCAATTTTCAATATGAGTAGGAACCAGGATATTATTTACTTTATACATGAAACATTGTTTTTTATATTTCTCTTCTTTGTTTAAGTGATTCCTAACCAAATTCCTTATGTAATTTTTTTAGTTGGAGCAGTTGGACTGCTTCTTTTTGTATCTTTTCGAGATAATTAGATACATTGACAGAGTACCCGTCCAAGACTATAGATGAGTATTCTAAAATTGACGAATATATGATAAGTGCATTTGACTCAGCGCCATTCTACCGTTGAAAATTGTAGCTTACCCACAATACTTAGTCTTAGAAACGGAACTGTGCATGTTATCAATAAAGGTATCCCATATATTTTGAGTAAAATAAATGTACGTTTATGGCTTTCTTCAAAGTTTATCTTAATATTTTGAAAAGATAAGTTGGGGTATTGTTCGTAGTTTCTTAGAGAGAGAAAAAAACATTGCTCCGGTCTCCTTTAACAAATTATGTTTAAAATCACGCGGAAAATATGGAAAATAGGTCGACGCATTTACAGATAACGAGATAAACATAATAAAATAGAAGGACTTGTAAAAAAAGGTTGTAACCCTGTTACGTATATTTAATGACCCCGTATTCCAGCGGTAGAGCATTCGCCTGTAAATCTGGAGAGTTTTATTCCAAGACAGGACAATTTTTGTACTATTTTTGTTCTATTTTTTTTCCATTGTTTACTCTTTCCCTTTGAATAAAAGAGACCATAGTACATCACGGAAATTCAAAGTCGTCAAAAACACATATGGAGGTATAAATGTAATAAAAAGGTTATAGTATAGTAGAGGGGACCAACAGGCACACCTCTACCATACAATAACCTCTAATCATTACATAACTATACAAACCTTCGATGCGCCATATACTATTTCTCCACCAAGTGTGCCTGTTCATACCCAAACCTCACTCCGAACTCCCAAAGCATGTATATCACCTTTACCCTATCGGGTGTGATTTGCTGTGTTAAATATCAAACTAGTACAATTTGTGTTTCGACAATGTTAATTATGTCTTACCGTATGTGTTCTCCCACCATGAATAAGTCATTTAAACCACAAAAACTTGGCGATCTGCTTCTTAAATCTGTATCCATAATAGTAAAATGTAAGCTGATTTGAGAAAATGTTGGTATACACATTCATATATTTAAACTGGTGTTCTGATATAAAACCAGTATACGTGCTAATACCCCATAACTGTGACTATGTCGGAGGTTATAATAGATACATATGATAACATATCAACTCATCAAACAACACGACAGACAATTTAAGATATAAAAATGGTTTACAGATAATAATAAAAATAATAATGGTTTACTTTGTTTTGCCATGTGTTATTCAAAAGTTTATTTTTATTTTATCATGATTGTGGTTATTTCGTGATATTTCATCAAAATCGGTTAAAACAACTTTATTTTACACTGGTTTTGTATAAAGATCGTTTGAAACTTTACCATGGAGCTATCATAAAGGACCAGATCCATGAACCGCCAATAGTGGCCCTGTTCAATGCAATAAAAAGTTTCGATGTTGTTGGGGTTTTTTTTATTATTTTAATTATGTTTAATTCTCTTTAAAAAATATATTTTGTTTTTCAATTTTACATTTTTCGCTTAATACAATACCATTAAAGTGCACACGTAGAGAGAAAATATGCACTTTTCCTATAGTTTAAGATATTGTATGTAAATATATCATGGATTTATCAGCGAAGGAACTCTTGCCACAAAGCAATATTTACACACATTACTCATAGTGTACTAGACATTGATCAATATAAATATATTTGTATGGCAAGAATACCTTCATAATAAAAAAATATTAAATGCGAAAATAGGACAAAATTGGGGGGAAATTACCATTTTCCTTGATTTTAACCGTGTTTTTTTTTAAGTCATTCTATTAATAGAATATATACATATTTTTAAAGAGTAGATTATATGCAATACAAACACAATAAGCTTTGCTGCAAAATAAATATTTAAAAGAAATGTATTTTACAGGACCGTTATTGGATTTGTGAACCTGGTCCTATCGAAAACAATCACGCCGACTTAGTGTATACTTTTGTAGTGTATTATGATGAGTCAAAAGTTGATCAGACAAACCAACAAATTAACACATATTTAACAAAAATAAATGAAATTACCAATATGAATAAAATAAAAGTTCATTTGCCACTTAAATATTTAGGTGGATTTGGTCGTTTAAATAACTTTGAAAAAACTGAATGAAGGAAATTGAAATTTTAACAAAAATGAAACACAAAACAAACGATAGCCATACAAACCGCTACAACATCAAAATAACAGCTGACATGAACAATCTGGTAACATTTTATGGATGAATGATACATACTGTTAAATAGATTATATGAATACCGAGAAAATATATTGATGATAATTTTGTTACTGTACAAATGACATTTAACATATTAGTTTGTGCTAATTCAGCTGGATTCCTAGAAAAGCTCAGACCAAATATGAATCTCTCTCGATTTCCTTATCCTGGGTAGAAGCAGAACTGAGCGTGTTTCGGGAGGTTATCCAGTCTGGGTAGAAGCAGAACTGAGCGTTGGTTTGGGAGGCTATTGAGTCAGGGTAGAACCAGAACCGAGCGTTGTTTCGGGAGACTATTGAGTCTTGGTAGAAGCAGAACTGAGCGTTGTTTGGGAGGCTATTGAGTCTGGGTAGAAGCAGAACTGAGCGTTGTTTCGGGAGGCTATTGAGTCAGGGTAGAAACAGAACTGAGCGTTCGGGATGCTATTGAGTCTAGGTAAAAGTAGAACTGAGCGTTGTTTTGGGAGGCTATCGAGTCTGGGTAGAACCAGAATTGAGCGTTGTTTCGGGAGGCTATGGATTCTGGGTAGAAGCAGAACTGAGCGTTGTTTCGGGAGGCTATTGAGTCTGGGTAGAAGCAGAACTGAGCGTTGTTTCGGAAGGCTATTGAGTATGGGTATAAGCAGAACTGAGCGTTGCTTCGGGAGGCTATTGAGTCTGAGTATAAGCAGAACTGAGTGTTGTTTCGGGAGGCTATTGAGTCTGGGTAGAAGCAGAACTGAGCTTTGTTTCGGGAGGATATTGAGTCTGGGTAGAAGGAGAACTGTGCATTGTTTCGGGAGGCTATTGAGTCTGGGTAGAAGCAAAACTGTGCATTGTTTCGGGAGGCTATTGAGTCTGGGTAGAAGCAGAACTGAGCATTGTTTCGGGAGGCTATTGAGTCTGGGTAGAAGCAGAACTGAGCATTGTTTCGGGAGGCTATTGAGTCTGGGTAGAAGCAGAACTGTGCATTGTTTCGGGAGGCTATTAAGTCTGGGTAGAAGCAGAACTGAGCATTGTTTCGGGAGGCTATTGAGTCTGGGTAGAAGCAGAACTGAGCATTGTTTCGGGAGGCTATTGAGTCTGGGTAGAAGTAGAACTGTGCATTGTTTCGGGAGGCTATTGAGTCTGGGTAGAAGCAGAACTGAGCGTTGCTTCGGTAGGCTATTGAGTCTGGGTATAAGCAAAACTGAGCATTGTTTCGGGAGGCTATTGAGTCTGGGTAGAAGCAGAACTGAGCATTGTTTCGGGAGGCTATTGAGTCTGGGTAGAAGCAGAACTGTGCATTGTTTCGGGAGGCTATTGAGTCTGTGTAGAAGCAGAACTGAGCGTTGCTTCGGTAGGCTATTGAGTCTGGGTATAAGCAAAACTGAGCATTGTTTCTGGAGGCTATTGAGTCTGGGTAGAAGCAGAACTGAGCGTTGTTTCGGGAGGCTATTGAGTCTGGGTAGAAGCAGAACTGTGCATTGTTTCGGGAGGCTATTGAGTCTGGGTAGAAGCAAAACTGAGCGTTTATCGGGAGGTTATCCAGTCTAGGTAGAAGCAAAACTGAGCGTTGTTTCGAGAGGCTATTGAGTCTGGGTAGAGGCAAAACTGAGCGTTGTTTCGGGAGGCGATCGAGTCTGGGTAGAAGCAAAACTGAGCGTTGCTTCGGGAGGCTATTGAGTCTGGGTAGAAGCAGAAATGAGTGTTGTTTCGGGAGGCTATTGAGACTGGGTAGAAGCAGAACTGAGCGTTGTTTCGAAAGGTTATCGAGTCTCAGTAGAAGCAGAACTGAGCGTTGTTACGGGAGGCTTTTGAGTCTGGGTAGAAGCAAAACTGAGCATTGTTTCGGGAGGCTATCAAGTCTGTGTAGAAGCAAAACTGAGCGTTGTTTCGGGAGGCTATTGAGTCTGGGTAGAAGCAAAACTGAGCATTGTTTCGGGAGGCTATTGAGTCTGGGTAGAAGCAAAACTGAACGTTGTTTCGGGAGGCTATTGAGTCTGGGTAAAAGCAGAATTAAGCGTTGTTTCGGGAGGCTATTAAGTCTGGGTAGAAGCAGAACTGAGCGTTGTTTCGAGAGGCTATTGAGTCTGGGTAGAAGCAAAACTAAGCATTGTTTCGGGAAGCTATCGATTTTGGGTAGAAGCAGAACTGAGCGTTGCTTCGGGAGGCTATTTAGTCTGGGTATAAGCAAAACTGAGCATAGTTTCGGGAGGCTATTGAGTCTGGGTAGAACCAGAACTGAGTATTGTTTCGGGAGACTATTGAGTCTGGGTATCAGCAAAACTGAGCGTTGTTTCGGGAGGCTATAGAGTCTGGGTAGAAGCAGAACTGAGCGTTGTTTCGGGAGGCTATTCAGTCTAGGTAGAACCAGAACTGAGCGTTGTTTCTGGAGGCTATTGAGTCTGGGAAGAAACAGAACTGAGCGTTCGGGATGCTATTGAGTCTGGGTAGAAGTAGAACTGAGCGTTGTTTTGGGAGGCTATTAAGTCTGGGTAGAACCAGCACTGAGTGTTGATTCGGGAAGCTATCGAGTCTGGGTAGAACCATAATTGAGCGTTATTTCGGGAGGCTATCGAGTCTGGGTAGAAGCAGAACTGAGCGTTGTTTCGGGAGGCTATTAAGTCTGGGTAGAAGCAGAATTGAGCGTTGTTTCGAGAGGCTATCGAGTCTGGGTATAAGCAAAAACTGAGCATTGTTTCGGGAGGCTATTGAGTCTGGGTAGAAGCAGAACTGAGCGTTGTTACGGGAGGCTATTGAGTCTGGGTAGAAGCAGAACTGTGCATTGTTTCGGGAGGCTATTGAGTCTGGGTAGAAGCAAAACTGAGCGTTTTTTCGGGAGGTTATCCAGTCTAGGTAGAAGCAAAACTGAGCGTTGTTTTGGGAGGCTATTCAGTCTGGGTAGAGGCAAAACTGAGCGTTGTTTCGGGAGGCGATCGAGTCTGGGTAGAAGCAAAACTGAGCGTTGCTTCGGGAGGCTATTGAGTCTGGGTAGAAGCAGAACTGAGTGTTGTTTCGGGAGGCTATTGAGACTGGGTAGAAGCAGAACTGAGCGTTGTTTCGAAAGGTTATCGAGTCTCAGTAGAAGCAGAACTCAGCGTTGTTACGGGAGGCTTTTGAGTCTGGGTAGAAGCAAAACTGAGCATTGTTTCGGGAGGCTATCAAGTCTGGGTAGAAGCAAAACTGGGCGTTGTTTCGGGAGGCTATTGAGTCCGGGTAGAAGCAAAACTGAGCATTGTTTCGAGAGGCTATTGAGTCTGGGTAGAAGCAAAACTGAGCGTTGCTTCGGGAGGCTATTGAGTCTGGGTAAAAGCAGAATTAAGCGTTGTTTCGACAGGCTATCGAGTCTGGGTAGAAGCAGAACTGAGCGTTGTTTCGGGAGGCTATTAAGTCTGGGTAGAAGCAGAACTGAGCGTTGTTTCGAGAGGCTATTGAGTCTGGGTAGAACCGGCACTGAGCATTGTTTCGGGAAGCTATCGAGTTTGGGTAGAAGCAGAACTGAGCGTTGCTTCGGGAGGCTATTTAGTCTGGGTATAAGCAAAACTGAGCATAGTGTCTGGAGGCTATTGAGTCTGGGTAGAACCAGAACTGAGTATTGTGTCGGGAGGCTATTGAGTCTGGGTATAAGCAAAACTGAGCGTTGTTTCGGGAGGCTATCGAGTCTGGGTAGAAGCAGAACTGAGCGTTGTTTCGGGAGGCTATTGAGACTAGGTAGAACCAGAACTGAGCGTTGTTTCTGGAGGCTATTGAGTCTGGGAAGAAACAGAACTGAGCGTTCGGGGTGCTATTGAGTCTGGGTAGAAGTAGAACTGAGCGTTGTTTTGGGAGGCTATTAAGTCTGGGTAGAACCAGCACTGAGTGTTGATCCGGGAAGCTATCGAGTCTGGGTAGAACCTGAATTGAGCGTTATTTCGGGAGGCTATCGAGTCTGGGTAGAAGCAGAACTGAGCGTTGTTTCGGGAGGCTATTAAGTCTGGGTAGAAGCAGAACTGAGCGTTGTTTCGAGAGGCTATCGAGTCTCGGTAGAAGCAGAACTCAACGTTGTTTCGGGAGGCTATTGAGTCTGGGTAGAAGCAAAACTGAGCATTGTTTCGGGAAGCTATCGAGTTTGGGTAGAAGCAGAACTGAGCGTTGCTTAGGGAGGCTATTTAGTCTGGGTATAAGCAAAACTGAGCATAGTTTTGGGAGGCTATTGAGTCAGGGTAGAACCAGAACTGAGTATTGTTTCGGGAGGCAATTTAGTCTGGGTATAAGCAAAACTAAGCGCTGTTTCGGGAGGCTATTGAGTCTGGGTAGAAGCAGAACTGAGCGTTGTTTCGGGAGGCTATTGAGTATAGGTAGAACCAGAACTGAGCGTTGTTTCTGGAGGCTATTGAGTCTGGGTAGAACCAGCACTGAGTGTTGATTCGGGAAGCTATCCAGTCTAGGTAGAAGCAGAAATGAGCGTTGTTTCGGGAGGCTATTGAATCTGGGTAGAAACAGAACTGAGCGTTCGGGATGCTATTGAGTCTGGGTAAAAGTAGAACTGAGCGTTGTTTTGGGAGGCTATTAAGTCTGGGTTTAACCAGCACTGAGTGTTGATTCGGGAAGCTATCGAGTCTGGGTAGAACAAGAATTGAGCGTTGTTTGGGAGGCTATCGAGTCTGGGAAGAAGCAAAACTGAGCGTTGTTTCGGGAAACTATTGAGTCTGGGTAGAAGCAGAACTGAGCGTTGTTTCGAGAGGCTATCGAGTCTCGGTAGAAGCAGAACTCAGCGTTGTTTCGGGGGGAAGCTATTGAGTCTGGGTAGAAGCAAAACTGAGCATGGTTTCGGGAGGCTATCGAGTCTGGGTATAAGCAAAACTGAGCGTTGTTTCGGGAGGCTATCGAGTCTGGGTAGAAGCAAAACTGAGCGTTGTTTCGGCAGGCTATTGAGTCTGGGTAGAAGCAAAACTGAGCGTTGTTTCGGGAGGCTATTGAGTCTGGGTAAAAGCAGATTTGAGCGTTGTTTCGGGAGGCTATCTAGTCTGGGTAGAAGCAGAACTAAGCGTTGTTTCGGGAGGCTATTGAGTCTTGGTAGCAACAGAACTGAGCTTTGTTTCGGGATGCGATTGAGTCTAGGTAGAAGCAGAAATGAGCGTTGTTTTGGGGAGGCTATTGAGTCTGGGTAGAACCGGCACTGAGTGTTGTTTCCGGAAGCTATCGAGTCTGGGTAGAACCAGAATTTAGCGTTGTTTCGGGAGGCTATCGAGTCTGGGTAGAAGCAGAACTGAGCGTTGTGTCGGGAGGCTATTGAGTCTGGGTAGAAGCAGAACTGAGCTTTGTTTCGAGAGGCTATCGAGTCTCGGTAGAAACAGAACTCAGCGTTGTTTCGGGAGGCTATTGAGTCTGGGTAGAAGCAAAACTGAGCATTGTTTCGGGAGGGGGCTATCGAGTCTGGGTAGAAGCAGAACTGAGCGTTGCTTCGGGAGGCTATTTAGTCTGGGTATAGGCAAACTGAGCATAGTTTCGGGAGGCTATTGAGTCTGGGTAGTACCAGAACTGAGCATTGTTTTGGGAGGCTATTGAGTCTGGGTATAAGCAGAACTGAGCGTTGTTTCGGGAGGCTATTGAGTCTGGGTAGAAGCAGAACTGAGTGTTGCTTCGGGAGGCTATTGAGTCTGGGTAGAAGCAGAACTGAGCGTTGTTTCGGGAGGCTATTGAGTCTGGGTAGAAATAAAACTGAGCGTTCGGGATGCTATTGAGTCTAGGTAGAAGCAGAACTGAGCGTTGTTTTTGAGAGGCTATTGAGTCTGGGTAGAACCAGCACTGAGTGTTGATTCGGGAAGCTATCGATTCTGGGTAGAACCAGAATTGAGCGTTGTTTCGGGAGGCTATCGAGTCTGGGTAGAAGCAGAACTGGGTGTTGTTTTGGAAGGCTATTGAGTCTGGGTAGAAGCAGAACTGAGCGTTGTTTCGAGAGGTTATCGAGTCTCAGTAGAAGCAGAACTCAGCGTTGTTTCGGGAGGCAATTGAATCTGGGTAAAAGCAAAACTGAGCATTGTTTTGGGAAGCTATCGAGTCTGGGTAGAAGCAAAACTGAGCGTTGTTTCGGGAGGATATTGGGTCTGGGTAGAAGCAAAACTAAGCATTGTTTCGGGAAGCTATCGAGTCTGGGTAGAAGCAAAACTGAGCGTTGTTTCGGGAGGCTATCGAGTCTGGGTAGAAGCAAAACTGAGTGTTGGTTTCGGGAGGCTATTGAGTCAGGGTAGAAGCAGAACTGAGTGTTGTTTTGTAATATGTAACATAGGCGAAAGGAAATCCCTTTTCAATATATCATTTTGGCATGTTTTAATAGATATTCGTATGGCAATACGGGGTCAGTTAGTATATATACGCATGATATATTAGAAAAAATTAGGATAGCCAATTTTGAAATTTTGAAAAATCCTGATAAGTTCCCTTTTACTGCTATACTCTAGTAGAATAATTAAAATAGCTGTTCTGGTTCCATATATTTTTATTCATGAACCAACAAACTTTCCATATAAATGAATAGAAATTTAGAGCAAAAGTATTACATACCGTCTTCCGTGGCATAGTGGTTAAGGTGTCCGCCTCGGAATCAGGAGACCGAAGGTTCGAATTCCGGAGGAAGCACTTAGGATTTTTCTGATGCGGTCGGTTGCTCATCAGGCTGCTAGTTAAACTGACAGGTACCTGGCAAGGATAGCTTTCGGGAAGTAACTGTGCACAACATAAGGGTATGTCATAAGTACATTATGGCTGGCCCTTTCAAAAGCGGTGACACTTTAATAAACAAATACTTTACTTTTACTGAGAAAAATAACCTGTAGAATAACAAGAACAACTCCGACAGCAACAAAAGGTAACATTAACATGAAACGTCCGAGAGGACTGGGCTGGCAGACTTAGAGTCTTTTTACAAAACAAGCGTCACAATGAATCAAAACTAAAACAATTGTTATTGAAAACGTTCTAACTACAGGTGTAAGTTCATCATTGAGTTTCGATCTTGTCATTCTTCGAAAGACGCAACTCAAGGTACGGAAACTTACAGTCATTTTATTGATTGCTGACATTTACTTCGACTTTTCATCATCATAGTTTTTTCAACATCGTAAACTCGATATTTCATTGTTTAGACTTTTCACCATCGTAGTTTTGACATTCCACTGTCGTAGTTTAGACTTTTCACCATCAAAGTTTCGACTGCCTGCCTGCCTGCCTACCTGCCTGCCTGTCTGCCTCTCTATCGTTCGAAATCTAATTCAGCAAACGTCGTTTTTTTTAAGTGTTTCATTTTAAATTTAATTCAAATTTATGAAAAGAACTAGAGTGAACACCCATTCTTTTTATTCGGCCATCTTATCACAGGAAAAAAATAGCAGTTTATTTATGTTATCAAAACAATTTATAGATTAATATTGATTAGTTAACGGGAGAAAAACAGCGAAAATCGTCCGAAAATACATACCACAATGGAGCGCTGATAACAAGAAACTACGGTACTATATTAAAAAGAAACAAAGCAAAAACGAAAAGTCGAAACTACGATGGTGAAAAGTCGAAACAACGATGGTGAAAAGTCACCATCGTAGTTTAGACTTTTCACCATCTTAGTTTCGTTGTTTAGAGTCATAGTTTCGTTGTTTCGACTTGACTTAATTTAAAAAATATGCTTCGATGGTCCAAACGGGACACCGCATATTCTAGAATAATCGATACAAAGGGAAATAAAAACGTTTGTTTTTTTAAAATATGATTTATTGATACTGGGGGCCTGAAACGCCAGCAAAATCTTCGATGGGGCAGTATCAATAGTTGTAACAACAGCGAGTAAATTTAACCTGTTTCAAGAAATTGTTAATTCTAGTCTTGTGCGTCGCACCGACCAAAACAGGTGAATAGGTTTATTAAACTAATGGCCCGTGTGTCTTATCTTTACTTTGGCCAAATCGGCTATAAATACAAGAACGTATTTTATCGTTGCTGCTAATTCATACTGGAACCCACGCAAACAATGTCGTTTGCCTTTGCTTCATTCCTTTTCTTGAGTGCTGCTGTGACTGTGGCCCAGTGCGATACCGGATTTGACCAGTTCTTCACCACAAATCTTGATACAATGACAGATTCGCCGATCACTTTTAAAAAACCTTTGCCGTCTTGGCTTAAAGGCAGCTTGGTAAGTGCATTGTTAAAATATCATACAAAACATTACAGTCCGGATCATGTAATATTGTAATTATCAAATGTGTCCGCAAACATGACTGCGCATCTTAATATTATGTCGCGTAGTTCCTCAGCATGATTTTTTACGAGAAATCAAATCTGTCGCTGTGTCTATAGAACTTTTCAGCTCACTACACAGTTGTATTTCTTCAGCATGTTTTCACAAATATGCAAACCTGGCCCTGAGTTTATAGAATTCATTAGTTAATATTTTAAAACCAACCAACCAAAAGTCGTGCTAAAATAAAAGTCATTCTTCTATTGGTCGTTTTTACTTGAATTGTGCTGACTATAAACTCAATAATAGTATATATACGTTTGTACTCTGAGAGACTTTAAAAACACAAAAGTCAGGTTTCGTAAAATTAAACAAGTTTTGTATTTATCAATGTTAATAAAAAATGGCAACAATAAAAATACACATAAGCCACACAAAATATTGCGAATTTGATTGGAAAATATTATCAATTCCCTGAGAATAAACACTTCAAACAGCGATACCCTAAATCACCAACTTTGCAATTAGAAGCAGTTGTAACTACCATTTATTTTATAGTAATGCAGATAATGCATACCCCCTCGATGACAGAACAATATTTGCAATACAGTGTTCCACACCTGACCCAAGGCGTGGGTAAAATCATCGGTGTATCGATATATTTTTATATTTTTATCGGTGCACCGGTATATTTTAACGGTGCACCGTTAAATCTAAAATACCGGTCCACCGATATAATAGCGGTGCACCGGTACCAGTGCTTTGACCCTAAGAGATCGCTCACATGCCAAATGGTAGGATCCAATCAGATAATAGAATTCAGTAAAATATTGTAAGGGTCGTTGTGATTGGTCGTTTTAACAACATACAGCGAGGACGGCTTCGACTGTTTTCGTATCTTTTCCGAATGATAATCTAAGATCTAATTAAAAAAATAAATAGAAATTATGTTCTTTAGATATAGTTCCAAAAATACATTTTTGTTTATTTTAGGTTATTTTTCTAAATATGAATTATATTGCGCAAATTCGTGACTCTTCAATTTGTGAAATCAATTTTGGAAGGATTCCAGAAATGGCGGAAAAACGATAAAAAGTCGCGGATTTTGTCCTTTTTATTTTGTTATTTATATGGATGGACAAGAAAGAACCTCTTCAACAGACCAGACAGATAATGAGATGCAGTGCAAATGTAAGGGTTACTTCATTAACATTATTGCCTCCCAGTAATCAGAAATGATTGCAGGGAGTAATATGTAGATGGCAGAGCGTTTTCTTCTTTCTTTTCTTTCTTCAATTATAAAATTTTATATATCTACTTGAACCCAACAATAATTGCTATTTATAGAGAATATTGTTTTCCGTATACCTACATTATTTCTATAAGATATATGATTTAAAATACAATATACATAATTCACACCCTGCGGTATCGTCCTGACTATCATTGTATCAATCCGGGTCATCATTTTCAATCACTGCCCAGCCTCAGTCTCTGTGATGATTAATATATGACAATGCATCATTGCGTCATCTTTCACCGCTGTCAGATTCAGTGGGAAAGCAAACATTCCAACACAAATCTATGACAATACAGGGTTCAACATTAACTTTTCCACTAGACCACTGGGCTATTAACTCAGTAAAACTACTAAACCTGACCAAACTTCAACTAGACCAGGTCTTCTAATGTTGTAAAATATAGAATGGAAATAACTGAAGCCGATCATACCCGGAAGAGTAACGCCGCTTAATATATTGCGTCATTAGAACAGGTTAGAGTTGTGCCGCTTAGTTTGGGCCTAGTAATTCTATGTTATGTGTTTTCGCATTTGCCGTAATGCTACAAATTATCGATAGTTAATGATATTACATGCTCGTCGGCAGGCGCATTTCAATTGATTCAATAATAAACATTATCAGCTCAGGTTTTGGTACTTTTTAACTGATTTCTTAATTTTAATTTAACACGACCAGTCGGGCTACCTACACTCCAGTAGAACACGACCGGACCAAGTATATACTAGACTTTGTCAGTTGGATGTGGGCAAATGTCGAACCCTGCAATAGATAATAGTTTCGCACATTAACCTATCTACCGGTATGCGGGTTCTTACAAGTGTATAAACTAGTTTGTGTTAACCAAGGTCCTGTATAGAAGGATAGCGACTCTAAATGTTTATAAAACAGCATGTGAAGAATATAAATTTGGCAAATAAATCATCACAGGTCACTGATTTCTTTTACATAAAATGTAAGGTATATATAACCTTAGATGTTTTATACTGTTTTATTTAAACATGCAATACAATCTTCAGTTCAGAATATTGCAGCTTGATGTAAAATTTTAAGTATTTTCCTTTCTTTTTTAGTTGCAGTTTACATATTTTGTAATTACAATTCAAAGAATTTAAAACACAATTTGATGGGAATGATATCATTTTGTAGAAAATTCAATTTTGCAAAGAAAGAATTTTTTATTTGTATTTCAGAGATGAGGTTTTTCACGAATACCAGTGTTTCGTTTACCTTCTGTCCTAGACATACAAAGCTGGCAACAAACGCATAATTATGAAAGATGTGCATGATGGACGCAGAATGATTCTAGTCGATGCATCACAATTATCTCGAATTGTAAGGAAAAAAAGTCACCTTTGATGTCTGTTTTTCTCAATATCTACTATTCAGCAGTATACAATCCCCCCCCCCCCCCCCCCCCCCATTTTTGTTTTTATTCTTATATCGACACTGAAAATCAAAATTTCATTTTGTGACTCATAGATTTGTAGTACAGCGAGTCCTGGGACTTGAAAACAACACTAAACACCATACACTAACAACAATACTCAATCATCGCCAAAACTAATAAATGATGAGATTTTTAAATGTGTTGAAGCAATGTTTGAATCCTCGCCAAGCCTCAAAGAAAGGTGGTCCTGTAGCGAAATTTGTCTGGTAAATGCCTCTTGGCTCAAACTTAGTCTGAATTTTATTGAAAATCAAATAGGAAATCAATAGGGAGAATTTAAAGGATTATGCTGAAAAAATTATATAAACCTTTGTAATAATTATTAAACAGTTATGTTGGTGCTTTATGCTATCATGTATTGATAACTAGGCATGAAAAAATACCTGTGTCATGGGTTACCTGACTGAACCTAAAATTAAGTCCTGACCCTAACATTTTTTTTTTGTGTGTGTTTTTTTTCATCTTGAAATAAAAAAAAATTAAAAAATTTGTAGAAGTACGAAAAACTGCAGAACGAATCTGCTTAATGTGTCAACAAATTATTTTTGTATTCCTTATTGATTTACTTTTACTTTTATTTAGAATAGAAAAACAAGTTAAAAATCAATTTGCATACAATAGGTCTTTATTAGGCCAGACAAAAATACCTGCGTTTAAAGTAGTTTTTGTGGTCTAGTGGTTATTATACTTATTCAAGATGGAAAAAGCACACAGGAGGTCACTGGATTGATTTCTGTTGGGGGTTTTATCCAGGTTTTCTTTCAACCACACTCCCACAGTACCTTATAAGGACAAGGTGCTGTGAAAGCATGCAATTCTTTGGAGGGGATTTTAAGCACTTTGCCCATGTACATCAGGGCTTGAAGAGCTACTAGTCCTCCCTTTCCAACATTTTTAGCTAGACTCTGTAGAATAAGGGGGTTATTGCACTCGTGTTGGCGTTGGTTTTTCAGGTTAAAGTTTTTTATAAGGTAAGATATCTATGCAACCACTCATTTGATATAAATGAAACTTAACATGTGTGTTCAGCATCATCAATGGAACTCGCAGACAAATGAACCATAACTCTGGGTTGCATTTTGGCAGAGTTTTGGCCCTTTTTGTACTTAATTTTTCAGGTTAAAAGTTTTTTATCAAATAAGATATCTATGCAACCACTCATTTGATATGAATGAAACTTCTCAAGTGTGTTTAGCATCATCATTGGAACTCACAGACATAAGTACCATAACTCTGGGTTGCATTTTTGGTAGAGTAATGGCCTTTTTTGGACTTAAATTTTCCGGTTAAAGTTTTTTTATCGGGTAAAATATCTATGCAACCACTTAATCAATATGAATGAAAGCTCACGTGTGTTCAGCATCATCAATGGAACTCACAGAGACAATAAACATAACTCTGGGTTTCATTTGGGCAGAGTTTTGGCCCTTTTTGGACTTAATTTTTCAGGTTAGATTTTTTTATCAGATAAAATATCTGCACAACTCATGATATGAATGAAACTTCACATGTGTGTTCAGCATCATCAATGGATCTCACAGACATAAGAACCATAACTCTGGGTTGCATATTTACAGAGTTATGGCTCTTTTGGACTTTCACTTTTTTTTTTACATTTAATATTTTTTCCTTTTTTATGTGAAGTATGATCCTTTTTTCTTTCTTTTTTTTTAGGTTCATTTTCATGAAAAGGGTATCAAACTGTGATAAACTGTGCATGCTTTTACCCGATTATTTCAACTTAAGATCCATTTTCATGAACAGGTACCGATATATTGCCCTCTAAGGTGAAGTTAGTGCATATGTCTATATGTCGTGCTAAACTGAATAATATTAAGGCAATACGAGCCATCCATTCCCTTTGTTGTTTTCAAAAAAAACATAATTGTTGATAATGAAAATAAAAAGTATTGGTGAATTATTTTGCTAATTAATTTTTAACCAATATGCAATAATTATAGTTCAATTTTTAGCTCACCTGAGCCAAAGACTCACAGGTGAGCTTTTGTGATTGCCTGGTGTCTGTCGTCCGTCGTTAACTTTTAGCTTCTAACAACTTCTCCTCTGAAACCACTGGTCCAATTTTGATAACTTCACAAAAATGTTCCATGGGTGACCCTCTACCAAGTTTGTTCAAGCTATCTTGATTCATCAAAAAACATGGCCACCAGGGGGCGGGGCGAGTTTTATTAGTAAAAACTTAAAAAATCTTCTTGTCAGAAACTACTGGGCCGATTTTAAAATAATTTCACAGAAATGTTCCTTAGGTGACCCTCTACCAAGTTTGTTCAAGCCATCTTGATTCGTCAAAAAACATGGTGGTCAGGGGGTGGGGTTAGTTTACTAAATAAGCTATAGTTAAAAATTAAAAAATCTTCTTGTCAGAAACTACTGGCTCGATTTTAAAATAATTTAACGGAAATGTTCCTTGGGTGACCCTCTTCCAAGTTTGTTCAAGCCATCTTGATTCGTCAGAAAAGATGGCGTCTATGGGGTGGGGTTAGTTTACGATATAAGCTATAGTAAAAACTTAAAAAATCTTCTTGTCAGAAACTGCAAGCTCGATTTTAAAATAATTTCACAGAAATGTTCCTTGGGCGACCCTTTACCAAGTTTGTTCAAGCCATCTTGATTCGTCAAAACACATGGCGGTCAGGGGGTGGGGTTAGTTTACTATAAAAGCTATAGTAAAAACTTAAAAAATCTTCTTGTCAGAAACTACTGGCTCAAATTTCAAATAATTTCACAGAAATGATCCTTGGGTGGCCCTTTACCAAGTTTGTTCAAGCCACCTTGATTCGTAAAAAAACATGGCGGCCAGAGGGTAGGGTTAGTTTACTATATAAACTTTAGTAAAAACTTAAAAAATCTTCTTGTCTGAAACTACTGGCTCGATTTTAAAATAATTTCACAGAAATGATCCTTGGGTGACCCTCTTCTAAGTTTGTTCAAGCCGTCTTGATTCCTCAAAAAACATGGCCACCAGGGGGCGGGGCAAGTTTAATTAGTAAAACTTAAAAAATCTTCTTGTCAGAAACTACTGGCTTGATTTTAAAATAATTTCACAGAATTGTTCCTTGGAGGACCCTTCACCAAGTTTGTTCAAACTGTAGCTATTCATCAAAAAACATGGCGGCTATGGGGTGGGGTTAGTTTACTATGTAAGCTATAGTAAAAACTTAAAAAATCTTCTCGTCAGAAACCACTGGATCGATTTTAAAACAATTTCACAGAATTGTTCCTTGGGTGACCCTTTACCAAGTTTGTTCAAGCTGTTGTGATTTGTTAAAAAACATGACCGCCACAGTGAGGTGCTAGTTTACCATAAAGGCAGCTATAGTACAAACTTCAAAAGCCTTCTTGTCAGAATCTACTGACCTGATTTCAATGTAATTTCACTGACATTTACCATGGGTGAACCTCTACCAAGTTTGAACTCTTCTACGCATCTGTTACATCTTCAAAACAAATCAAAATATTAACTACTTGCCCATCTCGTTTTTCTCGAATTTTGAGTGTACATGTATTATATAATCTACTTAAATTGGGTGACTCAAGGTCAGTCAGGTGAGCGATATAGGGCCACCTTGGCCCTCTTGTTTTAATTGTCTTCTATTTTGGTAGTCTAATTTTTTGGTCAACTAACCCTAAACACAGACATTTTTTTTCTGGCCTTAATGCTCATCAGTTGATTATGTGTTACTTGTACTATTTCTGCTTTTTTTTCAAAATTAAATGCAATTATAGTACCATTGACATTCTTCATTGTTTAAGTCAATTTTGTTTTACTTGATTGTAAAATTTTATTCAACTTTCATACAATAACTTGGGGTGATCAGTATTGAGTGTTATATATATTATCATTATTCACAGTTGAAAAATTATTTACACACAGTTTTAATTATTTGTTAATTCCTAAAATTATCAAAATCCAGCACTGAAGTCATACATAATGCAATCTATTGCAAAATCTTTACAGAAACAATTATTTTCCAAGTTGATACCATTCCGGAAAATTAAATTGTTCTTATTAACAATACTTAGATTTTATACAATGTAATCATTAGTAGTTTTTATTTAAATCAGATGCACTAATTATTCAGTTTGGAAGTATAATTCGCAATTGAATTACACTCTGCAAATAAGGTCTGATATGTCACAAATGGAAAAGTACATTACTGATAGCATACTTTAATTTACAGTAATTTGAATATGATACTTATGTTCTATCCTTTCATCATGGAAATAACAATCTTGATCAGCCAAACAATTATGTTGCCTAGCAGCCAATACCATATTATAAAAGTCAACTGAAAAAATGTTAACATAATGTTTGTATGCCGAAAAATGCCTGAGAGTATTTTGGTCAGAAGGGACCCATTGCTATCAACATTGCCACCTTTGGCGACACTTTTTAATGGATTAACTTTACTTTAAGTATACTAAAAAATTTAATTGTAAATTGTACTTCTTATTCATTATTTACTGATTACTCTTGCTTAAAATTGTTTCATCTTAGATATGTCTGGATCACCAACCTTTATACTTATTTTGCTGATTTCTTGAATTCATTAAATATTTTTTATTGTTTATATTTTTCTATTAGTTTCATCAACACAGTGGCTACATACAACAAAACTAATGATCAATGTGGTCTCTTACATCAGAAGTGTTTGATAAAAAGAGTATTGCGGAACCATAAAGTAAGTGCAAAGAATGTCATATTAATATAGTTTTTGTTTTAGTTATTTACTCTGATTTCAACAACAAAGTTGTAGCGGTATCCAGCTACAGTACGACGTGCTGATTTTACCATGTTTGTCTGTGATATGTCTGTAGACAAAGTTTTAGCGACCATTGTTATTCCTTGAGCTCATAGTTCAAGATTACAATTCTAGGATAAACATATAAAAAAAGGTCTTAGAAATTTTGGTAAAGTTTTGTCCAACCTGCAATTACTTCCTTAATCAAAAATGTATTTCATAATGTCCATAGTTGTTGCAATGTTACACAAGTAAGTTTTGGGAGTTCATACCCTATATTCAACACTACACAAACGGTCAACCAATATGAAGTATCGTCAAGCGCACATTTATTTTTAAATAATTCAAGAAACAGTATGTAGATAAATGTTTTTAATTTCCATGCATGTTGGAAATAAACATAGCTGATATTAAGAATTAAAGAACAACTGGTAAACCAGTTAGTGTTTTCAGAATTGCATCACAAGGCCATCCTTAAAAAAAGTATTTGTTTGCTGTGCTCCCAGTATTTTTTCTTGTAGATAGGTAGGTTGCTAATTTTATTTTATTTTTTTTATACCCCCGACAAGTTTTGAGGGGGTATATTGGAGTCACCCTGAGGTCGGTCTGTCGGTCGGTCTGTCCGTTGCAATTTTCCTTGTCCGGAGCATCACTTGAAAAGTACTGGATGGAATTTCATCAAACGTCATACAATGGTAGAATATAATGAGAGGAAGTGCAGTGTACAAGAAACATAACTCTATTCTTGCTAATTACAGAGTTATTGCCCTTTGATATTTTTTCTTGTCTGGAGCATAACTTGAAAAGTACCTGATGGAATTTCATCAAGCTTCATACAATGGTAGAATATAATGAAAGGAAGTGCAGTGTACAAGAAACGTAACTCTATTATTGCTAATTACAGAGTTATTGCCCTTTGATATATTTCCCTTGTCCGGAGCATTACTTTTAAAGTACTGGATGGAATTTCATCAAACTTCATACAATGGTAGAATATAATGACAGGAAGTGCAGTGTACAGGAAACATAACTCTATTCTTGCTAATTACAGAGTTATTGCCCTTTGATATATTTCCCTTGTCTGGAGCATTACTTTTAAAGTACTGGATGGAATTTCATCAAACTTCATACAATGGTAGAATATAATGACAGGAAGTGCAGTGTACAAGAAACATAACTCTATTCTTGCTAATTACAGAGTTATTGCCCTTTGATATATTTCCCTTGTCTGGAGCATTACTTTTTAAGTACTGGATGGAATTTCATCAAACTTCATACAATGGTAGAATATAGTGACAGGAAGTGCAGTGTACAAGAAACATAACTCTATTATTGCTAATTACAGAGTTATTGCCCTTTGATATTTTTTCTTGTCCGGAGCATAACTTGAAAAGTACCTGATGGAATTTCATCAAGCTTCATACAATGGTAGAATATAATGAGAGGAAGTGCAGTGCACAAGAAACATAACTCTATTCTTGCTAATTACAGATTTATTGCCCTTTGATATATTTCCCTTGTCCGGAGCATAACTTTTAAAGTACTGGATGGAATTTCATCAAACTTCATACAATGGTAGAATATAATGACAGGAAGTGCAGTGTACAGGAAACATAACTCTATTCTTGCCATTTACAGAGTTATTGCCCTTTGATATATTTCCCTTGTCCGGAGCATTACTTTTAAAGTACAGGATGGAATTTCATCAAACTTCATACAATGGTAGAATATAATGACAGGAAGTGCAGTGTACAAGAAACATAACTCTATTCTTGCTAATTACAGAGTTATTGCCCTTTGATATATTTCCCTTGTCTGGTGCAGTACTTTTAAAGTACTTTTAAAGCCATCAGTGATAACAGTTTAATAAAGTTCATGAAAGAACCAAGTTGATGAATACATGGAGTTCGGGCAAAGCAGGTTCGATATTGTATTCCTAGTGCTCTTGTTTGTTTCTTATCCATAAAATTGTTGTCCCTCAACATAACTCGAAAAAGTATAACATTTATTGATTGCCATGAAAGCATGTACACTGCACAATAATTAAAAAGACCGTTTTTAATCTTAACAAAACCATAAAAAAATTAACAATACAAAAAACTCAATCCATAACATTCTCTTTTATTAAGAATTTTTTTTGTCTGGAGCATAACTTTAAAACTATTGGATATAATTTAATAAAACTTTATACAATGGTAAACCATTTTCTGTCATGGCGGCGTTCGGGGGTATTCATCACCTTCAGTGATAGCTCTAGTTTTGCCAAATTTTGATTTTGCATAGTCATTTTAAAGAAAAATGGACAGAAATCATGAAGGAAAAAATTAAATGTTTATAAAGTCAATAAAAAAGTTTGGGTAGCTGGAATTTTGAGCGAGTAGATAGGAGCATGGCAAACAATGTATTTTTTACAGATGGCCCAATGGCGAATTAAATGATAAAAACAACAAAACAAAAATCATTGTCTGATAATTTTGACAAGAACAAGTGTGGCAACATTAAACAAGAATTTAGATTCAAAATTGTTTCTTTATTTTTAAAAAAATAAATATTTTTCAGGCTACACAAAATATGAGGTATCTTAAGTTGTATGTATACAATAGTGGTCACAACCTCCATAAGTACAACAGGATCTCTCTGAATGAAAAGTGAAGAATCTTGTGAATATAAAGTAAGTGTCAAACGATGAAAATAGAAGCTTAATGAGACCCTTTAAATGTGTTTTGGTAATTAGAAATAGTATTAATCCTTTCTGAGTGGACTCTACCTAACTTAAGGCAACAACTCTTCATATTTTTAGAATAGATGGCCTCTAAATGACAGTGGAAAATAGTGTAGGACCTGTTCGTTATGAGCAATCAGAACTGGTACTACACTGTTTTCAAAATCCTTCAATACTTGAGGTGTTAAAAGTAATATCTATGAAACTTGTAATGGGTTAAGTAAAAGTATGATTAATCTTTGTAATGATTGATATACAATATTTCGTCTCATTGTCATATTTCTGTCACCACTGATGGTAAAGTTATCAGTTACCTGCAGAGATGGGTGTACGCTAAAATTGGAGGTAAAATTGTCCCTGTCGTTCAGGCTCATTAAAGGAAGAAATGTTATTGTTTGATTGATAGTATACTAAGCGTCATTTTAATGCCATTGATGGCTAAGATACTATCAGTTAACTTAACCATTCTTTCCTGGGATCCTAGAGGATTAACCAGTACTCAAGCACATCCATCTCAGCAAGAAACTGGAAACTTATCCACTTGAATCAGCAGTGAGAGATGAATGATAATGAGACACACCGTCATATATATATATATATATATCACTGATATATATATATATATAAATCATTCATCACATGGACTGGCCAGATTCGTATTGAGGACCCCGAGATTGATGAGCTACTATCTGAGCTAACTGGGCCTGTGTAATTATAATAGAGATGAATTTTATAAAAAATGGAACTATCTTTTCTTATTTTCACAGAAAACTATGGTGAATTTTAAAAAAAGTACTATGACCACTATGAAATAGTGGATCATCCTTGGTCTCTATTGCTTAAGTTTAATTTTTCAATGGATTTTAATTGAACTTGGATAAGTTGTTGTATACATTGTATAACCATAACTCTTGGATAAGATTGAAAATCAGTCAAATTCAACTGACACAGACTGAGTTGTCTGCACTTGAACAGTAAAAATACACTTTTTAACATATTTTATTCTTTAAAATATACAACAGTTTGTACAAATACAAAGTGAAAGGGATCGAAAAGAAAGTTTAACTTTGGAAGTTCTTTTCCATGAAGAGAGTCAATGGTAATCACAATGGCAATATAAAAAGTAAAAATTTATAAAGTTGTGAAATAGAAATCATCAAACAACAAAAATGAAAGTATAAGGAAAAGAATAAGTCAGTATTGTGAAGGAGTATTCTGTCCTTGAATTTTCATTTATACTATAAATGGCGATGAGTTCTATAAATATTTTCAAAAATACCAATTCTCATTTCCATCAATACTTGACCATGAAACTTAACCCTGCATAGCAATATGTGCCTAAAACATTTTATTCCTCTCATAAGAGACAATACATTCAGTCTTCTCAGAACAGTGATGAGGCTCTAATGGCCACTTGCTGTACTATAAATTCTCGAATGATGTTGTCTCTCTGAATTACTTCCTTGCTTATTTTCAGTATAGTTTTTCTTGAAAATAATTTTACATAGTTTAAGTTATATTTCTGTTTATTTTCATATTTGGAGCAGATGACCAGGTGTACCTTTCAAATCTTTGAACATGATCAGGTGTATCTTGTGCTATGTGTTTAATTCACAAATACACTGCCATGATCTTCAGATGGAGAAGTCATATATGACTGTAAATAGCAAGCAAGATTAATGTTCATCAAGAAAATGGAGATCCAAATGAAACAGATTATGGAGTATAAAAAAGGTATTCTAAGCTTGCCTTTCTGAAAAATTTGAGAGCTATTCTATGACCCAGGCGGTGGCGTCTACTGTTTAAAGTTTTATGCTTAGCTCCCCTTTTTACTCTGTTTAAGAACAAAAACTATTGTTGTTAGTCGCTTAACTTCGTAAACACATTCATATCATGCTATGCAAATAATGTAGCTGAGTTACCTAAGTTTCGCTTTTAGGCTCTTAAACCTTAGGTTAAAGTTTTTGTTTGGCTTGGGTTTAAATTTTAATTTAATTTTTTTATAATCTTTTGGTTTTGAATCTACTGTACCAGTATTTGTTTTTTGTTTATATGTATTGATACTTATTCGTTGACCTTGACCGTCTTAATGGGGTTCTTGTTAACAACAACGTATATAGCTAGGTTAAATGTTTTTAACTCGTCTTTTTCAGTTATTGTTATTTCCCTGGCTTTGTCATCTGCTGGTTAAAGTTTTATGTTTGACTCAGCTTTTTTCCGTTTCTGAACAAACTACTCAGACATGTTATGGTGACTAAACTTCATAAACACATTCATATTATGTTATAAAGACAATGTTTAAATCTAACTTACCTAAATTTCCATGGACTCTTAAAACTTTGTTGTTGTTTTTTACCTTAGGTTTTCAAGTTTTTTGTTTAACTCAGGTTGATTTTTTTTTATTTCTATTTATCTATATATTTCTTTTTATTTCTATATTAATCTATTTTATTTTTCAGTAATACTATTAATTCTGTAAACGGATTACCATCTAAAAATGTTCCCATCACCTTGACCTATTTAATGGACTTAATTAATACTTGCTTTATCCAGTTAAGTTTTATGTTTTGCTCAGTTTTTAGCTCTACTGGCCAAAGGTCAGCAGGGCTTTTGTCAGGGTAAATTGTCCAATTGTCGTCCATCCATAAATCTTTTTCTTGTAAACGCGATAGCACTTTCATTTTTCATTGAATTTTAACCAAACTTGCACAGCAGTTATATAACCATAAGATCTCAGACAAGTTATTGAACCAGTGTCATTCGACCACAAATGCCCCCCCTCCCCCCCCCCCCAACAACCAGGGCTTATAAGCACATTTTTTGCAAAACTTGAATAGTAGCATTTAACGGGTTTTTAGCGACCAGAAGTGCTTATGCGAGGGCGCATTGTCCGTCGTCTGTTATCAGCACTTTCTCTTAAACCACTAGGCCAATAAAATTGAAACTTCACATGGATGTTTCTATTGCATAGGAGACTATACAGACGCTTTTTTTTTTTCGATCTGAAATTCAATATGGCCACCGTTACTAAAAATAGTCCAAAACTTAAAAAATCTTCTCATGAACGGTCCAACAGATTTTCAAAATGTTTATGTAGTAATGATGATCAACTATAGTTTTGTTAGATTTGTTCAAATGGTGTCCCTAGGGTTAAAAATGACCCTGCCCCAAGGGTTCAATTAGGGGACACATGTCATTATAATATTATTTTTTTTTTTTTTTAAATGGAAATGATTTTGCCTATATCTTCACAGAAGCATTGTTTGGTGAAGGAGGTTCAGATTTGTAAAAAAGACTGGGTTCATATGTCTTAAGGGATCAGGAGGGGCCCCAAAAGTGTACAAATTGGGAAATACTAAAATCGTTTTCTTAAGAACCGGTATGTCAGATTTGTACTTTTTTGATATAAATTGTCACTATATGTAGAGGTTTGATTGCAGATAGGAATTTAAGGGTTAAAATTTATAGGGGGCCCTGTAAGGGGACTTAGAATTTTACATAGGGATACTATGGGAAAACATAAAATTCTCTTTTTTTTCATTTATTCTAAAACCACTTGAAATTCAAGATGGCTGCCATTTCTAAAAATAGTCCAAAACTTTAAAAATCTTCTTCTCATGAACGGCTCAACAGATTTTCGAAATGTTTATGTAGTAATGATGACCAACTATAGTTTAGTTAGATTTGTTCAAATGGTGTCCTATGTTTAAAAATGACTCCACCCTGATGTTTCTATTGCAATGGAGAATTTCAAAAAGTGCTATGGCCACTACGAGTCAGTAGAGCGTCCTCAGGCCCTCTTTGGCCTCTTGTTGTTACCAAAGGTTCTTGTCCTTCCTTCTCAAATATCTTTTAGGAATGCTTTATGTCAAATAAATATTGATTAGTTTCTTCAATCTTACACGTCCTGAAGAAATGCTTGCTCATCATGGGGAGCAGACAAGCGGAATTTTCCAACATTGATTTAAAATAATTCTCACAATTGTCCACAGTTTTGTAATTGTTTTTAACAAATAAATTATTTTTTTATTTATGAAATGTTATTGTAACTATTTTTTCATTTTCATAACCATATTCTTTATTTATTTTCAGTTTGCAAGTGTCAATTACTGCTGTAGAGGAGATTCACTTGTGTGATTTACCATTCATTGTTTGAACAAGCTATACAGAAGTTATGGATAATGCTTAATACTTGGTCAAAAAGAGATGTCAGCTGCTGTGAAAAAGTGACATAAAGAATTACATTTAACCACCCATAAATAATCATTTGCATCGTACAATTGCTTGTTATGTAAAGGTGAACTTTTTCAAGTAGACTGAGAATGGTTTGTTGTTGGGACGAATGTGTCATAAGTATTGGAAAACTGCTTAGACTCTGACTGTCATGTTTTTAGTTCTACTGGCCTATGTGATGGCACATCCGTCGACTGTCATCTTGATTCATCAAAAAACATGGCCACCAGGGGTTGGGGCAAGTTAAATAAGTAAAAACTTAAAAAATCTTTTTGTCAGAACTACTGGCTCGATTTTAAAATAATTTCACAGAAATGTTCATTAGGTGACCCTCTACCAAGTTTGTTCAAGCCATCTTCATTCGTCAAAAAACATGGCGGCCAGGGGGTGGGGCAAGTTTAATTAGTAAAAAACTTAAAAAATCTTGTCAGAATTACTGGCTTGATTTTAAAATAATTTCACAGAAATGTTCATTAGGTGACCCTCTACCAAGTTTGTTCAAGCCATCTTCATTCGTCAAAAAACATGGCGGCCAGGGGGTGGGGCAAGTTTAATTAGTAAAAACCTTAAAAAATCTTGTCAGAAACTACTGGCTCGATTTTAAAATAATTTCACAGAAATATTCCTTTCACCAAGTTTATTCAAACTGTAGTGATTCGTCAAAAAACTTGGCTTTCAGGGGGTGGGGTTAGTTTACTATATAAGCTAAAGTAAAAACTTAAAAAAAAATCTTCTTGTCAGAAACCACCTGATCGATTTTAAAACAATTTCACAGAAATGTTCCTTGGGTGACCATTTACCAAGTTTGTTCAAGCCATTGTGATTTGTTAGAAAACATGACCACCACAGTGAGGTGCTAGTTTACTATATAGGCAGCTATAGTAAAAACTTCAAAAGCCTTCTTGTCAGAATCTACTGACCTGATTTCAATGTAATTTCACTGACATTAACCATGGGTGAACCTTTACCAAGTTTGAACTCTTCTACGCATCTGTTACATCTTCAAAACAAATCAAAATTCTAACTACTCGCCCATCTCGTTTTTCTGGAATTTTGAGTGTACATGTATTATATAATCTACTTAAGTTGGGTGACTCAAGATAAGTCAGGTGAGCGATATAGGGCCATCTTGTCCCTCTTGTTATTGCATATGAGACTACATTTATACAGAAGTTTGTTATTTTTATCTGAAATTCAAGATGGCCACCACACTCTCAATAACCTTTCAGTCAAACTTGTTCATATATGATATGAATTTTCCTAACATCAGCAAAGGATTGAAGATTCTGCAAATTAAGAAACTGGGATATATACCCTGCTAGTTGACTTTACTTTACATAGGAATATTATAGGGAAAACTGAAATTTTTCATTTTTGCATCCATTTGTACAAAAAAAAGTTCTATTTGAAATCTAAAACATTTCTGCTCATAACAAAGGGGCTGGGATGTATAAGGTCCTGTACAGAGACATTGGGTTTTTTTACCGTTGAATGGTATGGGAATTTCCTTTTCATAGCAATTAACTTTTTGTTCAGAATGGATGTGGTGGGGATATTTATCCGTAAGGGATTAAGACAACCCACAAAGACGGATCTAATTTTGGTATTATTTGATACACCGTAAAATCTGGGGCATTGTTTATTCATTAAAATGTAGATTGGGTCATTTAATGGAGTTTTAATAAACATAAGGGTCAGCAGTGGTCCAAAAAAGGATAAAAATGGGAAATCTTTTTCTAAAGAACAAATAAGTTAAAATGTGTTCATATTTGATATAAATGGTCCAAGTAAGTTCAAATAAAAGGTCTAGTGTTCATTGGGGGCCAATAAAGGGAATTTTTTTATACTGTGTGGACAGGGATAATTCTCAAAATTTGAAAAGAAGTGACAGGTGAAGTCAGGTGAATGACTTTAGCATGGACCACATTTGGGCCTCTTGTTATTCATCAAATTTGATTATTTAGCTCTCTTGACCCCGATTGCTCACAGGTGAGCTTTTGTGATCACCTGTGTCTGTCGTCCGTCCATCGTCCATTGTTAACTTTTGCTTCAAATGACTTCTCTCAAAACAACTTGACAGATTTTCACCAAATTTGGTACTTGAAGCTCTTCAAAGGGTCTTATTAGTTGTTGTTTTTATTACATTTTAATAATCTTCGATAGCGCAAGGCCTGGAGCTTTGGTAATTTGCATGTAGTATCACTTATTCATTTTCTCTCAGATTTGTTCAAACCATGATCCTGGGGTCAAAATTGGGCCTGCCCCGGGGATTTATCAGTTTAACATAGGGAAATTTTTCATTTAAAATCTTTTCTCAAGAACCGACCAGCCAAATTTGTTTATACTTGTTTTTGGTTTAAATGATCCCTATGAGTATGGGGTTCAAGTTTGTTCAAATAAAGGGACTAGGGTACATTGAGGCCCAGTAAGGGGACTATTACATAGGAATAGTATGAGAAAACAGGAAATTATGTTTATCTCGTTCATATTTTGTATTATTCATATCATATTAATGTCTGAATCATTGTTTAGTCTTAACAGTTGAAACTGGGTCCTTTAAACTGATTAACCAAATTCTTTCATTGGCATAAATTATCCCTATGGGTCGGGAGTTTCAATTTTGTTCAAATAAAGGGTTAAGGATGTATTGTGATCCAGTAAGGCGACTTTGATTTTTACAAAGGAATACTATGGGAAAATAGTAAATTCACTTTTCATCATCTGGAGATCTGGCTCAGACTGAGTCCTTTAAAGGGAATTTAATACACGTGAGGGTCAGCAGGAAGGGTGTCATCAAATAATCGAAATTGTGAAAAGCAACTTGATCAACCCTGTCTTTTTTTCTACATAATTGGACAACAGAGAACTATCGATGGGAACAAGGCACTTTTAGAACTATTGGTAATGTATCCAGTGTTCAGAAGTGCATTTCTCTATATGTAGAACAGTGCAAAATTAATGGTTGTGTGAGATAATAGGATTGGTACTTTCTCATAGAACTTTTTTTTCTATGTACTAGTATATATATATATATAAAAAATCAATCAATTTCAAACCTAGTATATTGTCTGATCATAGCAAATCCCTAGGAGTTTGGTATTGAAGTTAGGACAATTTAAGAACCTTGGATTTATACGGATCCAGTCAGAGGTCTCTAATCATTTTTTTAACATATGAATACTATCGGAAACTATAAATTCCAATTTAAAGCATTTGTTGTTGTTTTTATTGTTTATAACTTTTTGTTCTGTAATTTAAATATTTAGTGACCTTTTTTACATGATGGGATTAACATATGATCAGTTAACCACTTTTCCCTGGGATCCTAGTAGGTAAATCAGTACTCGAGCATACCATCTTTGCAAGTAACTTGATAACTTTCCCACTTGAATCAGCGACGAGAGATAAATGACAAATAGACGAAATGTTGATATCAATCACCATGGAGATCAGGGTTGACCGGGATTCAAACATGTGACCAATGGAATCATACGCGCTACTAAATGAGCTAAATGGGACAGGCATTATCCAGTTATAGGGATGGGGGGAGTAATTTCCATTATGGATAGAGAAAGGCTCATATTGTGAATTTCATGTATGATAGAGTCAGTAGTGTTATCGGGGCCTCTTGATATTAAGTACATTATTATAAGTAGCCTGTTTATCATCATATGTTTGTAATAAAGTACATGTCAATGTCAATTATATAAATGTGTGTTTAACATGATAAATAAAACAATTATTAAATATCAAATTGATCAATAACCTTGTTGTTTTTTTATAATGTTTCCATTGCTTCAGTTAATTATTCAGATATGCAAAGGTACGATGTCTGTTTTCCACAAGCAGCACTTTCTCTGAATCCGCTAGGACAGTTACAACTGAAATTTACATGGATACTTCCCATGTTTTGAGAATACACACACAGTTCTTGCTTCTCATGTATGAGACTACACACTTTATATCCTTGCTTCTCATGTGTGTAAGTAAGAATACATACTTCTTTTTCTTGCTACTCATGTATGCGAGACTACATACTTCTTTTTCTTGTTTCTCATGTATCTAAGTAAGACTACATACTTCTTTTTCTTGCTCTCATGTATGTGAGACTACACACTTTATATCCTTGCTTCTCATGTATGTAAGTAAGACTACATACATCTTTTTCTTGCTTCTCATGTATGCGAGACTACATACTTCTTTTTCTTGCTTCTCATGTATGTGAGACTACACACTTTATTTCCTTGCTTCTAATGTATGTAAGTAAGACTACATACTTCTTTTTCTTGCTTCTCATGTATGCGAGACTACATACTTCTTTTTCTTGCTTCTCATGTATGTGAGACTACACACTTTATTTCCTTGCTTCTAATGTATGTAAGACTACATACTTCTTTTTCTTGCTACTCATGTATTTTCCTTGCTTCTCATGTATGTAAGACTACATACTTCTTTTTTTTGCCACTCATGTATGTGAGACTACACACTTTATTTCCTTGCTTCTCATGTATGCGAGACTACATACTTCTTTTTCTTGCTTCTCATGTATGTGAAACTACACATTTTATTTCCTTGCAACTCGTGTATGTGAGACTACACACTTTATTTCCTTGCTTCTCATGTATGTGAGACTACACACTTTATTTCCTTGCTTCTCCTGTATGTGAGACTACACACACTTTTCTTGCTTACGATGTATGTAAGACTACATACTTCTTTTTCTTGCAACTCGTGTATGTGAGACTACACACTTTTTTTCCTTGCTTGTCATGTATGTGAGACTACACACTTTATTTCCTTGCTTCTCATGTATGTGAGATTACACTTTATTTCCTTGCTTCTCATGTATGTGAGTCTACATACGTTTTTTTCTTGCTTACCATGTATGTAAGACAACATACTTCTTTTTCTTGCAACTCGTGTATGTGAGACTACACACTTTATTTCCTTGCTTCTCATGTATGTGAGACTACACACACTTTTCTTGCTTACGATGTATGTGAGACTACACACTTTTTTCTCACTTATCATGTTTGTGAGATAACATACACCTTTTCTCCATTCTCATGTTTGTGAGATTACACACATTTTTTCTCACTTCTCATGTATGTAAGACTACATACTTCCTTTTCTTGCTTGTCATGTTTGTGAGATTACACACTTTTTTCTCACTTCTCATGCATGTGAGACTCCACGCATTGTTGCCTTGCTTCCCAATGTATGCGAGACTACAAACTTTTTCTAACTTCGCATGTATGTGAGACTACAAATGCTTGTTCTCACTTCTAATGTATTGTGAGACTACACATGCTTGTTCTCACTTCTCGTGTATGTGAGACTATAAACGTTTTTTCCCAGATATACATTGACCTAATATCAAAACTTTACACTTTTGAATATTTCTGTAGTTGACATACATGTACGGCAACATTTTATTCATGGCTATCAGGATTTCATTGCGGATAATCATTATGCATTATTTCCCCGTAGTTTGCACGTGTGCAACAACCGCTTCACCACTCACATGTTTTACACTGACAAGCAAACATTTGTTACTTAGCACAGATAAAAGAAATAAGGCTATTGGTATGCTCAGGGCCGGGTCAATAGTAACCGTTGCACGTCAGATAATAGTTTGTTCATATTCTTGTGAACAGGTACAATACTACTGGATATGTCAGAAATCGTATCGGACCCGGTCGCGTATGTGCAACAACATTACGTACTCGTCGCGCTATTACGTTGACTCACCCACGTAACCATTTTTTATCTGCAACCAATACTCCCTGACGTTGCGGTGTTCATGCACAGACGATCATAATTCGTTTGAGACAAAACCGTGTTCCAATTCGTGCTAGTCGGCCATACAATGGTTATATTCCGACAGCGCGCCACAGAGCTTCCAGACTGATATAGGCACAATGGCATTTGCAATACACGCAAAACCAGTGGCAATGCCTTTATTTCCCGAGCCTGAACCCATAGAACACGTATGGAATTAATTGGGTCTGAGGGCCAGGTCCAATCATCATAAAGCATAAACGACCTCCGAAATGCACTTCTGTTGAAATTGCAATGTATTTTAAACACACTCATTCAACGTGACACAAGTTCATAGTGATTACGTATTCAGGACTGCATTCGTAAAAACGGAGGCCACACTGGTTACTGACGTTTTAAAAAATTCAGTTCTTGCACTCAGTCAGCACTTTACGTTTTTTTCAAATGTGACGTGATCATTTTTCTGGATTTCCATTTTGAACCTTATTCACATAATTGTTTAGGGAAAAAAAATCTGATTTTCCCCCAGTTAATTACCCAGAAACATTATTATAGCCTTTTTAAACTCTGAATATCGTACGGTGTTAAGAGCCGCTTTCGACGTCTTTTCAAAAACAGTATGTACTTAAGATAATATTCTAAGCGCTGCCACACTGGAGTACCAGTCGCAGTCCCAGTTACATACATTACACTGACACCGGACAGGCAAGACTATCCTATAATTGCTGTGCGCCAAGCGGAAAAGCGTTTTGTACCATTTTTTAAGCTTTTGGTATGACATGGCTTGGAATCGAATCAATGACCTTCCACATGCCAGGCGGACGCCCTACCACTAGACCACCGACACGGTGTTTCAATGCTATCTTGGATAGTATGTACATGGTTATTCCTTGTTACTGTGCATCCGAGATCACCACGGTATCGCAAACTTGGACAATGCCATTCTGTTTACTGCCATGTTTTGCTTCTGTTTCACTTTCCACCAACATTGAAAGTCCGGTATCAAATGAGTCATGCACCAAGGGATGTTCTATATTTATCAATAATGTTAACCAGTACTCGAGCACACCCATCTGATAACTTTCCAACTTAATCAGCGCCGAAAGACGAGCAATAATGAGACGCAATGTTGTACATGTATATCAATCATCTCGGAGACTGAGGCCGGACGGGGATTCTAATTCGTGACCTCTGGATTGATAGCCAGACTTGCTACCGACTTAACTAACCGGGCCCCACTAAAATCAAATAAAATTGTATGTACTGCTTCCTTTAAAGAATTTATATCAGACCGTAAGAATTGTGGGCTCGGCGATGATGTTCAAGTAGAAACAATATCAATTATGGAATTATTTCCAACATACAAATTACAAGAGCCACAGAAGATTCTCTACTTGCTTATAGGTGCCAAAGTAATTGTCAATGTTTTTTGGGGGAAGTTCATAAGCTGTTTAAGTGTTTATTTTTATAATTTTATTTTTTGCGACCGGCTCGACTTTCAGATCGAAAAAAATCTTGTGTATAATCTCGCACTGTTTCAGAAACAGACACCCGTCAAATAAGTACTTCTGACATTTGACCAGTAGATCTAAAACTCATGATTTAAAAATGAGTCACATATGGGCTGTAAATACGCAAGTGCCGTTTTATGTCGAATAAAATTATTTGTTGTTGTTATATGAAATAGGTCTCTTAACCATAAAAATAGAAAATATGTTTCTGCCACACATACTGGGATATTATCCTTGGGGTTATAATTCATATCGATATGTACTGTTTTGAAAAAGACAAGTAAACCAGACACAAGAGGATCTGTATCACTTTACTGTTCATTCTCGTCAACTTTAACCGGTTTTATAAAATTGACGTCCTTAACCTTTTGGAGAAGATAAGTCAGAAAATAGCTTTATTCCGACCTTGACTGGACTTACCTTTAAACCAATCCCAAACTTACTTTCGATTTCATACACACAAACATTATTTCTGAAAGGAAACATTTTCTGCTTTCGTCCATTTTGTTTCGTACTGGCCGGTTCAAAAAACACATCAAAGATGTTTTTGGCAGTAAGTCTGACCAAGTTTAATCACAATTTGTTGAAAACTAAATGTGATTAGGTGGTTTACCAGGCAAAAATCGGTATTTCTTTATCAAGGACCATACCCGTCTTGTTTGGCTCGATATTATAACCATTTTAAGACTCGCTCGAAAGTTTTGTTCCACGTTTCTTCACAATCTGATTAAAGTTGTTGATGTATGGTGTCACATTCAACAATTTTTTTCAGTAATATGGCGACGGTGTCTACTTGAAGCAGTATTCTGAGCGCTGCCACACTGAAGTATCATGCCGCAGACACTGAACGATACCCCCTCCCAGTCACATTATACCGATACTAGGCCGACGAGACCGAAAACTGACAAAGTCAAATCAAGGCGATAGTTTTTGTGTTTCTTAAAATCACGACACATTACCTCGACATAATCCCTCCCAAGGCCACTAGCGCTAAAATTACCAACACTATCATGTGCCCCTTTAACAGTAGTATCCACACCAATAATAGCCCAATAAATTCTAAGGAGAGCTATTGCCATGACCCCGGCGTCGTCTGTAGACACCCAGGTTAAACTTTTGCGTTTAAGATTTCTGCAACCACTCATGGCGAGTTTTGTTGTCATCAGACAACTCTTGTCTGTAACTTTCTTCAACATCTCCAGTATTCAACAGTTCAATGGTGAACTGATATTACAGTAAACCAAAAGTTCTAGTATTGTCTACAAGTTTTATGAAATCAAATGTGGGAATAAAGAAAACACATATACATTTTTATTTTTAGCACCTTGTTATGCATATCAAAACTTAATTAACAAGCAAAATATAATCATACAGCCATTCTATCAACCTCAATAGAGGTTATGAATCGAAAGCTCAGTCGTTAAAATCATGTGAATAACAAGACAAATTAACATACAGATTTAAACAAAATTACACCAACAAATGAATATGCAGAATGAACCTAGAACCTTGGTACCTGCAGAACTGCAGAGTCAGCAAATTTTATCGTATTACTCAAATTGTTGCTTCTTATGGCATGCATGAGCCACAGTGGTCCTATTCTTGCCATCACTCATATGGCTCCCTGAAACCACACAGGGGTTGATAATTTAACCACAATAGTGAACATGACAAAAAATGATAAAATGAACACATCCATTCGGAGGATTCCTACCCCTCTACAGAGATCGGCAGTGATTCTATTCTTAGCAGGAACCACACGGGCTTTATTAAAAACAAAACGTAATACATAATTTAAAAAAAAAATAAATAAAAATGGTGTTTCTGGGCTGTTTATGTAAAAAAAAAAGTATTCCCTACAACTCGCGTTTTATTTTTTTGACACAATTCACCCCCACAATATGGATTGATTGAATATTTAGCGTCATTCTTATGCCATCGAGAGCTAACAGACGATCAGTTAACCTAACCACTGTTTCCTGGGATTAAACAGTACTCGAGCACACCCCATCTCTGCAAGTAACTGATAACTTTCCCATTTGAATCAGTGGTGAGAGACGAATGATAATGAGACACAATGTCGTATATCAATCATCACGGAGACTGTTGCCAGGAGGGGGATTCTAACTCACGACCCCTGGATTGATAGTCAGACGCGTAACCGATTGAGCTAATCGGGCCCGGCTCTCCACAATATGGAATTAAAATCAGAAATATTTTCAAAACTTTTACACACGGTTTATTCAACCAAAATAATGAACATGACAAAATAGGTAAAATAGATTTGAAATGAGGACGGTAAAAATGTTAACATACAAGAAAGGCAGGCCAACCACACATAGTATTACAGTAAAAATATATCAATAATAATACACATAAAAACATCATTCCAATATATCACAATAACCAAACTGCAATATAACTGAAAAACTAACAGATATTCATGATCATTTATAAGATATCAAAACGATAGCAATTAACATTAAACTTGTTGTGCATCTTTGGTTACCAAACCATAACACATGTAATAATCTGAGAGCCTCAATGAAGATTAAATTTATTCAAATGTTTTATTATTATCCACCCAAAATAGCTATTCCAATGAACTTTAAGCATTTGTACCACGTGACTGTACATAAGAAATCGTTATTGTATGCTTCAAATCAGAAGCGTCCTGAAAATCTGGATATATATTTTTCATATTTGACCGTTCGGAAAATCGATGATAATTTGATATTGGCCGTTAAGGACTGGTAACTCCAACGATATAAATACTTTGCATATCTTAGTATAAATAGCATAAAGAGAAATCACTGAGGCACTCCTAATGAACATTACGTTGTTTAAAACAACAAGCAATATGTATATATTGAGAAATTGAAGTATACATTGTTATAAAAGATTATTTGAATGAATGGGGTTTTTTAGCATACACATTATAGGTTATTCCACGCCAACAGGAAGGAAGATTCCAGGTTCACTCTACATGTACAAAAACAACAAATTAACATACAGATTAAAAAAACACATCAACAAATAAATATGCAGAATGAAATAAAAGATATAAATAGATACTTAAAAATAAATATAATTTAAAAAAGAAAGAAAATAGCTGTGATATGGGAATTATCTATTTTTTAAAGCAAACTTTAATATTATCAAAAAATGTGATAAACATCGTATTTTTTAAACTATTAGCTTTTGTTAAAATAAATTGTTTTATAAAGTTTTAATTTAAAATTGTGTTTCATATGAAAATCTCAAGATGTGACAATATAACAGATCAATAAAAGCATAAGCTGTTCTGACCTTTTGCCAGTAAAGCTAAATAATTATTCCAAGTGCTCATCCCCCCTTGTCAAACCTGATAATTAGACTATCAGGCACTAACATGAAAATCTCTATTTAACACAAAATTTTAACCATTCTAGTCCCTTAAATATTTGAACAATCTCCTTGATACTAACCATACATTTTTTAAATGTAAAACTATTTCATTAAGTTCCAACTTTTCTCAGATAACAAAATTAAAAGCTAGTTCACATTTTTTACTAAAATTCACACGTTTCTTGCTACTCCATTGATACATGAAAAATTGTAAGAAATGATTAAATTTACTCATGCTCATAGCACGTGCAGAGTATTTAATATGTTGAAGGAACGCATTTGTTTGCTCACAGATTTCAGAGTTAACCTTTCGAAGTATCGTTAAACGTGCAGATTTATACACAACTGCACATTTATGAGTAAAACCATGAAATGTATCATGATAAAATCTAGTTCTTTTCCAAAAACCTGGTTCACGGTTCAAACAATACTCCTCTAGTTGGCAGCTGAAGTCATAAAACATTTCTTCAGGAGCATTTTCAATAAATGCATAAGCTGAACAAGCAGGATCCTTTCTTCCCTCATGACCAGGTATCATATGATACCCATAACAATGCCCATAATGCTGGGGGTCAAACCATAAGAACAAATAAGTTGTTCCTTTCCTACCAACTTCAGGAAATTTTTTGTGACATTTATCTTCCACTCTGGCAGGCTCATCATCATAATTACCAGAATTACTTCCCATTGTGTATTTAGGTACGTCTCTTAACTGTTTACCGTGGTTAGTAAAATAGTAAGCTCTACCATACTTAGCTGGGTTATAGCTTCCAGACTTTGGATTAATTGGATCTGGCTCTTTGCAGTTATCATAGATTTGCCTAACCTTAACAACTAAATGCTCAAAAAATTCTAGAGCATCTAAAAAAATTGGAGTTCCTTTTACAGAAACTAAGATGTCTCGAATTTCAGGTGAGAATTGTGAAATTTCATTTATAATGTCAGGAGCGTCATTCACTCTCATTGCAGTTAAAGTTGCCTGAAACTCATCTGCATACCTATATGGCAAAACACTCGAAAGTGAGTGATTAGTAGATAGAATTTTAAAGAGAACAGCCAGTTTCTTTAAAACTCTATTACTGCATTGGCGATGAATAAACATTTCTAAAAGTGCACGAAATCTGTCATCAACATGTTGCAACAGGGTTGTATTTCTGGTAATTTCCTCATTAAAAGTAAGTTCTTCATCATTCCTTAAAAAACCAAGAACATTTCTCGAAAGCAAAAGCAGATGGTCTCTACTCTTAGCCTTACTTTTGGCGTCATGATCTCCTCGAGAATAACTGATGAATGCCCTTTCATTTCTGCGATGACAAGGATCAATTAAAATATCACTAGTGGGAGTTTCAATTGGCAATACTGTGGAATGATTAATATTAATTCCAATTTTAGTACCATCAGCTGCCAGCATTTTTGGATTATTTCTACATATTATACACTGTGTTCGAAAATCAATATTAAATTTACTTATCCATGAGAACCACCAGGCAATGAATGTATTACTGGACATGAAGGAAGCAGATCTTGAATTAATACGTTTGTAATTGTTATTCATGAGAGTGCAATATGCACCAAAAGTAATGTATGAATTCAAAACATGATCAATGAAATCCCATCGAATTTCATCGCCAGCTCCAGTTTCTCTTGTGAAGAAATGGATGTTCTCCACCATGCCAGCTCCAATGTCGCATTGTCTGCTCTTCAACATGCATTGTCGAATCCATATCTAAAATAAAAACAAAACCACAACTTTCCTTTAAATTTTTTTGGAGAGTCAACGTTCTACTTTTTTAAATTTGTTTCGTATCAATCTGCAAACCAGCAGTTCAAACTCTTAAAAGAAATTTTAAAGGGAATATATCAGGATTTTTCAAAATTTTAAATTTGGCTAAAACCATTTTTTTCCTCCAATTTACCATGTCCATATATACTCACTGACCCTGTATTGCCAAAATGATATCTATTTAAACATGCTAAATTTATTGAAAAAGGATTTCCTAACCTAGTCTAGACTAAAATAGAGTTCCTGCTTAAAAAAAACCCAACATGATTTATTAAATGAGTCACATCACATGGTTTCATTTTGATTTCAATTTGATCTGTTATACAGGTTTACACGTACTACAGTAGTAAAAGTTATTTCATCTAAGAAAGTCTAAATGATGATGGGAAGGTCGTCAAACATCATTTAAGTGATGTCTTTTTTAAGAATGGGATTTCCTTTCAGTCAAGTTGACCATCCCAACTGAAATATTGATTTTGCCATGCTTTGGTGGGTTTGACATAACAAACCCTTCGGATTTTGTTTATTTATGATAATGCGAAGATTTTTATCCATTTTGAAACTAATTTTATTTTAAAGACATGTATAGCGTTTTATCCTGATACACATCCTTTAAGACAGATGGTATATGTTAGTGTACATTGCTATCATATTTATAATACAATACTATATTTCAAAGAATTGGGATTTCCTCCCCAAGATATATATTGTAAATTATACAAAATAGTGCAGTTTCTCATGTTTTCTTGTGCATTGCGACTCTGAATAGTTGGAATTACTAATTTAAGGACTGATTAGATCCTAGAATAGCTTGTTTGCTTGTTCTGAAGTGGTTAACAAACAATATTTTAATTTAGGCCAAGTGACATTCGCATTTGCACAATTATGTGAAGTTTTAATCCAATTTACACTAATTAAAACCTGTGTAAATATACAGAAGATTCAATGTAAAATAATTTCCGTACACAATAAATGGTTAAACACCAGTTTTACCTTGTATTTGGCAGGTCCATGTTCCATGTACACAGTTGTCACATGTGAAATTACAAAGGTCAAACCATCAGGGGAAACGTAACCAGCCTGAAATAAAGATTTGTCAGGCAGGCAGTTTATCAACAGAAAAGAATGTATTGACATGAAAAATGTTATAAAAGTTGTGTTTCTGGGGGCACGGCCAAAAAACAATGACAGCATTAATGGTGATCTATAGAAAACAGCATTCCCACAAAAGCTTTATTTGTTTTAATCTCACTCTTTTTTTTGTCCCCTAGAAGACATTTCTGCATACATTTATTACTTATTAAAAGTGTTTCTCACAAAGACACAAGGACTGAGTGTGTTTTTATAAAAGAAAACATCTCTCACAGTGACTAGAAATTGACATTTAAATGAAAGAATATCTAATACACAAGTGTTTAAATAATTAAGTGATGTCAGCAAAAATTAATGCAAATAATAATACCATGTTCCCTTCCTCATTTCTTTATGACTTCGATGGATGAAAAAATATCTTCTTTTTTTTTCTGGATTTTTTTTATAAAGAACTGCGGTCGGCAGTGAAAAATAAGTCAAGTTTTCACCTGAAACATTTTTTTTGGCCTATTAACCAGACTTATACTTTCCCCACATTTGCAAGAATCAGGAGCTTCTGGTGCAAAAACTTCATAGTACTGTCCATCAGCTGCTGAGTGGAAATATCCATCGACATCTCTACCAAAGTTGTCATCATTGAAGGCTGCTCGCTTTTGAACTGATGCTTGAAGGGATGGCGAGCCATCATTTACTGGACTATGCCTACTCAAAGAAGGGTATTCCCAGTAGCCTGTATCCTCATTAAACCGATGTCCCTATTATCAAAATAAAAAATATTACCTAAATATTTTTTTCAATATAGGTTAAAGTAAACTTTTTTTTGACAATAATTACCGGAAGTAAATCATTATCAACACAAGCAAATGCCTTGAATTCAGGTCTCCTACAAGAAAGTGTAAAACTGAAGTCCTACTTGATAACGTTACAATTTATTGCTATCTAATGACAAATGGCATACTGTTTTATATGCAAAAGGTGCATAACTCCTGAAAAAAATGATGAATTAGAAATATATACATACCCTCTTAATGTTGATGATCAGCCCTTACTTTTGCATATAAAATGTAAGTGTAACACAAGTGTAACAGATGGTTAAAGCCAAAAATTAACATTGTTAAAAGGTATGGTAACCTGTCCATTCTAGCCCGATAATTAATGCAGGTTCATGAACTCATCACACTTTTGTGGTCTGCAAGTCTTTTCAAGATAGCTTACAATCTGACAAAATTGAAGGTGCTGCTGGTTTTACAATGCAAAAAAAAACACCACACACAAACCTGTTTGATTTTTGGCTAGCAGCTCTTGAAGTGAGATGGAATGTTCAAGAACTTGACAGAAGTTATACAATTTATGTGTTAGTAACAGAATATGGATGAGATTGGGCTATCAGAAAAGGTCATCTGGAGCCTTTGTGTACTACTAAATACAACAAAACTACACCATATTGTAAATTTGACAAATATCTGACCTCATCTCACAGCTAGATTAGGCTAAAACACATATCCAAGGTTATCTGGTTTAATATAATAATCCTTTGTATCTTTAGTTAAAATTTGTTATATCTTTTTGTTTTTTGTTTACAAATAACATTACCTTCAAATCATTTCTTAGCTCTTGTGATGGTGGAGGTGGTGGTGGATCAAAACTTTCTCCCATCTCTTCATCACTCTCTCCTGCGTTAACAGAATCCTCAGGTTCAGGGATTAAACATTTCCATTTGTTGCAATGGATTTTCATATGACTTAAATGGGGACAGAGATTTTCAGCTTTATCTAAGTGAATCACATACCTTTTTGAAGACGAAAACATTGCATCACAATACCCAGACTGACAACAGAGTCTATTATCAGTGATACTTACAACAGTACATTTTTCATCATGGTCAGAATACACAGAAAACTTTAAAGACCTATTTGATGGGGTTGGTAAGTGACACACCGGTTCATTTGTTTGACCTTTGGAAAGCTCAAGTTTTTTAACCAACCTATTTTCCGACAGAGAAGTGTTGTTAATCAGTGCTTCCATATGCTCCAATATCATTTCATTGAAAAGACGCATATGACAACATTTGACATCTGAAATATCCATTGCATTAAATTCTTCCTCTGAAACTCTGAGACAAGCCAGTTGTAATAAAGTTGAATACATGTTACAGGAACAAGACAACTCTGCTATGTCATTAATAACAACCCTTGTCATGTGGGCATAGCAATCTTGTTGAAATAATCCAGTTGTCATATTAACATCATTCATTGCAAATATGTCAGTCCTTGAAGTACTACGCCGCCAAAATACATTGCCATTTTCAATAACTGCATACTTGAACTTTTCATAGGATGACATTGCTTGGGATAGATTTTCAGAAGTAAAATGGGGATCTACTGTCCGTATGTTTGCCACCAAGTCAGTCACTGTCAGTCGTCGGACTGTTTCCAGTCTTCGCCGCTTTGGGGCACTCGGTAAACTATCTGATACGGAAGGTAAATTTACCGATTGAAAAGTGGATGTTGATTCGTGAGGTTGCTTCTCACGATTTCGAAGCAAAGAACAAACAGAAAAGACCTGATCCAAATATCCTTCATGAAAATAATACATGATCTGATTTCTAGGAGAAGCTGGTTTATACTTCCCTTTAACATCAATTATCGGTAACCACTGTGTAAAAGAAACATTTTTATGCTGCCACTTATGGAAATTAGAAATACTCGAGAGATATTTCAGCTGTTGATTCCAAGAGAGAGGTTTTTCAAGAGGAGTGAAGATTTGTAAAGGATCCACCACACCAACATTCCCTTCTTCTCGGTAACGTTGTATACATAATTGAAGATCATCTCCAACAAAGCATTTACTAGCAGAATAGTAACTGAAATAAAACATAAACAACATATATCTTAACATAGTTTTTGGCGTGTAATGTTACATAGAACTATTGACAGACTTCCAATAGTAAATATTCGCACAGTATGCATCAAACATAAATGCTACAATTCAATTACAATGATTCAATCACCGATACTTCACCAAATTGACCAATCTATGTTTTCTATAATCAATATAAAAATACCACAGATTTTAAAAAAGATTACAATTTTTTAGCTGTGATGCTAAAAAATCTGACCACAATGCTAAATTACAACTCGAAACTTAAAAAGACTGTCAACTTAAACACTATTAAATATTAACTTCAATTCAATATAGAAAAATTCAATAACTGCACACATTACTATCATAAGATACTAATTAGTAGTATGTTAACTTGTATCTTACAATCCTAACGATACTATTCTGTTGTTGTTACAATAATAACAAATAGAGTTGCGAATTTATTATTGCAACAATAGCACTAGTAATTGTATCGCAATAGAACATTCCGTAATATCAATAGTAATGCAATAATCACTCAAAAATGGCATTAATAGTCACCTTTAGTCACTATAAAAAAAAAATATATTTAAAAACAAGAAATTTCACTGTGTCACATGCCCCCCGAATGGTCAGTAAAAAATAACAATATATGATATAATAGGTAGCGATGTATCCATGAATACCAAGAGTAATGGACTAATGTTTCAGACTAGACATGCAATTTTATGGGTTTTTTTACATTAAAGCATGACCTTGACCTTTGTGTAACCTTGACCTTGACATCTGATGTAATGGTCTGGGTATTTCAACAGTGAAACATTATCATGATATGCTGATCACTTGTGTCAAGCTTTTTTTAAAATCCCTAAATGTAAGTTACAGATCAATTGTTGATCAATTGATAAATTGAGCCAAGTGTTTTTGAAATCCATCAATGTACAATGTATGATAAAGTTAAAGGACAGACTTGAAATCTCAAACAGAATCAAAGTGTTGTCATACATACTCAAAGTGTGACCGTGTCTTGGTTTTACTTATGACACGTCGTCATGTCATCTTGATAAATTGAGCCAAATTAAAGACAAAGTCACAGACCAGACACCCAATATAAAACAAATTGAAAGTGTGACCTTGACCTTTGAGGAAAGGTTTTGGGTCTTACATGCGACACTTAATTATGTCATGTTGATCAACTGAGCCAAGTGTTTTTTAAAATTTATCCATGGATGACAAAGTTACAGACCAGACAAGGAATCTCACACAGACACAAACTCAGTGTGACTTTGACCTTTGAGGTAAGCATGTGGGTCTTACACGTGACACTTTGTAATGTCATGCTGATGAATTGAGTCAAGTGTTTTTGAAATTTATTCAAAGTCACAACACGAAATCTCAATCAGACTGAAAGTGTTATCAACCAAAGTTAAATTGTGACCTTGACCTTTGAAGTGCGATTCTGGGTGTAACGCGTAACACATCGTCATGTTATGTTGATCATTTGTAGCATGTATCAACAAAATTCAATTATGCATGACAAAGTTACAGGCTGGACACGAAATCTTACACAAACTCAAAGTGTTGTCAAACAAACTCAAATTGTGACCTTGACCTTTGAGTTACGGGTGTGGGTCTTACTCACGACACATTGTCATGCTATGTTGATCATTTGTAGCAAGTATCAACAAAATCCATCTATGCATGACAAAGTTACAGGCCAGAAACGAAATCTCACAAACTAAAAATGTTGTCAAACTCAAATTGTGACCTTGACCCTTGAGGTATGGGTGTGGGTCTTACTCGCGACATGTCGTCATGTTATGTTGATCATTTGTAGCAAGTATCAACAAAATCCATCGATGCATGACAAAGTTACAGGCCGGAAACGAAATCTCACAGTTTAAAAGTGTTGTCAAACAAACTCAAATTGTGACCTTGACCTTCGAGGTACGGGTGTGGGTCTTACTCGAGACACGTCGTCATGTTATGTAGATCATTTGTAGCAAGTATCAACAAAAATCCATTTATGCATGACAAAGTTACAGGCCGGAAACGAAATACCAGACGGACGGATGCTGCGATTACTATATGCCACACAAAAATGGGGGGGGGGGGGAGGATAATAATCCTATTAACAAAGTAATAGTAGGAGTATCAGCATGAAAATTGGATCAATTTGTCTTAATTATCTTTGATGACACTCCACCATGCTTAATATCTTAATTAAACAATTAAACAATTACACATACATATTTTAGCAAGCATGTTCAATATAGATTAGTTAATTTGCTGAATTTAACTAAAAAAAAGCTGCAATACAGACTTTAACTGAAATAGTAAAGAATTTTAGCAACACAGTCAAGTATTTTAATGCAACACAAGTGTCCTAATGAGTAAAGTCCTTAACACTGACTAAAACCAAATGTTACAATATGATTAAAATTGAGAGAAAATTTATTGTTCTCTACGGTGGCAATCAAAGGAGGATCATTATACAAACATTGATGATTATTGTACTAACTTCAGGTTCTGCTTGTCTTTGTAACTCTTCCTTTTCTGTACATTGACCAAAACTCCAAGGCATTTTAGATAATTTCCAAAATCATCAGTTTGCACATGATGAAAAGATCAAGGGCATTCTTGATGCTGTTTTTGTTAGAATACAATAAACTATTGTATCTTTTTCCACATGTTGGCAATTTTCTTGTTCCTGAAAAAAAAAACAACACAAGGAGTTATTTTTCATTTTCTAAAGGTGATTTGTCCAAGTTTAATTGATTCGGAAATGTTTAGGAGACCAATGTGTTCAGATGTTAATTCAAGGATACTTTCTTTATGGGAGATCGATTATAGATGATGATTTATCAAGCAGAGAACATTTTATTCAAATACCACACATTGCCCTTTATCCATGTTCCAGCAACATTGGATTCGTTTCGATTTTTATGAAGATATAATCGGGATAAGTAAAAATAACCAACACAAGGTGAAATAATTGTCGTTATATAAGATATTTGTTATGATTTTTCTGTTCTGCACTTCCACATATTAGGCCTAAAAAAAAAAGATGTTTGTTTCCGGTTACCCGACCGACCCTATATTTTAACTGCCGACTCAAAAAGTTTTTATGTCCAAAAAATCGGCATCGGATTTCGCGCTCTTTTTGGTGATTTTCACAACGAAGTTATTCTTACGCACTGGCGCGCTGTGTCGTTTAGACGCTCGTAATCTCATTATAAAATAATCACTGCATACGCCTAGACGATATAGACTCACAGAAACGGTGCAAGGTATAATTTTTTGCGAAGACAGTATAGCCTATATCAAACATCTTCCTCGGTTTATTATAGCCACTTCAGATTTCAGATTCATATCTGAAGTTGAGTACTATTTAAAAGATATATTACTTTCACACCACTACCCCCAAAATGACATATATAATCATGTAATAGAAACTAACAAACTCATTTATTTTGATGTTCCATTTGATAAAGGAGTGTGGTAACGACAAAAAGTGTGGTAACGACAAAAAAAAAAAAAAAAAAAAAAAAAATCCTGACCTACCGACCCATATTTTTTTGGGCATGTAACAGGAAACAAACCTTTTTTTTTTTTAGGCCTTACCATCTATCCAAGTTCATAGTGCCACTGGATTCCTTTCAGGCTTTTTGAAGTTGTTCAGGAAATTAAGTTTGGATGGACTCACACAGATGGGTGGAGAAAGCAGTGGCTATATGTTTGCCCTTCAGATAGCATAATAAAAGAAATCATAACAGCTGCAGCGAATCAATAAGTTGTTAACAATCGCAGAAAACCATTAAAAATAACAAAAATAGAAGACACCAACATACTTGATTCATCCAAGTCCCTTCTCTTCTCTGCTAAATTGGTTTGGTATCTTTCTTTGACAGTTGCCAAATCCTCATCTGTAAAGACTTTTTCCCAAAAAAAGTCTTTGTCAGGGCATTTTAATGTCGCTTTTAACATATCCAGTCCTGAAAATCATAGAAAGTTCATGTTATTGTAATTTAAATATTAACACTAATTGCTATGCTCTTACCATAATCATGATAATTAACAAATGCATTTTATATTGGAGTAGACAGCAGCCTGGTCTACTGGTAGTGCGTCTGCCATATATGCAGAAGGTCGTGGGTTTGATCCCCGACCAGGTCATACCAAAGACTTTAAAAATGGTACTAAAAGCTTCCTCGCTTGACGCTCAGCATTTAGAGGAGAGTTTTAGGTCTGGTCGGCCCAGTGTCAGTATACTCATAATGCTCAAGTAGACACCATTGCGATATGACTGAAAAATTGTTAAAGCGACGATAAACACCATATAACATTAAATCAGAGTACAAGTTCTGTCTATACATTCTAGTTTAGTATTAGCCGTCAATTGGATTATTGGCAGTATAAAAAGGCAGGTAAATCTGAACTGGTTACCTGAGAACCACATAAAATAGATAATTTGGTATCTTCCAATGGTTTCCAACCCACAGAATATTAACTGTCATTTTATTGTTGAAGGTTCTTTTAAAGTTAATATCTATGTTTCCACTCAATTACCGTTTTTACTGTTGAGCTGTGCCAACATTTTTCTCCCTTCTGGTCAATTGTAGGATATCATTATATAAATTATAATTTATGCATATAAAGATTAGCAAATCAACGTTTGATTAGATAAAGACTAAATGTTGACTTTTAACTTTAGCATGTCTAAGTTGAATAACCTTTCATACCTCCCCAAATCATTCACTCCTTCTTGCCAACAATTTGTTAATATATATGTACCGGTAATATATATATATATATATATATATATATATATATAAGTAAATAGTAACCTTTGCTTTCAAAAAATCCTTGGAATATGCCGCTTTCAAAAAAGCGCAAAAATTTCCTCTTCTTTCTGTTTTCAAACAACACCGCATAGAGGGAACCATCAGATAGTCCTGAAGAGGCAAGCTCAAATAAGCCATTTTCTAAAACAAACATGAAGTTTGTGCCAGTTGTTGTTGCTTTGTCCAGCAAATGGCTTATTTGGATGTGGCGGTCAACACTTTCTCTGCATAACTGCAGGTTCTGTCTTACAGCTGCTCTCCATTCTAAAAACACAAAAAACATTAATTTTAATCCATATTTGTTTAAAATGAATGTGCTCCAACTTTACAACAGTAACTACAGGACCATCTGTGGCCACTAATACCATATCACATCCCTGATCTATATTAACAAAAATTCCAAGATGCTTTAAAAGTTGCTTGCTGTCTTTCTGCCTACTCATCAAATAACTGCCTATTCAAAACCTTTTTTCTGATTTTGGAAACAGCATATTTTTTTTAACTGCATGTATGACACTCATTGTATAGATGTTTTTATATTTAACAAAATCCTCATACCGAACCACTTAATATTGAAAACCAGATAAGAAGACAGCAAACAAAATTATTTAATGTTGGTTTGTTTGTTTAAAAAACAAAACAAAACGAGACTGTGCATAATGAAAATCAATATTTTTTATATTTCTGAAGATATACTTATTCAATTTATTCAATACATTTCTCTATTTGTGGTATCTATTAAATATATGCAGCCAATTCGGGTCTTGAACCCGGAACCTTTCACTTACAGGACGAAATCTCTACCTACTGAACTAACCGGACTGCCGACATATTTTTCTCTCCTTTCAGGTTACGTACACATTATTATTTGGAATTCCATAGAGACCAGAGCTTCCTGGAAGATATATGTCACAATCCTACGTTGGATGCCAATTTAATAGGACCAAAAAAATATGCAGTCAATCCAGGACTTGAACCGGGGACCATTCGCTTACAGGCGAATGCTCTACTGACAGAGCTAACATGACCACTGGCATACATTTTTCTTCTTACAGGTTACGCACACACTGACAATCGCCTATGAATTTGGAATTCTTCCCACAATTTCCATAGATCAGAGAATCCTGTGAATGTTTCTCAGTTATATATGTCACAGCTCCACATATGGTGCCAATATAAAAGTACAAAAAAAAATATGCAGCCAATCTGGGACTCAAACCCGGTTCCTTTCGCTTACCAGGCAAATACTCTACTGACTGAGCTAACCAGACTGCTGACATACATTTCTCTCATTACAGGTTACGTACAGACTGTGAAATTCATCTTTTTGGGGGGTTTGCAATCAAAAGATTTGGCAAGTGAAAAAGGACATGTAGCTGGCTCCAGTACAACATAAGAATAGATGTCACTTGCAGTCATATATTGAGTCATACTATGGGCAGAATTACTCGAATGTAATTAATACATTATAACATTGTTACAGATTGCAGTATAACTGGCCCATAGACTTAGCAGTGTACAATAGTTTGAATTACGCAAGAAAAAATTATACTGATCAATTATAATAGCATTTACCCATATTCTCAAGCGCCAATGAAGAATAAGCACCAAGTTCAGGTCTGCTAGAAGGAACGACAAATACATACGTCTACAAATAGAGATAATAAATCAAATAGAGATAATCAATCATATAGCTAAATTGATTGAAAATCTGGAAATATTTTCAATAATATAAACCCAGTGGTTTTTGTATTTTTTTTGGTTTTGGGGGTATTAGGGTGGGTCCCTTTCACAGTGGAAAATAACGTAATGATGAAAAAAGGGGATAAATTATATGTTCATCACAGTTTAGAGGTCAACATATCTGTTCTTTATTGTTTTAAACTACATTTTTAAGGTTTATAATAAATTAGCACGGAATATTTATATATTTTAGGGACAGTAACAGTGATTTTTTTACAAATTTCAATGTACGAGTCCCAGGACTCGCTGGGCTACAAATCTGTGAGTCCAAAAAATGAAAGTGTGAGTCCCGTTTTTCCAGACAATTTAACTAAATCATTATAATTTCAAATGATGTAACATTGTGAAAATGAAGATACTTCACCATTGCACTGTGTGAACCTTTAACTGTGCACCATTTAGACAACCACAAGCATAAATGAGTATTAAACAACAGTAAACAATGATTAGAACAGTTAAAAACATTAAAAAAAAAAACTTTTGCAGCTTAGTCTGTCAAAAAAAACACAGTGTTTGTTGATTTTGTTCAAATAACATTACACACTGCATCTCCTTTACTGACAGTGGCATAGCTGACCCTAAAATGATGTGCAAGCCCATAGGGTTCTAGAAGGGTCTGGGGGACATGCTCCTCTCCCCATTAGAAAAAAAATTTTCAGGATGCATTTCCTGCGTTCTGATGGCATTTCCAGGATATAATGATGCATTCTCAAAAATATATGCAAGCCCGGGCGTTGTTGCGTATAATACAAGAAGTATTCATGGCTGGCAAGCAGCTTGCGTATTTACCACTTGCAACGGTAACAGAGACCATCTGATGACATTGATTATGTAGATGTGCGCGCATCATTGTTTAGAAAGCGGTGCAGTAGTAACCCGATGCTCTTGAAATTAATTCCGATGATGCGCGTGCACTAGTGTTTCCAAAGCAGAGTGCAAGAAACACAATGCGTCGGGAATTAGATGTTTGTATTTGAGTTAATCGCAATGTATCGGCTGCGATTTTTATGCGTCCAGCAGATGCACATATTTCAGAATTGTGTGTCTGCCACAAGATTTGTGCATCTAGGATGCAGGGGTAAATGAAACGCTGCAGTAATGGAAGTTTGGCCATCAAAACGGTGAACAAACCCACTGCGAGAAAATAGCCAAAGATGTTTTGTGCTCTCTACCTAATTTATATGTATATTTTCAATCTCTTAAAATCACTGATTCAAGATAACACACCCCACGTGTTGAAGATTTGCTGAAAATCTTAGTTAATAAGGTGGTGACAGCGCATGACCTAAATTGTAACATCTAAAAATCATAAAGTGACAGCGGTCACCCTTCCAAGTACTTGCCTGTACTTCGTTGCTTAACTTCCAATACAGTTAGTGCACTTCAACCATGTCGCTGTAAAAGCTAGCTTAACAGTTAGGCTGTTGTAAGTGACCTATGTACATTCACTACACTCCTCCTTTAACTTTTAGGGCTTATCCCAAACTGCATAGCCTGTGGCTTCCTGCAGTTCCTAGCTATATCCCGTCCCATCCCAAGGAAAGAGATATTTGTGCAGCCACATATTCAACAGCTAATCCTCGTTGCCATTAAAGTGACAGTGGTCACCTATCGAGGTACTGACCTGTACTTTGTTGCTTAACTTCCAATACAGTCAGTGCACTTCAACCATCTCACTGTAAAAGCTAGCTTAACAGCAAGGCTGTGTACATTCACTACAATCTTATTTCAGAGCTCGCAAAATAAACCATATATTGTTCTTTCTTTTAAACAAGCTGAATCTTATAGGAAGAATATACAGAAGGTTTACAACATTTGAATTGCTGCAGTGCTCCAGATAAGCACTATTTGGGGGTATTAAAGCATTAAAATTCCTGAATAAATGTTCATTTTTACCCTTAATAGTTTGAAAATAAGCATTCTAATTCAAGGGGTAAAATACTCATTTGAAGAAAAGCTTATCTGGAGCTCTGTGTTAACATAGAATGTTTTACATGAATTTGGTACCACTGTCCATGTGCACTGGACCGACAGTGGCGTAGCTGACCCTAAAATGATGTGCAAGCAGAACAGGTTCTAGCAGGGTCTGGGTGCATGGCCCAGCAGTAAAAAGACTTTCAGATTACATTTCCTACGTTCAGGGGGGTATTTTCAGGAGATATAATGATGCGTACGCAAAAATGTGCAAGCTCGGGCATATAGCCTAATGGAAGCTACGTCACTGACCGACTGCTTTTAACCCATTACCAGGTTTTGTATGGTTTTACAGTACACTGTCTGATGTACTATGAGAGTGCTAGTAAATTTTAGTTTAAAGTCGCCAAAAGTAACACATAACATTTATATATAAGCTTTTAAACCGACAAACCCATTGTATAAAAAAACAAAACAAATTGGGTTCTACATCATAAAACAGACTTTTGAAAAACCCTATACTAAACACTGGAAATAGAACCTGGGACCTCTTGGAGCAAACATGCATCCCAACCCATTGTATTTCGCCAATATCTAAGTAAAATGTGATGGGACACTTTGTATTATCTGGATATTTAACTTGCAGGAGTAAAATATGTATGTGTAAAATGTTCCATTTCGTGGTGTCGGTCAGTGTGGATTCAAACACAACTATAAACATACTCATAATTTTCCAAGCACAGAATATATTTCAAACGTCCAATTACCGTTATGACATGTTTCGTTCAGTTTATCAAACAGTTTTAATCGGAAACAGAGCAGACATTTTGCTAATCGATCTTTCCAGAACAAAACACAATGCACTCATCATTCTTTTTGGTTGCCTTTGCTTAAAACAGTTTTAAATTGCCGCCATTAAAACTTTGTATCTAAATAAACGATAATAAAACGTTTATTTTACCTGCTTTCCATTACTTCTAGAGTTGTTTGAGGATCCCGTATCCGAAAAATTGATCCGTGTCTTTGACTCAATTTCGCCCAAGGCGGCCATATTAGATCGATAAAAAGGACTCTGGTTAATTAGCCGAAATGACGCAAAGCCGTCACGTGACACCTTATTTTGTAAGAATATATCTGATTGGTTCCTACCATTCTGCATCTGAGTAGTCTGCTAATGGTACACAATAGGAGAAAGCTCCGATGATTAACGTCTCTCGGTGGTGGCCGACGAGCGTTTATGCGTCTATCAGAATGTATGTCAAAATCCCCTCAGTCAAAATCCCCTCACCCTGAAAATGGCATAGTAGTCAAAATCCCCTCAACCAAAATGATAGGGTAGTCAAAATCCCCTCGACCAAAATAATAGGGTATTCAAAATCCCCTCGACCAAAATGATAGGGTAGTCAAAATCCCCTTGATGGGTATTCATAATTCGCTCAATCTAAGATCATATATTCTCTTGTAAAGCTAAATGTAAATTTAAATATAGTACATCATTTCTATTTCATTTTTAACTATAATAAGGAATTTGCAAACATTTCCTTTTACAGTCATCTTAGTGATCAGTCAATAATTACCCGTTAATTGCATGTTAATTCCCTTAAAAAGAATGTAATTGATTGCATACTGCCTTAGATAATTACTTTAAATACTTAAGTTAATGATTATCCTTTAATACATGTGATTCCTCTCCGTCTTAAGATCTTTTGTTATAATTAATTGTAATTGATTAAATCCAATTTGCAGTTTTCCGACAAACAAAATCTTAATTTTCAAACCTGCATTTCAAACTGTTAAATTGTTCAGTATATAATGCTATGTATCTAGAAACATCATGACTACTCATTCAAAATGGAATTTATTACAAGTAATAAAGGTTCTCGTAAACTTCTTCATGAAGGGTATGCTTACACAAAGAAAAACGCGAATAAGTCCTCTATCCGTTGGGAATGTTCCCAGAGAATGGGTTTGAGCTGCAAAGGTGCTTTGAACAGTGATTTGCTTGTAAGTACATTTATGTTACATTTTAATTACCATTTTATTACGAAGATTTCAACAGTGATTCTGTCTTACCCTGCTAATCCTATTGAGGGGATTTTGACTACCCTAACAATTTGGTCGAGGGGATTTTGACTACCCTAACATTTTGGTCGAGGGGATTTTGACTACCCTAACATTTTGGTTGAGGGGATTTTGACTACCCTATCATTTTCAGGGTGAGGGGATTTTGACTGAGGGGATTTTGAGTGTCTCCCGTCTATCCAACTCATCCCAGACATGCCCAATTGGAGTTTTGCGTTTTTTCTCTCAGTGCATCCCGAGTTGAATGTAAACGAGTTTATACAACCTAATAACCATTTTCTTGTGTTTTCCTTTTCAGATCAGGAACGGTATTGGTCGTTTTGAGATTGGTGATCGTCACGTAACAACTGCTCTAGATGCTTACGCGAAGCTATCTAAATGGAGCTTTGGTGGTGACAACCAGACGCAGTTAGCTCGCTTTTCAACCAAATTTGTGCAATCTAAAAGCTACAAGCGCTCAGTAGCCAGTGGCGACATAGTACCATACATGATGCTGGCGAAACCGAATCCGCCATTTTCTCCAGTTGAGACGATCGAGTCTTTGATTAACGGTGCCGACAATATGAACGTGAATATTTTTAACTACGGAGACGACACTAACGAGGGATATGTGATAGTCAGTGACTTCTGGAATGTCTACCAGATAGACCCACATAATCTGAACACTATCAAACCTATCCATCCAACCATACCTGGTGAATCAACATATGAAAAAATGATTGTTCTGGGCTCTGCCCACCCCTTACCCGAGGCCGGTACAAAGAACCATATCACTTTCGCGTCTCTCGCCAGCGCAATTCCAGAAATCAAGAGTAAATACCTGTTCTACCGCGCCAACTCGGCTGAATCGCGGGAACAGTTTGCTGAGGTTGAGGTAGATATGATTTCATATATGCATTCATTTGCAGTGACCGAGAACTATGTTATATTGTTTGCGTCTCCCCTTTACGTGGACACGGTTACCATCTTCCGTACGTTTAGCCCAATAGACGGGTTTAAATGGGAAGGCGACAAAAACACAAGTCTGTACGTTGTCAACCTTAAGACTGGATTCGTTAAAACTTTTGAGACAGAAAACATGTTCTTTCTACATCATATAAATGCATTTGAAAACGAAAAATCTGAATTAGTCATGGATGTGTGCACTTACCCGAATGGTAGTGCATTGAGAATCATGGACCTTAAAAACTTATACAATTCTACAACTCGTTCAATGTTCAGACCGCCCACTATGAAACGTTATACTCTAAATATGGAGACGAAGAGCGTCAGTGTAAACACGTTTGATAAATTTCCCCGTGATATGACGTATGCGTCTGCAATGGACTTTCCAACCATAAACGAAAATTTCCGATACAAGGCCTATTGCTATGTGTACGGAGTGGTTTATGCGGTAAATGGGAGCGACTTTCTTGACATGGCCCTGGTGAAGAAAGACATTTGTACTGGTTGGGAGGATAGGGCGTGGTACAGAGAAGGGAGTTACTTCAATGAAGCCTGGTTTGTGGCAAGACCGGGATCGACAGACGAGGATGACGGCGTTTTACTTGTTGATATTTTGGATACGAAAACAAAAGTATCTTCTATGGTTATTTTTGATGCGAAGACACTGAATGTTACAAACAGTGCTGAGTTGCCGACAAGCAATCCTTTCGGAACCCACGGACGCTTTTTTCCAAGTGTGCAGTAAAGCGTTCAGCAACAAAACTGTTAACAATTATAGTACATGAATTTGTCATAATATTTTTTTGTTGGTAAAGAAGAAGTGTTTAGCCTTTTATTCCGAATTTCACAAATATTGTTCAATGCTTTGCCATAATATACATTGATAAACGTTCCTGCATTATTCTCATTCTTCTTTTATCCTACATTATTCTATCCTTAAATTCCTTTTACATGTGTTTATTTTATTTGTTGGGGGGTCGACAAATAACTTAATACAAATAGGTGCGGTGAGGTAATGTAGTGTATAGAGTGTTGGCCCTCATGCCGTAGGCTGTGGGTTCGATCCCCAATTCGATCCGATGCCTCACAAAAACAACACTCAGTACTGGTTCTACCCAGGAGACGGACTAGAGAGCGATTCACATAAGCTCTGAGCTTTCATCGAAATCGAGCTAAAATTAACTAATAACCTAATAGTTAGTGAGTATTGTGTGTATTATCCGACACAATCTAGTATCGTCGACTTTGTTTAAATTCCAAAATACGGCGATACATTTTTTCATTTTTTTTCATTTTCTACAATAAATACCAATACGACGGTTCATCCATCTATAAATATTAGAAAATGTCAATAAAATGTTAGGGTCCTCCGTGGCCGAGTGGTCTTTGGCTGACGCCGTCTCAAGATCACTTACCTCTCACCACTAAGGTCGTAGGTTCGAGTCCCGCTCGCTCCAAAAACTTTTTGTGATGAAGTTTCCAGTTTCTTGCGGAAGGACGGTGGTTCTACTCAGTCTGGCTCAGTCTGAGGTCTTCCTTCATCAATCAAACATATATAACCCGAAATGTGCTGAACATGGCGTAAAACCCCATTCAAAAAAAATGTTTGCCGCTCACGCCAGAGGTTGCTGGTTCGATCCTCAACTCAGGCCGATGCCTCTCAAATAACAAAAAAATAAGCGGGGCGGTTGTGTAATGGATAGAGTGTTTGCCGTTCACGCCAGAGGTTGCGGGTTCGATCCCCCGCTCGACCAGATACCTCTCATAAAACAACACTCAGTACTGGTTCTACCAAGGAAGCTGACTGGGGAGCGGTACATATAAGCTCTGAGCTTTCATCGCAATCGAGCTAAAATAGAACTAGTATAAACTTTAAAACAACACTCAGGTTCTACCCAGGAAGTGGATCGAGAATGGTTCATATAAACCTTTTCTTTGCAATCGAGATAAAATAAATTAAATTAAAGTGATATTATGAAAGTTATCTCGTGTTTAAATGCTATTTTGAAAATCCAACGCCACTGCTTGTAGTTATAACTTATATTTATTTTCTGGCAAAATGCTATAGTTCAGCTGTTGCGTGGTCCAGTGGTACAGCATCGGACCCAGGCTCGGAGGATCGCTGGTTCGATACTCCGCTACGGATATCTGTATTATCTTTAAACAAAACACTTTATCTGCATATGCTTTAAGTACTGTTTATACCCACTTCGATTGTGATGTGTTGAGAGTTGGAAGTTTCACAATCGATGTAAAAATTAAATAAAAAAGTTAAAAATTGTTCAAAGCGTTTTTAACTTAAAACGAATGTTCGATTCAAGATAATTTTAAATTAAATACATTTAAAGTAACAATTTACTGGCAATCGTTTGAAATGGCATTCAAATGCTGTTGCCCATTGTACTTGATATTAAAACTTGAAATTTTAAACATATACTGAACATGCAACTTTCACTTAACATAGTGTTAAGCTGAAACTGGCCCGCCATTTAATTCACATAGACCGTAATATTAGCCAATAGACTGTCACACTTACAGTTGTACTCCAAACTCCATGAGAATTTCCAAAATTCATTTTCAATTCAAGCAGAACACAAAAAAGGTTAAAAACATGGGCATTTACTGCTTCCAATTTCACAATTTATCTCAAAGCGAAAGTAGGTGTCCCTATTTCACATACAGGGGTAAAATCAGCCAAATTATGCAAAATTCTTATATCCACTCTTTCTCGCTTCAACGTAAAAACTTTGTTCGGAATTAAAAAAAAAATAAATTTTTAATTATTTTAATTTACTAGTTTTTACTAACACTATGTGACTAAAACATGGGATTGCGTGTTGCGAGATGAGAGTTGTTTGATAATTTTGTAGTGAAAAGACGTTGTCAAAACAAATACACTACCATTACTCTGACATTTTAAGTTTTCAATCCATAATACAACTGAATTCTTGGCAAAACTGTTTTATAATTGTTATTTTTACTTGTCAACAATTATATACATAAGCTTTACTTTGGTACCATAATAATTAAATTCAGACATTATTTCGAAAAGTTATTAAGGCTAAGTGTGACCCTAAATTTCAATCGTGTGTATTGATTGTTGTTAGCCTCCTCCGATATCTGTAATGATTTTGGAACGAGGCTTTTGATTGGCTAATGCCAAAGATCCTAGTACAACGGTGTGATGATAGCGGTGGACCCATATATTTTATTTAACGGTGCGCCGCTATTAAATACCGGTGGACCGATAATAAGTACCGGTGCACCGGTATTAAATCGTCGGTCCACCGTTAAAATATAGCGGTGCATCGATAAAAATATAGCGATGTATCGTTAAAATATAACGGTGGACCGATAAAATATAGCGGTGTTGCACCAATTTTATACAGCGGTGCAACAGTATATAACGGTACATCGATATATTATGACGATGGGCCTCCACTTTTAACGGTGTACCAATATATTTTAAAGGTGCACCGGTTTATTTTATCGGTGCACCATTAAAAAAAAAATATATATCGTCGCACCGATATAATAGAGGTGCACCGGTACAGGTGCTTTTGACCCTGATCGTACACTCATACCAGAAATCGAAAATTTTATCCTTCGATCGACATGATGATCTCTCAAAAGCACAATTTCATACTAGTTCTACTCCAGAAATGGATTGAAGAGCTATTCATATACATATACTCTGATCTTAGTTCAAAGTGAGAAATCTTAATAATATTTTAGTTTTCACTGAAACAAACAAAACTAGCTTATACGAGGTAACCGGCGTGTACTAAGTAACGTTTGAATTTAATTAAAGTGTATCATCATTATTATTATCATGTCAACTCACAGCAGCTTCTGTCCAGTCGAGTAGAAGTTCATCATCGAAGTAATAGCATGACTCCCTAAATGCGAGCTATCCATCCGGACAACAACTCCCAAATACATATGTAAATACAACATCACAGCAGTTCTATATAATGTATAATTAGTATCATTTTACTCTCTCTGTGTGTCTCTCTCTCTCTCTCTCTCTCTCTCTCTCTCTTTATCTCTCTCTCTTTATCTCTCTTTCTCCCTTTCTCGCTTTATCTCTCTTTGTCTCTCTCTCTCTCTCTCTCTCTCTCTTACTGATCAAACAAAATAAAGAAGTTATTGACATTTGTGCTTACATACGCTTTCAAAGTTGAATTAAAATATGATGTTCGAACAATGAAATTACAATGTGAAGTATGAAATAAAAGTATGAGCAATTGAGGTGGGAATTTCAGGTGTGAATTTCGAGTATTTCATTTCGTTACGTCATTCACTTCACTCAGAGTCCATTTTCCCCATCAAATTATTTTTTTTATTTCATTTACATGTTAAAGGAAATATTTCAGGGTATTTTTTTTAAAAATTTCAATTGACCAAAAACATTTTTTTCCAATATATCATTCCTATATATAATCAACGAACCCATATTGCCAAAATGATATCTATTTAAACATGCTGCAATAATATGTTGAAAAGGGGTTTCCTAACTTGGGCTACGCGCCTATGTTAGACTAAATTATATTTCCCGCTTAAAATGGCAACATATTTTGTGACGTACTTAATGAGTCACGGGATTTCATTTTGATTTCAATTTCATCCATCATACATGTTTACACGTTGTTAAATGTGTTTCATCTTAGAACGAGTCTGAATGATTATAACGAAGCTCCTAAATTAGTATCTAAATACGGTCTATTTTTTAGAATGGGAATTTCGTTTCAAATTTACCACTCCTACTGAAACATTGATTTTATCACGTTTTCGTGGATTTGATAATACCAAACCATTCGGATTTTATTTATTTATGATAATGAGATGCTTTTTTATCCATTTCAAAATAATTTAATTTTTAACATTTATAGCATTTTTTCGTAATATATTCCCATAAAAGACCTCAAGAAATTTAGTGAATGCTCCCCTTGCTCGAAATGATCATAGATTGAATACAACACATATTGCGTATAGAACTGGCTACTGGAATAGCACGTTTTGCTGATGCGTTGCAACCGCAAAGTCACGAGTTCAAACTGTAGTGCAAAATATAGGTTAAAAGAACAAAGGGTGGGAGGAATTGTGGGAGAAGTTGTGCCTGCAAGGTTATTGTTTTAATTGTGAGGCAAATTTAAGTTAATAAAACAATGGACCGTAACTAAAACAAATCATGAAATTAGAACTGCCAGGACCATAGACTCATGTCCAGACCATAGGCTCATGTCCAGACCATAGGTTTAGTCCAGACCAAGTGCCTACTGTACAGCAAATGTTATATGAGTCGGGTTAAGTTGGGATGTTTATAGTTGCGACAAAGTTTATGTTCTCATTTTGTTCAGTAAAGATATTGTTATCATAAACAACTATTACACCAGTATAAATTTATGTAATTTAATTCAATTTAATAAATCAGAGAGATAGTCAGATAGAAAAGTTTGAGACAAGTAAAGAAAAGAAAATGTGGATTCAAGGAAAATATAACGCATGACAATATATGGATATATTATATATCAATTTTCCTCTCAAACAGCCTAAACAGTAATACATTGTAACACAACAACTAGTAACATATATCATAAAATGTTAGTCTTCATGTCACTTCTGCACTCCCGTATAATTGTTTTATATTTCTTATAATTTATACACTTCACATCTTCATAGAATAAATGCTATATACGTCGTGTATCCAAGAATATGATTATATATCAACTATTTTTCACGTTTCATAGTTCCATTCTCTAACAAGCTGACGTTTTGGAAATTCTTGTCCACCATAGAATCAATATATACTCTTGTATCTTGGTACTTCGTAATTTTATGGTCCACAAATCAACATTTCACCCATTTTTCACCAAGACCAAAAAGGAGGAGATATTTCTATAAGTAAAAGGAAATCGCTTTTACTATATAGAAATGGTATTGATGCATTTAATAATAATTTTCTCACGTCAATCGTATTTACATATCAATATCGTATTACATCGCGAAAGACATTTGAATTTATGCGATACCCATTAAAAGACAAAAACAAAATTCCAGCAATATTAAATATTTACAATGTATCACTCACCGAACTTCACTAGAATTCTTGATCATCAACTTCATATCATCATTCTCGCCTCATCTTGCATTCAACTTCAACAAATCATATTCCTATCTCTATGTAAGGTCCCAGACCTTTATGCAACACAACACATCTTTCTCTCTCAAATAACCAATACAACTGACCAGTTATACTATGCAATCTACACATAAAAGTGTTCACTATCATTTATGTAATTACATGTAATTACCGTACCTGTACATAAAGAGTACTGTTGAAGCTTAAAGGTTATGTGTAGTCATTTTATGTGTGAAAATGTTAACTTTATTACAATAGTGGAAGTTGGAAGTGGATGAGTTGATTCTGCAAGACTGTCGGTCCAAACCGAGACAGACGGACGGATGGACGCCCTTTCAATATCTCCCAAATTTCTTTGAAAAGGGGAGATAGAAAATATTTCACCAGACAGAAAATGTCAACATTTATACCGACATGAATATGAAAGTGTTTGGGACTTGGAATCAAAAGAGTGTAGTACATATGACTATTCCGCAATTGTTTAAACGATTTGTTTCAATATTCTAGCATTATCCAGGGCAACATTATGAGTGTTATGATATAGCATAGGCAAAGAATATAATATAAAACAATCTATAACTAAGCTGTTACTCACATAAATCGTTACATGTATAACAAGAAACCATTCCATAAATTGGTATCACAAGTCATAATTGCATCGTTCTTAATGCTTCCCTTTGTGGTACGTGTAGCGTTGACCTTTAAGATAACCGTATAAACGAAACGCAGCACAATTACAAGACGGTTGTTCAACACCACACGACTTTCGTCATAGAAAACCATATATGACCTGCACCTTATCAGTTTTTTTTATACTTTTTCTTCAAATGAATTATTAAAACCCACCACTTTCTACAATTTCGGCACATTATAATAATATGATATTATATCTACACGCTTAAAAAATCGATACAGTTGTTAACATCGCTTTTCGAATTTAGAAATAGCATAAGTTAATAACACCTTACCCATTTTTTGCCTTTGCACCCCACCCACTCCATACATTCAATTTTCTTATATATATATGATGTCATTACTATGCGCCATCTTTGATCCTGTTTAATTATCATAAGAGCGTATCAACATCTATTATAGCTTTTAGAAAAAATTACTGTGTTAAAGCAAGTAAGTAAGTAAAGTTTATTCACATAACATATAGGCCTCCGGCCCATCATACAACTATACATTAAAAACATACACAATATGTCCAACACAATTAATGTGTGTACATGTATAATAGTGTTCATGAAAAATATTGTTTTACATATTATTATACCAGCTGAAGTAAAGCCTCACAATTGTATTAAACTATTTCATTTTTCGAAAGCCCTTTACAGGAACCTCGCACTTTTGCATATGACAGTTTTATCATCATTGGACATTAACCTATGAAAAGTGTTTGTGTCTCTTAAATTAAAATAATTTTCACCAAAAACATCCTTTCTTAAAATTTCATAAATTGTACGTTCCATGAAAAAATTAAATTCTGATTCAATCACTAAACTATTTCTCTGAGAACATAATTATTGGACAAAATTTAAAATTTCTATCTAACCCAATGTGACGACCTTTTTCAAGCATTAAAGAAAATGATAAGTCTAAAGATGAATATTTTTTAGGATTTAACAATGGTTTAAATTTTCTATATGTATCGGCTTTACTTGTACAATTCAAGGATTCAAACCATTTCTGCAAGTAACAGTAAAGTACTGAATACTATAGCATGCTTAACAGTCTGTTAAGTACCTAAAACACAATTTTACACATAGCTGTTCAAACTAGTATTAACTATATGTTATACATTGGACAAATACGCAAGTCTCGTCTAAACTATATCCATGATCGGTATGGTTTGCTGATAAGCCCTTTCAGTATGAACGTTCCAAAACTTCTTAAGATCATAGTTTCTTTAAAACCATCTTGGCTTACAAGAATTTGACAATTTCACAACAACTATTAATAATGATGGATTTCATTTTAAAATACAATAAATGTATTTAAAGTATGTACACTCATTGGAGGGTGTGTATACCTCAGTACAAAGACACTCGTGTGGGTGTTCATACCTTTCATTATCCAGAACATCTGCTAATGTCAGTTTGTCTTTTGTGACCATGCTGGTCGGTAGTGCCTAATACCTTCCAAGAATCACAGTCAACAATATCATAGTATTGGTATCTACTTGGTAGCTCTTGTCCAAGTAAAGTACTGCCTCTTACAACTGTTTCATGTTGATTCTTGAATATGGGTGACCACAGGTGTCCAAATTTCTAAGGAACCATGCTGATAATGCTTATGAGGTATCACTAGATGTAACAGGTTACATGTTTCAGCAGAAGAAAATGCATTTAACTTCCTCTTATAATATACAAGTACTTAAGGTATCTCAGTTGAATTGTGTTCTATTTTTATATAAAATATGGTCTAGGATTTCCATGGTAAAAATAAAATTCCACATATTATTTTTCATAGGTGGAATGTACATCAACATAAAAAAGCACAATAACTGGTAGGTTGGCCGGGTAGCTTTTTTTTTTCAAAAGAGGGTGCAGTGAAACCCTGAAATATTTTGAAAAAAGAAGTCCCCAAATGCTCATTATACATACATGCATATGTTGAAATCCTATAAAAGTCACCTTTTTAACACCAGTGATGTCTTATTGCAGTATATGCTATACCAACTTTTGCTCTACTACTCATCTGCAGCAAGAAATAACAACCACTATAAACCATTTTGAAAATATTTCAAAACCAAATTACATAGACCTTGTTTTTAAGCGTAAGAATCATGTTACCATGGGTAAAAAGGGGCGTAACTGTGTGTAGTGAGATGTTAAGTTTAGCTCAAAGTTCAATTTGATGAGGGTTTATCATTTAGTTTACAATTAAGTTTCATTTCACTCGATATGAGCATACTCCATTTTGTTTTAGGGAGCGTTGTAAAAAGCTGTCGAATAACATTTGTAATGTTCTTATTTTTTATTTTTTTGTAAAGGTTCACAGAGTTTTATTGTTGTGTTAGTTTGATATTACATTGTGTATGCTTCTGTCTGGTGGCTTGGTCTTATTTTTTAATAGTCTTCTTTCAACTGGTATCTAAAGAATGGTGTAACTTGTTCTATGATAACGTTCATTGCAGTTGGCTGTCCACATATTCCTTATATCACACAGTGATTAATATTGTTACATATATCTACTCTTTTATTTATATTTGAGTGACGAGCCTGTGTGTTGTCATTTTTTCTCCTTCTTGCATGGCCGAATTCATTTCCAAACCCAGTAGTTCTTGTGTGTTTTTTATTAGTTGAATTACAAATTCTGATCACTTGGGAAAATTCGATTTAGAGGTTTGTAATCTTCAAATATAGCATGTACATCAAATAACCAGGAGTATATTTAAAACATCTTCCACTATATCTATTGATTTAAAACTGTAACAGGATTTCCATCCGAATCACATCTTAGTTTTTTTGTACATTTTTACGCTGGCCTTTTCTAGGTATGTGGCGTGTGTTTAATTCGTGTTCAGTGTTGTTGTTACAAAACAAGTATAAAAGGATAGGAAACTTGCATCTCCTGACTAAATGGTGATGAAATAGCACACAAAGGATTCATTATTTTGCAAATTAATCATTCATAATTCACTGGCAACTGATTTCTTGTATATTAACTCTAAGTTGTATGTAATCTTTGATGTTTAAACATGTTTCGATCACGCAAAATGATCTCGAATTAAAGATATTGAAGTTTGAAGGAAAATGTATCGTTATTGGTCGTTACTTTAGCTTCAGTATACAAATTTTGTAATCACAAGTACTCCAACAATTTTAAACACACATTTCTGGGAATGGTATTGTTTGATAACAGTTTCATTCTGCAATACAAGAATTTTGATTTTTGTTCCTGTGATGAATGGAAGTTAAAATAATTGAAAACGAGATAATACTTGGTAAGGTAGTGAAAAACCGAAAACTAGAATAGGCAGCAGTTGAAGACTTACCCGAAAACATAGCTGATGGACTTGGTAAGGAAGTGCAAGACCGAAAACTAGAATAGGCAGCAGTTGAAGACTTGCACGGAAACATAGCTGATGGACTTGGCAAGGTAGTGAAAGATCGAAAACTAAAAAAGACAGCTGTTGAATACATACCTGGAAACATAGCTGATGGACTTGGTAAGGTAGAGCAAGACCGAATACTAGAATAGGCAACAGTTGAAGACTTATCTGGAAACATAGCTGATGGACTTGGTAAGATAATGAAAGGCCAAAAATTAGAGGAAAAGCAGCAGTTGAAGATTTACTAGTACCTGGGAACATAGCTGATGGACTTGGTAAGATAATGAAAGGCCGAAAACAAGAAGAAGAAGCAGCAGTTGAAGACTTACTAGTACCCGGAAATATAGCTGATGCTCTTGGCAAGGTAGTGAAAGGTCAAAAACTAGACTAGGCTGCAGTTGAAGACTTACCTGGAAACATAGCTGATGGATTTGGCAAGGTAGTGCAAGACCGAAAACTAGAATAGGCAGCAGTTGAAGACTTGCCCGGAAACATAGCTGATGGACTTGGTAAGGAAGTGCAAGACCGAAAACTAGAATAGGCAGCAGTTGAAGATTTGCCTGAAAACATAGCTGATGGACTTGGCAAGGTAGTGAAAGACCGAAAACTAGAATAGGCAGCTATTGAAGACATACCTGGAAACATAGCTGATGTACTTGGTAAAGTAGAGCAAGACCGAAAACTAGAATAAGCAGCAGTTGAAGACATACCTGGAAACATAGCTGATGGACTTGGTAAAGTAGAGCAAGACCGAAAACTAGAATAAGCAGCAGTTGAAGACATACCTGGAAACATAGCTGATGGACTTGGTAAGGTATGCAAGACCGAAAACTAGAATAGGCAGCTGTTGAAGACTTACCTAAAAACCTATTAGAGACTGAACCAGCAATGGAAAATTCTGATGTAAAGGGTATTCAGAGGCTGGTATTGATGAAACTGTTTTAAACGTTTATAATGCGATGAAATTGTCTCAATTCATATAAATCAAAGGTAAAGACACGGTGAAAGCAGAAAAATCATTTAAACAATATGTTGGACCTCTCAGAAGAGAAAATGTTTCACTTACTGGAAGATGCGACATAGAAACTAAGGATGGTGTTCAAATTAGAACACACATATTGCGAATATATAAAGGTTACAACAAAACGTTTTCACAATCAAACAAATTTCTAACAAGATATCCAGTGATGGTACATACGGTAACTTGTGAATAGATATTAATACTTCAATATATTGGACACCATAAATTAGTCACAAAGGCAGGAAATACAGTTGCTTTTAATAAAAATGTAGATGTTGACCTTTTAACAAATCGCTACAATAGCAGCAAGAGATAATGCAAGTTGTCCAAGGCATTTCAAACAATAAACTGAGTTCCCTGGTTTGCCTGTTCATATAAAATCAGAAGAAACCGGTAACTGCACGTGCTGGTGATCTCGTAAGAAGCTAAAACAAATTTATGGTTCCCTTGATACTGAAAATACCCAGGAGTTGAAAAACCGATATATCAACGTGTTTGGTGTTTATATTTTATAAATGACAGAGGCCACCGACCAAAACACATGCTATGATTACAATAAAGATATATGAAGATATAAGTAATTCAGTTAAGCCTTTTCTGAAACAATAAAACAAAAGAGTATGTGAATTTTACAATATCAACGTCTTTTCAGCAAACCATAATAAACAAAGACTGCAAAATTGCAATATTTTATATCACTGTTTCATTTTAGCATTATGTTGTTGTATGGTGTTTAGCGTCGCTTTCAACAATTTTTCAGTCATATCGCGACGGTGTCTTGTTGAGACAGTATTCTGAGCGATGTGATGAACTAGTCGTAACCAGTGTCAGGTTGATTGTGGTGAACTAGTCGTAGCCGGTGTCAGGTTGGTTGTGGTGAACTAGTCGTAGCCGGTCTTAGTTTAAACATATTTTATTTCAACATGAAATGGGGTTGGGCCACAAGTTCTTTCAACATAAGGTTCCGCCCGTCCCCTACATTTTTTACAATGTTTACATTAAATACCAAAATGACATATTTTAACATTTTTTTTAACCAATAATTTGAGAATAGAAAAATGTAGGAAAGGAAAGAAAGTAATACGTAGTAAAACAAACACATATCATTTCTTCTTTATGTCGTCCAAACGCATGCGTCTTGTGTCCACATTTCGGTAGCACCCCAGTGAGAAAATCAGATTAGTGTTCAGGTTGGTTGTGGTGAACTAGTCGTAGCCGGTGTCAGGTTGTTGTGGTGAACTAGTCGTAGCCGGTGTTAGGCTGGATGTGATGAACTAGTCGTAGCAGATTGTTGTGGTGAATTAGTCGTAGCCGATGTCAGGTTGGTCGTGGAGAACTAGTCGTAACCGATGTCAGGTTGGTTGTGATAAACAAGTCGTACCTGGTGCAGTAGCCGGTGTCAGGTTGGTTGTGGTGATCAAGTCGTAGCCGGTGTTCAGGTTGATTGTGATGAACTAGTCGTAGCCGGTGTCAGGTTGGATGTGGTGAACAAGTCGTAGCCGGTGTCAAGTTGGTTGTGGTGAACAAGTCGTAGCCGGTATCAGGCTGGATGTTGTGAACAAGTCGTAGCCGGTGTCAGGTTGGTTGTGGTGAGCTAATCGTAGCCGGTGTCAGGCTGGATGTGGTGAACAAGTCGTAGCCGGTGTCAGGTTGGTTGTGGTGAACTAGTTGTAGCCGGTATCAGACTGGATGTGGTGAACAAGTCGTAGCCGATGTCCAGGTTGGTTGTGGTGAACAAGTCGTAGCCGGTGTCGTCAGGTAGGTTGTGGTGAACTAGTCGTAGCCGGTGTCATGTTGGTTATGGAAAACTAGTCGTAGTTGGTGTTTTAGCCAGTGTCAGGTTGGTTGTGGTGAACTAGTCGTAGCCGGTGCCGTAGCCGGTGCCAGGTTGATTGTGGTGAACTAGTCGTAGCCGGTGCAAGGTTGATTATGGTGAACTAGTCGTAGCCGTATCAGGCTAAATGTGGTGAACAAGTCGTAGCCGGTGTCCAGGTTGGTTGTGGTGAACTAGTCGTAGCCTGTGTCGTCAGGTAGGCTGTGGTGAACTAGTCGTAGCCGGTGTCATGTTGGTTATGGCAAACTAGTCGTAGCTGGTGTCGTAGCCGGTGTCAGGTTGGTTATAGTGAACTAGTCGTAGCCGGTGTCATGTTGGTTATGGCAAACTAGTCGTAGCTGGTGTTGTAGCCGGTGTCAGGTTGGTTGTAGTGAACTAGTCGTAGCCGGTGACGTAGCCGGTGCCATGTTGATTGTGGTGAACTAATCGTAGCCGGTGCCAGGTTGATTGTGGTGAACTGGTCGTAGCCGGTGCCAGGTTGATTGTGGTGAACTAGTCGTAGCCGGTATCAGGCAGGATGTGGTGAACAAGTCGTAGTCGGTGTCCAAGTTGGTTGTGGTTAACAAGTCGTAGCCGGTGTCGTCAGGTAGATTGTGGTGAACTAGTCGTAGCCGGTGTCATGTTGGTTATGGCGAACTAGTCGTAGCTGGTGTCGTAGCCGGTGGCAGGTTAGTTGTGGTGAATTAGTCGTAGCCGGTGGCAGGTTTATTGTGGTGAACAAGTCGTAGCCGGTATCAGGCTGGATGTGGTGAACAAGTCGTAGACTGTGTCCAGGTTGGTTGTGATGAACAAGTCGTAGCCGGTGTCGTCAGGTAGGTTGTGGTGAACTAGTCGTAGCTGGTGTCGTAGCCGGTGTCATGTTGGTTATGGCGAACTTGTCGTAGCTGGTGTCGTAGCCGGCGTCAGGTTTATGGTGAACTAATCGTAGCCGGTGCCGTAGCCGGTGTTGGCTTGTGTCTCCTTTATCATGGTACCGCTGCATTTCCTCTGTAAAGCATACTTCTACTGATTCTTCAAGGTATAGTTGTCTTGTTTTTTGTTTTTTTTGTTGTTGCTTAATTTTACAGAATCAACTTTCAGTGACTGCAGTCAAAATGTTTTGACGACAAGTCACTTTAGGGGTAAAGACAGAACACTTTAGTTGGAAGGATTTAACGCTATTTAAACACATATAAGGTTATATATGGCAAACAGTTTTACTGGTGGAGAAAGATTTCGGCAGATGTATACATATTAAACTGACTAAAATCCTCGTCCTTAAGTAACACAAAGTGTCTGAACAAACGCTCAAAACTGAGAGAAACGTAAACTGTCACAGAGTTGTGACATTCCGTTTCGACCTATTGACCTTTGTTGACCTTGGTTGAAACTACAAGCCTTGAATTATCAGATTCAGTCGGTGAGATGATTGTAAACTAAATTATGATAAAGACCTACAGGTTAAGGTGACAATGTCAGTTGCCATTATTGTTACACTTAAACATGTTAGAGTTCATGACCTTTATGGACTTAAGGAGAACGTGCCTTCGTATCTAGTGCAGAAAGTTTAACTATTATTTATTTTTTTCAATTCTGGTGATACACTTAACCCGAATTGAATAGAACTGTATATGTATATATTTTAATCAAGCTCATAGGATCAAATTGATGAAAAATAAGTATACATTAATACAAAAACAAAATACACATGTGTGCACGTATTGATATAAAATCAAAGAAGTCCCGGGCATTCCAATCAATCACAAACAACTGGTTCTCTGGAGGATATCGTCGAAAGTATAATTTACGAAAACATAGATTTTAATGTTGGTGTAAATAATTTTGAAAACATCCTATACAATTGCTCGCATTCCATATGTGGAGTGCTTTGTAAAAATAATAACATTAAACCGCACAAGAACATAATATATAGTGTATTGATCTGGAATAAGTAATAATGGCGTATCGCCGATGCGGTTTTCTCTTGAGTTACTTCCTCGTGTCTTATTGCCTCTCAACTTTATAAACGCTGTCAGTGGTGAAATAGTTATTCTGTGAAACTCGACTCGAGTCCTCTACAATGCAGTTTTTTCTGCTTACGCTACTGATCGCTACTGGTACAACCGTATCCAATAGTTTCTGGAAGAGGTGGTAGATGTAACAGATGACGGCGGAATAACGTTACTGATCGCTACTGGTACAACCGTATCCAATAGTTTCTGGAAGAGGCGGTAGATGTAACAGAACACGGCGGAATAACGTTACTGATCGCTACTGGTAAACCGAACCAATAGTTTCTAGAAGAGGCGGTAGATGTTACAGATGACGGCGGAATAACGCTACTGATCGCTACTGGTACAACCGTATCCAATAGTTTCTGGAAGAGGTGGTAGATGTAACAGATGACGGCGGAATAAGGCTACTGATCGCTACTGGTACAACCGTATCCAATAGTTTCTGGAAGAGGTGGTAGATGTAACAGGTGACGGCGGAATAAGGGTACTGATCGCTACTGGTACAACCGTATCAAATAGTTTCTGGAAGAGGTGGTAGATGTAACAGATGACGGCGGAATAAGGCTACTGATCGCTACTGGTACAACCGTATCCAATAGTTTCTGGAAGAGGTGGTAGATGTAACAGATGACGGCGGAATAACGATACTGATCGCAACTGGTACAACCGTATCCAATAGTTTCTGGAAGAGGCGGTAGATGTAACAGATGACGGCGGAATAACGCTACTGATCGCTACTGGTACAACCGTATCCAATAGTTTCTGGAAGAGGCGGTAGATGTAACAGATGACGGCGGAATAAGGCTTCTGATCGCTACTGGTACAACCGAACCAATATTTTCTGGAAGAGGCGGTAGATGTAACAGATGACGGCGGAATAACGCTTACTGTTGGTAGGATTCGCGACCAGCGGTAAGAAAACTAGCATTTTTTAACTTTGGTGGATAATATTTTGGAAAATCTGAGTCGAGTATAGTGATGCCCTTATATTTCTGATCACTCAGCAGCAACTGATCTGTAGCCGTTTTCTTGATCTTTGATCAGAAATATCACGATAGCATCTTATTCAAGAGCGTGATTTGTATCAATTGTTAGAATCGGATTTGCTATCGATGTAAATTAAAAAATAACTAAATTGAAACAAAAATTTAATTCGGGAACTTCATAGCCCTTTTAGACATCTAGAATTATCTGGTTTATCGGTCATACAATCCAAGATGACGACCTACAAGAAGTGATAACAGTGGTAGAGAGTGTCGACGTGATTAAACTTGAGTTCACCTGCTGACTTTCATTCTTCATTAGTGCGCAGTGATAGTTTGCAAGTCGACACCTTGAGTTATCGATGTAATTGATAAGATAAAGGTTTATAATGATGGCCTTGTCCTTATGGACGATAGACCACAAGTGGACCGGAAGTGCCGATAAAGGAATGACATTGTCATATACCTACCTATCAGTCATTGATATCAAAATTGATCACACGTAACAGTAAGTGAAAGTCAACCATTTTGATTAAAATGGATGTCAAATTTGGGCTGGCAGTTTTGTGTCTGCTACTGTGTGTGAAATGCCATCTGTGTCACGATGTTAGGGATGGTGTTAACATTTTCTTCCAGACGAACATACAGGAGTTACAAGACAAACTTATTGTTTTCGATAAACCTCTGCCACTGTGGCTAAAGGGTACATTGGTAAGCTTTTACTGTCTATCCATTTCAAATATATATATATATATATATATATATATATATATATATATATATATATATACTAGTAGTATATATATTGTACCTATATAAATATATAAATGCACCTTAGTTACATACGTTGTGCTTTGCATTTTTTTTCTTTTAACCAATGAACCGAACGATTATAAACTTTATAGGTACGTTCTAGATTGTACTTTACCAGTTTGCATTGACAATAAACGAGTATGATATTTGTGTCGTCGGATGAAAGCATATAGATGGATAGTTTTGTTCTCGGACTGTTGTCGGACAGCGTTAAGAATTATAATATTTATGAAAAAGCACGTTAGTTTTATTTCAATATATCTTGAAATAAGATCGGGGTACAAGTTCTGCAAACATTAGAACCGGCCCTTTCTCTACATTTTAAAACATTACCATTATGTCAAATCAAATTAACAAAAGAAAACGAAAATGAGAGAGAGAGAGAGAGAGAGAGAGAGAGAGAGAGAGAGAGAGAGAAGAATGTTAAACCAATGCATATTAATGTAATCAAATTCTATATGTACTTCCGAAGCGTAAAACTGTCAGCCAACGGTAACATCTTGAATTGTGTTTCTTTTTCAGATTCGAAATGGTCTTGGTCGTTTCGAGATAGGTTCCCGAAAGTTTATGAATGCGCTTGACGCCTTTGGAAAATTATCAAGTTGGAAGTTCCCTGGAAACGGAAGTGCATTCTTCAGTACCCGTATGATTTATTCAAAATCCTACAACGAATCGCTGGCAGCCAATGATATCGCTCCATATCTTATGCTGGACAAAGTCGATCCGACGTTTGGTGTTGTCGAAGAACTACAGTCGTTTAGAAATGGCCCGGACAATATGAATGTAAATATCTACAATTTCGGCGGGAAAAAGAATGAGTTTGTTATTGTGAGTGATTACTGGAATGTCTATTCTGTTGACCCTTTCACACTGCAAACCATTGGCGGTATTCATCCGCCAATTCCAAATGTAACAGCCTTTGATTCACTTATCACATTAAGCTCCGCCCATCCAGTTCCTGAGTACGGAACATCAAACTATTTGACATTTGTATCTGTTGCTCCACCTATACCACAAATTAAGGCAAAATTAATATTCATGAGGGTGACGTCTGCGAATGACCGAGAGGTAATTGCTACAATTGAAGTCGACAAAGCATCATACATGCACTCCTTTGCTGTGACAGAACACTATGCTATTCTGTTTGCTGTTCCGTTTTACGTAAACCCGATCGGTATGTTTAAGGACTTTACGCCGCTCGATGCGTTTGAGTGGGTCAGTACCGATGTCACAAAATTATATGTTATCAATCTGAAAACCGGAAATGTCAAAATTTTGAAAACGGAAAATATGTTCTTCTTACACGTCGTTAATGCGTACGAGTCAGAACTCTTCAATAATGAAATAATCGTAGATATCTGTACATTCAAAAACACAAGCGGCCTTCATCAGATGGAAATGTCAAAACTTCACAATCCAGCAGGAAGAGAACATGCCGGAAACGCATCACTGAGACGCTACACGCTGGATCTATCAAGCGGCGAAGTAAATGTTCACACGTACGAAAACGAAAACAAGACTGCTATAAATACAAATCAAATTGATTTCCCAACAATCAACGAAAACTACCGTTCTAAAAGATACTGCTACACATATGGCGTCGTATACAACGACGACGGCAAAGACTTCCTTCACATGGCTCTAGCAAAGAAAGACGTCTGCGGGGGAAAGGGCGATAAGACGTGGTCTTCCCCAGGAATGTTTTTCAATGAAGCTTATTTCGTTCCGAATACAAATGGCATTGCAGAAGACGACGGTGTTCTCGTTCTGCCTATCCTAGATACAATCACTCAGACAACCAACCTCACGATAATCAACGCGAAAGATCTCTCAGTGGTGAGCACTGCATTACTCCCGATGAACTTACCGTTCGGAACCCACGGACGCTTTTTCGATTACATCTTTTGATTTAAAAATGACAACGATATTCTGATTTTCTTTTTTTCTTTTGAAAAACGTCTTAAAGATGTAATTATTATTTTTATAGTTGTAAAATTACAATTATATATATATTGGATTAAAAAATATCGTTTCTCTTATTTCGTTCTTATTTTTATATATAATTAATAGTTAAACGCTAAGTGAAAGAACCTCACATAATCAGGGGAAACGCGTATCAGTTGTTTGTCTGCAGATGCTCAAACTTTAGTAGATAATTTGTGTTCCTGGTGGTTCTGAAGGTGTACAGAGGATTACAAGAAGAACCCTTCATGCAGTCTACACACAATCGTCCTTTTTCAAGTATGAATCTACGCTAGTCACATGACACCTACAGTCGGACTATCTCGGCGAAGTCCGTAACTCGTATATATTCACTTGGAGTTATGATGTGTTTATATTTCAATGTAAACTTTAATTCGTGTGACATTTTTGGTCGAGTATATACGATTGAAGCCAAGGAGATCGGCATCCTGCGGTGATACAGTGTTCGCAATCGTGCATACTCGGCGATTTTTGTCATTATTCTAATCTACGGATTTAACGGGGGTAGTCCGATGGTATACATGATGCAAACCATTCTCTCCCAGGGTTCCTTACGTTACCCTCCCTGTAAAAGTCTTGCAGTGTCAAAACTACTGAAACATTTATGATTACTATCTAATAGCTTACAGACGGCGATATAATCGTAAATGACTTACATTGTTTTCAAACAAACATCGTATGCATTCGATCCGTTTCAGACACAAGTACCGACGACGGCGGTACTGCAGTTCAAATGACCCTAACTGACATCCATACATGAACAAAGAATGAAGCAGTATGCATAACAAATATCACGAATAAAGCCTGAACCATGGTGCATTTACGCACTCATCTCTGCACGTGTTGGGTATTCCATTACATGTGTACACATTAATGCCAACACCAAAACGTGCTTATCAGATCGTAACGATACCTGAATGTTTTACCACGGTCTAAGGGAAGTAATTGGTTTCATCTCCAAAAATTATCAAATTGTGCAAGGGCAATAACTCTTGGGAAATCAACTGCAGGAATCCACGTCAACATTTATTTAATAAAAATAAAGTTCCAAATCCAAATTGTTTGCTTGTATTTCGTTTGTTCCTTCGTTTATTCGTTCGTTCTTTAATTTGTTTGTTTATTCGTCGCTTGTTTTTCAGCACAGAGACTATGGTCGGGCGGCGGGGATTCGAACTCACGGCCCCTGTATTCACATATCGTAATATCACATAGGAGCTAAAATCTACTTAACAAATCGTCCATGTTCTGTACCATGACATCATACATGAGTACACTGTTTATTTGACTTATGTTTTATTGCATATACAGTCAAACCTGTTTTAAGCAGCCAGTCAAGGGAAGGAGCAAAAATGGCCTTTTAAAAAAGGTTGTTGGTTAAAATAGGTAAATTTGCTTTGAAAACATAGAAATGGGAAATAGCGAATGTGGCTGCTTAAGACAAGTGGCTGCTTAATAGAAGTGACCACTTATACAGATTTGATTGTACACCAAAAAAAACTGTGACTTGATGTTGTTGTTGTTTTTTTAATGAAAGTACTTGTAAATATGTGTTCTTGTTTTTGTCGCTCTGTAATTGTCAGGTCAACTCCTGGATAGTTTCGCTTTCTTTTATGTTAAAAAATGAGATCTTAGAGATGAATGTAATCTTAGATAATGTTTGATCGAACATGATCATGTATCGAAAAAATTGTAAAAGTAGAACAAAAGTAACTATACTGCTACATTGAAACTACAAAACAACCTCAGAGATCTGCAAAGTTTAATCAATTGTTTATTAAAAAACTTATTAAAATACCGTGACAACGTACAACTAATCGTAATCTGAATGACCAATGAGCTGAAAATACATTATTCGTGTCTTACCACTACGCACATTGCACCTCTATACGTATTTCTGTCAGCCTGGAGATGTAATATTTTTAAACTCACTTAAAGTCACACTGCTGTGTTAATTTCCTTTTTTACAATAGTACAGTTTTAACCAGTGTATCCAAGGTGCCGCTTCAGTATTACTTACCGCTCACCGCTAAGGTCATAGGTTCGAGTTCCGCTCGCTCCAAAAACTTTATGTGAGAAAGTTTGCCAGAAACGCCTTCTGAGGTATTCTTCCACCAGTAAAACTTGATATGCCACATATAACCTGAAATGTGTTAAAAATGGCGTTAAACCACATTAAATAAAACAGTCAGTGTATTAGGGTTCTCTGTGGCCGTGTGGTCTAAGGCATCGTCTCAAGATCACTTACCTCTCACAACTCATGTCGTAGGTTCGAGTCCCGCTCGCAGCAAAAAACTAAATATGAGAAAGTTTGCAAGTTATTTGCGAATGGACGGTGTTTCTACTCAGATTCATTCCGAGATCTTCCTCTTCTAGTAACACTGGATATGCCATATATAACATGTCATGTGTTGAAAGTGGTATTAATCCGTTAAAATTCAATATATCACATGTACCTTGAGTAAGTTACATTTATAAAATATAACCAGTATAGTATAGTACTAGCTTTCGATGAAACCAGTTTTAGCAGCTATTCGCACGTCCGATGCGTTCATTAATGAAATTGACTTCCCTCAATCAAAACATATTTTAAAACATGCGTCATCTTTACGCACGATTAATGCAATCACCCTTTGGTCGGGCAGTGGGTTGCAAGTATCTTTGCATAATTGGTATGTCACATTGATTCATAACTTAAGCGTTTAACTAATGAGAGAGAATATGGAGAAAATAGCACACCGACATGATAATGAGGTGTTGCCGTGTAGAGATGCCGGTTTGCCTCAAACAAAATTAACCAAGCAGAAAATCTTGAAACTAAGTATAATGAAGACACCCAGTGCACTGTCGACCATAAGCTAACTATAGATGAGTCGCTGTGCTGCGTTAAGGGTGTAAGCTTGCAGTTAAACGACCGAGAGTTTCTATTTAAACAAAAAACAAGTGTGATGTTTGTGTTAACATTGAAGACTCAGTCGTGTAGTATGAAACAAAATATGGACAAACTGACATAACTCTTTAATTAAAATACATACAAGTGCGTGTGTTAATTTTATAGTTTTCTCAGACGTTTATCCAAATCAGAATATTGGAGGATGTTTTGTTTGATATAACACAGATGACAATAAGTATAGTTGACCTTTAAGAAGGCGACGTGATGAAAACCTAGTCGAACGGATAAAAGGATATGTATGTGTTTAGCGGAGTGCATTTTACACCTCAGTAACTATAAAATTGAATGTCTAAATAAGCTAAATAAGGTAAAGATTTAAATCAGTATTAAATCAGCCGCTACTGCTGCTCTCTACGTGAAGGGTTATACACTGGTTCAATATAGAAAATCAATTGAATATCGATTGGAGCCATTCACTGAGATATATCAAATGATAATAAGGAGACACATAAAATAAATAAAATATACCGGAGATATTTATATACGTGATTAGTTGGGGGAAAAACAACACGAAAAGCAGCCTATGTTTATTAAATAAAAGTGTTTTTCTGTTCAAAGATAAATTTATTAATCAACAATATTGAAATGGAACGTATATAAATTGACTTTCCTGTGTTAAATCAAGCAGAGTAAATAAACAGTTTTGTGAATGGCTGCGTGCAACACGAGGAAGCTGTGATGGACAAATATAGTGTACTCAAACATACATGTATATGTGCGTGTCTGATTCTATACATGTATGTATAACATATATATATAAACTGAACCAAATAAACCGGAGGTTAATGAAAAATTGATATCAATAAAAACTGCGAATAAACAACCATAGCCATGGCAACCAAAGATGCTAAACCCCTAAAACTAAACCGCATGCAACCTCTTATTTGGGCGGAACGCTCAAACACTTTGAATAGTATCTTAAAAGAAACGCCACTTCCGGTTATTGTAAAAATGAACGCCGAAGAGAAGGAAAGGAAGTCAGAGAAAAAAGACCCGAGTGCTATGCTACAACAGCCATTGCTGCTGTACAAGGAGGTGAAAGGATTCAAAGTAGTTGCCAGGAATGTTTCTAGTTTGGTAGCGGTGAAAGATTCCAAGGACGGTGTCCAATACAAAGAGGGAGCTACTGTTGTTGTTCTTCCGGTAGATTATCCAGGTTAGCTGTTTCTAACTCTGGCTGTGTACCTGACTGTCTGTGTATATGGCCGGCTGTGTCTCTGATTACCTATGTATATGACTGTGTTTGTCGATATATATCTTTGGTCCTGTATCGGTCTCTACATGTCTGTGTAACTGACTGTCTGTGTTTATGGCCGGCTGTCTCCCTGACAACCTTTGTATATGACTGTCTGTGTATTTGGCCGGCTGTGTCCCTGACTACCTATATATATGACTGTGTTTGTCGATATATGTCTTTGGTCCTGTATCGGTCTCTATATGTCTCTGTACCTGACTGTCTGTGTATATGGCCGGCTGTGTCTCTGACTACCTATGTATATAACTGTGTTTGTCGATATATGTCTTTGGTCCTGTATCGGTCTCTACATGTCTGTGTTCCTGACTGTCTGTGTATATGGCCGGCTGTGTCTCTGACTTCCTATGTATATGGCTGTGTTTGTCGATATATGTCATTGGTCCTGTATCGGTATCTACATGGCTATGTACCTGACTGTCTGTGTATACGACCGGCTGTGTCTCTGACTACCTATGTATATGACTGTCTGTGTATACGACCGGCTGTGTCTCTGACTACCTATGTATATGACTGTGTTTGTCGATATATATCTTTGGTTCTGTATCGGTCTCTACATGTCTGTGTACCTGACTGTCTGTTTATATGGCCGGCTGTGTCCCTGACTACCTGTGTATATGACTGTGTTTGTCGATATATGTCTTTGGTCCTGTATCGGTCTCTACGTGTCTGTGTACCTGACTGTCTGTGTATATGGCCGGCTGTGTCCCTGACTACCTATGTATATGACTGTGTTTGTCGATATATGTCTTTGGTCCTGTATCAGTCTCTACATATTTGTGTACCTGACTGTCTGTGTATATTGCCGGCTGTGTCCCTGACTACCTATGTATATGACTGTCTGTGTCGATATATGTCTTTGGTCCTGTATCGGTCTCTACATATTTGTGTACCTGACTGTCTGTGTATATTGCCGGCTGTCTCCCTGACAACCTATGTATATGACTGTCTGTGTATATGGCCGGCTGTCTCCCTTACTGCCTATGTATATGACTGTGTTTGTCGATATATGTCTTTGGTCCTGTATCGGTCTCTACGTGTCTGTGTACCTGACTGTCTTTGTATATGGCCGGCTGTGTCCCTGACTACCTATGTATATGACTGTCTGTGTCGATATATGTCTTTGGTCCTGTATCGGTCTCTACATGTCTGTGTACCTGACTGTCTGTGTATATGACCGGCTGTGTCTTTGACTACCTATGTATATGATTGTCTGTGTCGATATATGTCTTTGGTCCTGTATCGGTCTCTACATGTCTGTGTATCTGACTGTCTGTGTATATGGCCGGCTGTGTCTCTGACTACCTATGTATATGACTGTGTTTGTCGATATATGTCTTTGGTCCTGTATCGGTCTCTACATGTCTGTGTACGTGACTGTCTGTGTATATGGCCGGCTGTGTCTCTGACTACCTATGTATATGACTGTCTGTGTTGATATATGTCTTTGGTCCTGTATCGGCCTCTACATGTTTGTGAACCTGACTGTCTGTGTATATTGCCGGCTGTCTCCCTGACGATCTATGTATATGATTGTCTTTGTCGATATATGTCTGTGGTCTTGTGTCACTCTCTACATGTCTGTGTACCTGACTGTCTGTGTATATGACCGGCTATGTCTCTGACTACTTATGTATATGTCTTTATCGATATATGTCTTTGGTCGTGTGTCGGTCTCTGCATGTATGTGTGTCTGACTGTTTATGTTTACACATATGCTTGTCTCTGATTGCCTATCATAGTATGAAAAAAAAGTTTTCAATGTCTAAAGAAGTATAAGTATTTTCAAAATGGGTAATTTGGCAGCACTGGGACAGTAAGTATATATCATAAGCATGCTATATTCGAAAATCTTGACATATTCCCTTTATGCTTATACATGTAGTTTAGAATGAATATTATTTCATTTATATCTAATTTATTTCAAATTATTATCTGAAAAGTAGTTAAACTGCTGATTGTGTTGGTAATCAATTAGACCAAGCCCAGTCATTCAATTAATTAATGCAAACAGACAATACCTTTTGTCCAACTTCTAAAATCTACCAAGGGTGTTTTGTCCACCTTTTAAAATATACCAAGGGACTTTTGTCCACCTTGTCAAATTCACAAAGGGTTTTTTGTCCATGTCTTCATGTCCATGTCTACATGCCCATATCTATATGTCTACATGTCCATGTCTACATTTTTTTACCAAGAGGCTTTTGTCCAATCAGACTGCCTCCGCCCATATACGTATTTGGCTCTGTGTCTGTTAATGATTATTTGTGTCTATGTCTGCCGCCTCTGACTGGCTGTGTACCTAAATGTCTCTGTCTATATGTGCTATTCGGCCTGTCCGTATTTGTTCTATGACTGTCTGTGTATTTTACTGTCTTTATATGTATTTGACCCTGTATCTGTCTATGATTGTTTGTGTCTATGTCTCTTTGGTCATGTGTCTGTCTTTGAGTGTCTGTGTCTATGTCTCTTTGGTTATGTGTCTGTCTTTGAGTGTCTGTGTCTATGTCTCTTTGGTCCTGTGTCTGTCATTGAGTGTCTGTGTCTATGTCTCTTTGGTCATGTGTCTGTCTCTTGACTGTCATACCTCTCAATGTTTGTGTCTCTTATTGTTTGTGTCAATGTGTCTTTGGTTCTGTGTTTGCCTCTGATTGCCATACCTCTCAATATCTTTGTTTCGTATTATCTGTGTCTATGTGTCTTTTGGTTCTATGCCTGTCTCTGACTGCCACTTCTCTCAATTTCTTTGTCTCTGATTATCTGTGTCTATGTGTCTTTGGTCCTGTGTCTGTCTCTGACTGCCACTTCTCTCATTTTTTTTTGTCTCTGATTATCTGTGTCTCTGTGTCTTTGGTTCTGTGTCAGTCTCTGACTGCCACTTCTCTCAATGTCTTTGTCTCTGATTATCTGTGTCTCTGTGTCTTCGGTTCTGTGTCAGTCTCTGACTGCCACTTCTCTCAATTTCTTTGTCTCTGATTATCTGTGTCTCTGTGTCTTCGGTTCTGTGTATGTCTTTGACTGGCATGCCTCTCAATGTCTCTGATTGTTTGTGTCAATGTGTTTTTGGTCCTGTGTCTGTCTCTGACTGTCTCTGGTTATGTATGTCTTTGGTTCTGTGTCTGTCTCTGACTGATTGTGTCTCTGTCTATAGTTATGTCTGTCTCTGTCGCTGTCTCTCACCATGAGCGTCGGAAGTCAAATAATGATAGTCATAACATCATCTAATCGATTAATATTTGTATAGTCTATTTATTAACGTCCACGTTAGGATTTTGTGTCTGTTATTAATAACGTATAATGATTAATTGATTAACTGAATGTTTAGCGTCATTTAACGACGTCGAGGGCTAACTGACGATCAGTTAACATAACCACTCTTTCCTAGGATAACAGACCAGTACTCGAGCACACTCATTTTTCCAAGTAACTTGAATCAGAGGTACGAGACGAATGGTAATGGGACACAATGTCATATATCAATCATCACGGAGACTGATGCCGGGCGGGGGTTCGAACTCGCGACCTCTGGATTGACAGCCAGACGCTCTACCGACTGAGCTAATTGGGCTCGGCGACGTGTTACGAAGGCTTAACCACGTTTATATAAAGGTCGCTAGAATATATAATATGTATGTCACTGCTATTCCAGGGTGGTTCCGTATTTTAGAAGACGAAACAGTGCCAATATTGAACGTCGCCAATATTGCCAGAGTGATGCCTGTCTCGTTTTTATCAACCAAACGAGTTCCTGGATTTTCACTGCTTGACCCACTCAACAAAAAAGACGTGATGTATGAAAAACTCGAGTTCCCTGCTGGGGTATTGTATGTGCACAGTGTGTTTGAGGATTACGTGAAATATACAGCAGAAAAAAATACAATTAAACGCAAACTCCTTCGCTGCCTCGTATGTGTCACCGAGCAAGGAATCGACGCTCTTATTCCGTTTGATGTTAACGGGGAATTTTATATCGTAGAAAACAAAAAAATGCAAACGAAAAGCGTGAAAGCTGACAAAAATGCATGTGCGTACACGTTAAAACAGCTAGTTGCAATGGGTGCTTTCACTAGAGCATTGGTTTTAAAACTCTTGATAGGCGAACCACCAAATAAGCCGTGTGGATTTACCGGTGTAATAAAAGTGTTTGATATAATAGAAGACTGGACCATAATAGCCGCTACACTTGACGGAAATAGGAAATTACTAGAGCTTCCGGTGCTACCGTTCCCAGAATTCACACTGGCAATAAACGGAAAAGATCTTCTAGAAACCGGTTCCCTACGTCCAGAATTAATGTTTATGAGCGGCGGGGCAGCAGATAAATACTCCAAAGAGATTAAAGTGAAAACCAGTTTCAGTCTACAACCGACCACCAAACTGGAAGAGCCGACAAGACATATTATTCCAATAATACCGCCAATAAAGAGAGGTCCGGACAACAGCAAGAAATGATCATTTACACTTTTAGTCCGTTTAAATTCATACGCATTTACTATGCTTATTTTTAAAGAGAGTATACATAAGTCATGTTATTGTTTGTTTGTTTGATTTCTTGGTTTTTTCTAACTTCAAATAATTCATAACGTCGAAAAGTGAGTAATGTCTCTATTTTTTTATTACAATGATTTGAAGTGAATTAATCGTGCATATTATATAAATCTTAAAGATTCTATTCTTAAACCGCAATAAGATAAAAAAAACATTTGAAGATTTACTTTTGATACATCCGTTCGAACTAAGGCTGGTGGAACTCAATACTATAATTACATTTAAGTACGTGTATTTTCTTTTACATCCTGACAGCACGATCTAACTGCTTACATCAATTATGTTATTCAATATTGGGACGCAGAAATAGTAGTGCGTAATCAAACCTATGAAGAAGACACCTTCAGTTATTTTACTGTTACTGTTTTCATTTAAAAGGTCGTTAAATAAATGTCGATTTATTTTCAATGTTGGAGACTACGCAGCTGTGATGTATGAGAAACAAGAGCACCTTTCCGGATACCCAAGGTGGCCACAGTGTTCAACTCACTCATAACGCCGCGGTGGCCCATTTGGACCACCTTGCCATTTATCCTAATATTCTAATACCGAAGGATGACGGAATTGGCCGAGTATGTAAGCTTGCGCGCTGGCCATGACAAACCTGCCTGGCTGGTTACCATCTCTGGTCCCAGTTTCACTAATCATCTCAACTTGAGATTTTCCTGAACTTATATTTTTGAAATTACATTGATCATTTTGGATGTTATCCTCTACAAATAAATTAAGATTTAGTATGTCTGCAATTATGTGTGGCAATTTAATAAATTATATAACGAGTTGAGTTGAGTTAATTGTCATCTGTAGACGTTTGGTGAAACCGAACCTGCCCCTGATTGATTTATTTGTTCATGTTTGGTTTTGTTTTAGTATTTTCTTTGTCAATTTGAGAGTGGTCCCGGAACTGTAATTTCCATGAACGCCCTTTAATCTTTTGTTTTAATGAGTTCCCCTCTCTCGTGTAATAAGGAGAAGCGGGGCTGTTAATGCCATTTGCACAAACAGTATAACACGATGGTTGAGGTAACAACATAATAAGAAATGCACGTATTCCAATCAAACAAAGATTCTGATAATAAAATAAAGCAAAAAAATGCAACCACTATAAAATTTCGCTTTATCCACCGAATTATTGGTGGTACCGTAGTACACTTAGTTCTGATCTGTGAATGTGTAAAACCTGTAGCCAGTGTCCGCCTCATAATAATATTGTGTGCACAAAACTGAACGGCAGTCGCACATATTCGGGAAAATCGATGAAGTGGTCCTAAAGAATTAAACGGCACTTGAAAGAATTGCTTGCAACCTAATCACCTCGTGGTCATACAGTAAAAAGTTACAGAAATAGCCGTAGGTGTGATTCTAATCTAATAATCTATGCACATCGCTGGATGTCACATTAGTTAAATACTTTTCGTACTACATACAGTTTATATCCAGATGTACAGTTACATGGGTGGTCAGGATTTCAACCACGGAGTCTTCAATTCAAATGACAGATTTTGATATATCTGGAACTCATAATTATTTAAGAGTTTATTAACAGATATATAAAACAGGTGGCGTCACGATAGTTTTATGAGAAAAAAAACTAAATAGACAAATTTATCTTGTTATTGTTTTTGTCAATAATACCAATAGCGACTGAATAAATTATAATATAGTAAGCGCATTTTGTCACGATGATCACATATCTGTGAGAAAAAATACTATGCGAGTTATGCCCCTTTTTAAAAATAGACTGATTGGGTATCAAAGGTCATCTGAAGCTATCGAAGGCTAATAGACGATCAGTTAACCTAGCAACTATTTCCTGTGATCATAGAAGGCATGTGAAAGTTAACCAGTACTTCTCCATCTCCACAAGTAATTGATAACTTTACCACTTGGGTCAGCGGTGAAAAACAAATGACAATGAGACGCGATGTCAAATATTACGGAGATTGACCGGGTGAGGATTCGAACTCACGATCCCTGGATTGATAGACAGACGTGCTACCGAATGAGCAAAATACGAACGAAGTTCAGTGTCAGTATTGTAATTTCATATTGGCATCATGGAAATAAAAAATTTCAAAATTGCTGTGTGTCACGTAAGAAAAAATAAATATAGGAGATATTATTAAACAAATGAAATCGTACTTGTTTTGAAAATAAAAAGGAAACATATTTCAAAATACAAAATGACAACTCCGGTGGTGGAGCGTTTGCTTTGCATGCGGAAGGTCGTAAGTTCGATCCCCGGTTGGGTCATAATAAATACTTAAAAATGATACTAGAAGCTACCTTGCTTGGTGTTCAGCATTTAGGCAATAACTCCAGGTCTGATCGGCGACTGTGTCAGTATAATGTGACTGGATAGTGTATTATTTTACCCTATGTCTGCGGCATGATATTTCAGCTTAGAATACTGTCTCAAGTAAACAACTTCATGATATAACTGAAACATTATTGAAATCGACGCTAGATATCATACAACAACAATGTATGTCTATGTCCAACGTAGAACAAAAATTTGCACAAATACTGGTACAATTTAAATTTGATTTTATTCGAATTTATTATACATTTACATATAATTTTCAGAAACAGAATATTTTTCAATATCGAGTCTTCTTTTTGAAAAGGTAGCAGTCCATTATACCCGTATATAACCTCCAAGATTTCCAAGTTATTGCTGATAATAACATCTTTAAGCGGCTTTGCAGGAGATCGAGTCTTCTTTTTGAATAGGCAGCAGTCCAGTATACGCGTATATAACCTCCAAGATTTCCAAGTTATTGCTGATAATAACATCTTTAAGCGGCTTTGCAGGAGATCGAGTCTTCTTTTTGAATAGGCAGCAGTCCAGTATACGCGTATATAACCTCCAAGATTTCCAAGTTATTGCTGATAATAACATCTTTAAGCGGCTTTGCAGGAGATCGAGTCTTCTTTTTGAATAGACAGCAGTCCAGTATACCCGTATATAACCTCCAAGATTTCCAAGTTATTGCTGATAATAACATCTTTAAGCGGCTTTGCAGGAGGTCGAGTACGTGCCGCTCACGATAAATGTGATGACCTCCAGCACTCAGTACTGGTTTTATCTAGGAACGAGAGCGGTTCATATTTACCCTGAGATCTACTTGCAGTCGAGCTTAAATGTCTTAACTACTGCGCATTTGTTTATGAAAGTAAAAACATGGACGGTTAATTATGCGCGTTATAAATACACTATGACAATGCGACAGAGACACATTTTGATATCGTGTTGGTGTTTTCCATTAACTTCACGCTTCTGGTTTTCATTAGTCACTCAGTGAATTTTAATGAGGTGCACGTTTAACGCCCTGAGTGATTGAGTGTGTGTGTTGTATTGACGCACCTACAGTCCACTTTATGGTTTCGAGAAAAATAAGTGTGCGTTTAATCAGGTATTTAATATTTTCGACATTTTTTAATCGAGTCTTTTAATTGTTCAGTCGTAAATTATGCTAGGTCAGTTTCCTATATCGTGTGAAAACTGTTAAATTGAACTTTAAAAAATATATCCGTTCAGTTATAGCTCAATTCAGGGCAGGTTCATTACCCATCGAAATAGAGTTGGGGAGGTATCAACGAATTCCAAGAGATAAAAGAATGTGTAAACAATGCCAGTCTCAATGTATCGAAACCGAAATACACTTCCTACTTTACTGTGAGAGAAACAATGTATATCGTTTTGACATGCTTCCAACATTAACAACACTGTGTCCATTTGATGCTAGCGAAACAGAAAAAATAAAAGTATTATTAACCAACCCAACAATCATTTCTAAAACAGGACACTTATTATAAACGATAACTTGACAAATTTTGTTTAATATTGGTAAAACACAACTTAGATATATTGCATAATATATATAATATTGCATATTAACCGATACAATGATTTTACTCTCATTTTTACGACTGACTGTATTCTCACTTTGACACCATTATTTTATTTTTAATAACTTATAAATGAATTTACATATTGTATTATTCAAACAAAGGTGACAGATAAGCCTGTTTAGGCTGGGTTCAGCTTTTTATTACAACTATTATGTCTGTTTGTCAAGGTTTGTATTATATTGTAATCATGTCACGTAAATAAATAAAACATTCTTTTCCATAAGCACTGTTTTAAAATGAGAATGAAAATCTTAAATTATGTATTAAATGAGTTGTTCCTACTTTACTGTGAGAGAAACAATGTATATCGTTTTGACATGCTTCCAACATTAACAACACTGTGTCCAGTTGATTCTAACGAAACAGAAAAAATAAAAGTATACCCAACAGTCGTTTTTAAAACAGGACACTTATTATAAACGCATTGAAAAATCGAATAACTTGACAAATTTTGTTTAATATTAGTAAGAATGAAAATCTTAAATTCTGTATTAAATGAGTTTATCGGCTGAAGATGTTTATGAATATGGACCCTATATTATATTTTGTAGCCTTTGTGTATATGGTGATTAAAGACGAAGCAAAAACTAAAGTCTACACGTATAGTATTCAAGGTCAGGGTCAATGTTATAAGGAAACACATAAATGCAACACCGTATTTGACAACTGTTCACACACTACTCAATGATTGGCTGTTCCTTGGCAACCTAATTTCCTTCAGTTCCATCATCTGACTGGATCCAAGTGGCGCCATCTCGGCGCTATGTAATGAGTCGGAATCAGACGACTCCATGAAATAGTCGTACGGTTCGTCGTCCGTCATACTAATGTTAGTTATCAAATCCAGTGTTTTGAGACTTGAATCACGGTTTTTACGTTTTTCCGTGGGAATGTGCTGAATCATTTGTTGATTCGTGTCCAATTTAGGTGAAAGTTTGATTAATCTGCTGTAAGACGTCGCATATTTTTTACACAACAGTTGAGCGTCAATGAAAGATCTCATGTCTGAATAGTCGTCTTCATTTACAGTGGTTCTCACGTTGCATTTTGTACTGACGGGCATTTCAAATAATACATTTCGTTTGTTCATCATGGTTGACGCTATAATAGCATCTTCTTTTGATATTTCTTTCAGAATTAACATCCCAGTGAATATACACGGAACGACAGGTGCTTTGCCGTAAACCATACGTACTTTGATTGGCATTTCAAAATCCGACATGATGTCTTTCATCCTATATACCGCTCGAATATCTTTGTTTTCTTTATCATAAACCGTACTGAATTTCCCGCGAGTTGAAAATGGAATCAAAACTTCCATTTCGTCAATGTCTAACACTTTTAAATATGTTATCTCTACCGTTATCCATTCTTTACTTTTCCGCTTCAATAATCCAGTATGTGCTGTCGTCTGCCATTTGGCGGCAAAAGTGCCTTTAACGCGGAGAACGGACCCGGCAGGAATCTTGCGCTCCTTATAACTCTGCTGCGTCTTACCGTCTGCCGCAGATTCCTCGCCACCCTCGTCTGCTTCTTCCGCTATCCGTATTGCCTTTATTTTCGTACGCGTGAAAAACTTGTTCGGCATTGCCTCGGCAACTTGAGCGATAGTACGACATAACGGGGCGCGCCCAAAGTCTGGCGGTACCATTTCAAACCAACCTGTAATACAAAGAAATGAAATGTTACCATTTATACCTATGCCGAACCATGGTTATAAAATATGACGACCAAAACTGAGATATTTTAGGCTTAAGTATAAGGGGTTACTTGGAGTATATGAATACTCAAGCCTTATCTTGCTGATATTCTGTAAGAGATTATTCCATCATTTTTTATGACAGTTCCATTATCATGAGACCTTGACCTTCATTAAATGTTGTGAGTCACTTGGTATGTAATCAGATTCTGCATTACCATTGTCTCGTAGCTAAACTGAATTAACAGTTGATTCACATTAAAGTAAAACCACACGTTGAATGATTTACAATATGTTTGTAAACATTACTCGGCGTATATTCTGCACGTTTTAAAACGTTGCGACGGTGCGATGGTGCGACGTTATGGTGGGTAGAGCGTTGGCCGCTCGGGCCAGATGTCACGGGTTCGTTCCTTTGCTCGGCCAGATGATCTCCCAAAAACAATAATCAGTACTGGTTCTGCCGAGAAAATGGAAAGTGAGTTGTTTAATCTCTGGGCTTTCTTTACAATCGATCTAAAATAAAGCGGTATCTTAAATAATCTATAAATTACGTTTTGGACAGTTTCATATACAGGCATTTATATATGTAAAATAAAAAAATTATCAAACTATCTACATGTATGTTTATGCGTTTTGATGGAACAATTGAAACCAAACATATAAGATGAGAACTATGCCCCTTTTTAAACAATTAAGCAGTTGTATTTGAAAGAATATTTAACGCCATTTTCATGCCTTCGAGAGCTTACAAACGATCAGTTAACCTAACCACTCGAAGACTAACAGACCATCCACTCTTTCCTGGGATCCTAAAGGTTAACCAGTACCCAAGCACCTCCTCCCCCGCAAGTAAATGATACTTGTTTGCACTTTAATCAAAATAAGAGACGAATGACAATGAGATGTAATGTCGTATATAAATCATCACAAAGAAGGCTTTGACTGGGCGGGGATTCGCTCACACGATCCCTGGATTGATATTCGTACGTGCTACCGACTGAGTTAACCGGGTCTGGCAAATTAATCAGAACGTGATCCATTTGAGCAACATGAAAAAAATGATGAGCAATAAATAAGTTTCAGGCAGTCAACATCTCATTTTAAAAGTAAATTATGACCAAGTATAGAAATTATACATAAAATCAGTGACGTAATTACAGAGACTGGCAGGCTAATAGCAATATCATGCACAGGGCACTTTTATTTTTTCTTTAATAACTCTTTAAATCTTGTCCGAATTAAATAATTTTGTAACCAAAGTAAAACTGCTAAAAATGATGACTAATTCCAATTATCTAATATTTTTCTTCTGAATTTAAATTATGACGGATTGAAAACGAAATATGTTGAAATTTTCACGATTTTTTTTTTTTAATAAAAACAGTACAGTAGTCTTGATTTAACAAATACGTTTAAACAACACACAATAAAAATAGAAATATTATGTAGAGAGTGAAGATGTAAGTTTTCCATCGGTGGCGAAAGTTTATATCGATATTTAAAGTCGAGTTTTCTTATTTCTTACTTTAAAAATGGGCTAAATAGAGAAAATGATCACACAAAAAAACATTAAGCGTAAAACTTATTCATTTCTTTAAATTTAAAAAAGAAAAATTACAATCAAACCCATTCCTTTGATACAATAATCACAAAAATATATTGTTTGATTTTGGAGGAGTTATGTTTCCATGATTTAGAAAATACCACGTGGTCTAGTGGTAGAGCACCAAACCCATGCACAGAGGGTCGTGGGTTCGATTCTCCGCCGCGACTATGCGTAGTGTCCTTGAACAAGACATTTTTTCCACATATGCTTAGTACCGGTTATACACAGGAAGACTTCGAGCGCGGTTTGTCTAAGTTGTAAGAACTTGTTTCACAATCGAAGCAAAATAAATAAGTTTAAACTAAACTAGAAAACACCAAATGTGCCACCTGAAATTTAGACAAGTGCCTCTCTGTTTATATGTCTCTGATAAAATTGGTAAAATTAGGTACTTTTTTCTTCTTTTTTTTCTTTAAGGACAGTATCCATTGATCTCTAAAATTAGGCCTTTGTTCCCTGGATCTCTGAAAGTAATGCCCAGTGTTCCCCAGATCTCTGAAAATAAATGGCCATGTTCTCCAGATCTCCAAAACCCCTGGGAGGGCCTCATTGGTTATTGTATATATGCATGCATATTTAACATATGTACGTATTATTTTAGTTCATTGCTGTGGTTAATTTACCAACCCCTGAGTGGTTTCAGGGAGCCATGTGAGTAATGGCAAGAATAGATTACTGAGGCACATGCAAGTCGTAAGAAGCGGCAGTTTGAGTAATACGATATAATTTGCTAAAACTCTGCAGTTCTGCAGGTATCAATGTTCTAGGTTCATTCTGCATATTCATTTGTTGATGTTTGTTTTTTAATCTGTATGTATTATCTAATGTGTTTTTTTGTTTTTTTTGTATATGTAGAGTGAAAATGGAGTCTTCCTTCCTGTTGGCGTCGAATAACCTACAATGTGTTGGTACTCTGTAAAACCCCATTCATTTATTCATTATTATTTTAGTTAAATATTTATTTATATCATCATAACCGACAGAAGTTTCTCAATACACCCACATATAAATTATTGCTCATAAAATTAAGGTTATGAGTATGTCTTACAATAACCAAAATATCTTATTTGTAGAACCTGCACATGATGAAACGAGAGAGAGAGAGAGAGAGAGAGAGAGAGAGAGAGAGAGAGAGAGAGAGAGAGACAGACAGACAGACAGAGGAGGGCGAGAGAGAGGGGGAGACAGACAGACAGACAGACAGACAGACAGACAGACAGACAGACAGACAGACAGACAGACAGACAGACAGACAGCGTTCATTGACAAAATCAAAAATGCTTTTTATTAACTGGATAATTCATTAATAACTATGATCTTATGTTTGAATGTCGAATATTTAACATTGATAAAGCTATTATAGTTAGCTACTATTAATACTAACAACACACCTTCAAAGTCTTCAGGCATATCGAGGGTCTGTCCCACCTCGTAGTACGGGCCCTCCCTGTCGTGATATATGGTCCTCGCTTTCGCGTGCCGTTTACACGTGCGGGTTTGAAACAACACTGGCTGATTAGCATACATTTTGAGTCCATTAGGTAGGGATCCTCCTCGGCCCTCGGCCCCGGCCCCCTTTGCATCCTTGTCCTCAAACTTAACAACACATGGTAGCTCAGTTTCTACACCAAATGTTTCCAGAGCAGTGTACTCCTCACTCCATTTAATTTTAGGCAAGCTATCTTCATTTTCCGGACCCGTGGCCCCGTCTGTAGTACCATCCGCCATGTTTGATATTTGTATTTATCACAACACTTTGTTATTCCGTTGAAAGGAAATATGTTTAAACGTGCGCTAGCTCAATAACTATAAAATACGTGAATGAATAATATCGTCATGCTTAAGGAACCTCTACAAAATTGTGTATTGGTTTTGTATAAAAGCCTCGAGAGGGATTATAAATAGATCGTAACAAAACCGGTTTTCAATTCTATATTTAAACCCGACGCACGACTGTTCAAGTAAAATTCTGTCATTGTATTTATTGAGGTTTTACGGCGGACCGAAAATTATAGAGATAGACCTATAAAAAAAACAAAAAGAAAGAAAAAATAAGTCGCTGTTTGTATTATTCTTCAGAAAAAAAATATAACAGAATAGACAAACCATATTATCATTTCAATTTTAATATTAGATCAAGTATAAAATATAAAAAAAACACTTTTTTAATAAAGTTGGCATTTTCGTTACATCATGCATATGCAACTTTATGACTCATTTACAAATGTGGATATATGTGATGGTGTATAAGGCGACTTGATTACGACGAGTACATGGCCGTATACATCCCGATTAACTGACGGCTTCAATTCACTATGGTAAACAAACACCTTTACAGTAATATTACTATATGTGAAATAAAGAGGAAATATTTTTGCTACTTTTCCCTGTGTTTCTGTTATTCTTACATTTACTGGCTCCTCAAATCTTTTACGATGATGTGACGTTTTTCGAAGTTAGATTAGATTAAGATAAAATTGAAAATGTAGACACTACTGTCTCCACAACAAAGACATATAACAGAGGGTGATGAATAACTTATATAATCATATGTAATGTACTGTTGTCATATTCGTTTTTCATGTAGCTGTGTTATTTAGTACATTGGTATAAATAATGTATATTATTTGAGGGCCTCATGCGAGATTGATTTGTTCAAATGAGTTCTCTCGTTAAATAAAGCCTTAACTATCATTCTTATTCTTATAACAGTAGTAGTGGTGGAAGTGGTGGTGGTGGTGGCAGCAGTAGAAGTAGTAATAATAGTAATAGTAGTAGTGTATTAATAGAAGTGTTGGTAGTGTTGGTGGTGGTAATAGTAGTCCCAATAATAGAAGTATTCATAGTATCCATAGTAAAAGCAGTAATAGTAGTAGAAAGAGCAGCAGCAGTAGTAGTAGAAGTAGTAGTAGTAATAGTAGTAGTAGTAGTAGTAGTAAAAGTAATAGTAGTATAGTAGTAATAGTAGTAGCAGTGGTAGTAGTAGTAGTGTATTACTAGAAGTGTTGGTAGTGTTTGTGGTGGTAATAGTAGTCCCAATAATAGAAGTATTCATAGTATCCTTAGTAAAAGCAGTAGTAGTAGTTGAAGAAAGAGCAGCAGCAGTAGTAGTAAAGTAGTAGTAGTAATAGTAGTAAAAGTAATAGTAGTATAGTAGTAATAGTAGTAGCAGTGGTAGTTATAGCAGTAGTGGTGGTGGTGGCGGTGGTGGTGGTGGTAGTAGTAGTAGTAGTAGCAGTGTATTAATAGAAGTGTTGGTAGTTTTGGTAGTAGTAGTAATAGAAGTAGAGGTAGTAGTAGTAATAGCAGTAGTAGTAACAGCAGCAGCAGCAGTAGTAGTAATATTAGTAGTAATAGCAGTAGAAGTAATAGCAGCAGCAGAAGTAGTAGTAGTAGCAGTAGTAATAGCAACAGTAGTTGTAGTAGTAGCAGCAGCAACCGCAGCAGTAGTTAGTAGTAGTTGAAGTAGCAATAGCAGCAGTAGTTAGTAGAAGTAGTAGTTGTAGTAACAGTAATAGTAGTAGTGTATTACTATTAGTGGTGGTAGCGTTTGTGGTGGTAGTAGTAGTCGTAGTGGTGGTGGTGGTGGTAGTAGGAGTAGTAGTAGTAGTGGTAGCAGTAGCAGCAGCAGAAGCAGCAATAATAGTAGTAGTATAAATGTTACTACTTTTTTATTAACATTTTATTATTATTGTTGTTAATGCTGTACGTTCTGACAAATGAAGGAAAAGTACCTCACACAAAAGCGATCAAATTGATACGAATAATGAACAATTTTTCATAAAAAACTGATACAGAAATAAATGAGTGTCAAGTCAAGGCACTACATGTATGTCTCACTTAAGAATTACTTCCCTTACATGACGGTAGCAAGATTTTTACGCCCAAGAAATTAGAGCTGTGTAAATCTGCTGGGCGTTATATCTGTTGAAAATGCAAAAAATTATCAAAATGTGTACGAAGTTTCATGAAATTATCTATCTATACCACTAGCTTGACATGTGTACGAAATTTTATGGAACTATCTATACTACAAGGTTGACATGTGTATCAAGTTTCATAAAACTATCTATACCACTACGTTGACATGTGTATCAAGTTTCATAAAACTATCTATACCACTACGTTGACATGTGTATCAAGTTTCATAAAACTATCTATACCACTACGTTGACATGTGTATTAAGTTTCGTGAATTTATCTATACTAGGTTGACATTCATACAAAGTTTTATGAAACTATCTATACCACTAGGTTGACATTTGTACAAAGTTTTATAGAAACTATCTATACCACCAGGTTGACATGTGTACGAAGTTTCACGAAACTATACCACAAGGTTGACATGCATGCAAAGTTTCATGAAACTAACTATACCATAAGATTGACATGCATATAAAGTTTGATGAAACAAATCTATACCACTAGGTTGACATGCATACAGTTTCATGAATTTATCTAAACCACTAGGCCAAAATGCATATGAAGTTTCATGAAATTATCTATACCACTGGGTTGACAAACTATCTTAAACAGGTTTAAAGATATGAGAATTTAATAATTCTGGCTATTTGTTTCCATGGTAACAGAAAATATATTGAAAATGAAATTTACCTCATACCAAAAGACACTCCTAGAGGTTGACTAGGGGGTGTACAAAGTTACAGATGTTACCTTCAACAGTTTTAGAGTTATAATATTGAAAATGAAAACTTGCACATACAAAAAGGTACTACTAGGCCATTAGGTTGACATGCATACAAAGTTTTGTGAAGTTAACTTGAACAGTTTTTGAGATGTACTCAGGAATTGGTAAATTTTGACTATTTCTTTCCATGGTAACAAAAACAATGAAAATGAAAACTCACCAATAGCTAAAAAGCATAACTACACCACTAGGTTGAAATTTTCGCAAAGTTTCATGAATATACTTTGAATGGTTTTGGATTTGTGCACCATAAACGGCGAATTTTGTAAATTTGATATTTGTTTCCCTGGCAACAGACCAAATATTGGAAATGAACACACCCAAATTACAAAAGGCACTACTAGACCACTAGGTTGACATGTGTACACGTTTTCATGAAATTACCCAAAATGGTTTTGGAAAAGCTTTCGGATACACAGGCATTTCTTTTGCAGAGGATGATTATTATTCAATTTGACCAGTTTAACTACTTAACCACTTACTGGTTTGCAGAAACTGAAGGTATTAAAATTTCTAGTCCATTCTGCATATTCATTTGTTAATGTGTGTGGCTTTTTTTTTAATCATTTTATATAATTTTGTTGCCTTTGCACATGAAAACGGACACTTAAATATTTTTCCAGTTTATGTATAACTTGTGTTGGTATACTGTAAAACCTCATTTCATTCCTAAAAATTTTGGTTAATCGCTATGAAAATTATAAAATATTATATATATAACAAATGCATCGATGACAGATGGACAAACATAGGGCATTCAGAATATCCCATACAAAGCCTGTGGCTCAGGCAAAATACAAACACGTTTTTGTCACATTGGTTTCTGTACAATGCTGATATTGTAATTTATGAATAATCACACAGAAGCTAAGGCCATCCTTAAAAAAAATTATTTGTTTGCTGTGCTCCGACCCAGTATATTCCATGTGGGTAGGTAACTAATTTTTGTTGTTGCCAAATTTTGATTTTGCATAGGTAGTCATTTTAAAGTAAAATGGACAGAAATCATGAAAAAAATTAAATGCTTTGAAAGTCAATAAAAATTTTGGTAGCTGCAATTTTTAGTGAGTAGGTAGGAGCAAGGCAAATAATATATTTTTTTAAGTATGGCCTAATCAGTGAATTCACACTTTATTTTCTATTGTCAAATATGAATTTGACACAGTATTGGAACTATTGCTATTTTAGTGTTACATGTCAAGTCATCAATTTGAAGAGCTTTATTGGAAAAAAAAAAGTTTTGATTAGCTGCGATATATAACCAGTACTACAGCTAAGCAAGATTAATGAATGAATTTTATTTTAGATGTCATGCCAACAGCTGTCACTTTTGGTCACAATTAGTCCAATTCACAAACCTTCGAAAGTCATAAGAATTCCGTACGAACAAATCGTGACAACTCAGAACGGTTCATTTGCGCAGTATTTTTGCAAATTTTAAAAATAATATATTTTATTAAGCTTACAATAAATCATAAAATAAGTGACACACTAAATGAAATTCCCAAACTTTTTTTCCATAATTTCGAATTTTATACTAAAAGTTCGTAAATTTATGAACATTAGTGACACAGGCCCCAGATCCTTGTACATCACTTGCAGTCATCATTATCAACTTCTCTCCAAACATTATTTTACAAGTTGTTTTCTTAAACTAACATGAGTTGTCAAAGACAACAAAGCTTGCCCCTTGGTGTCTTAGTCCAAAAAAGACCATAACTGTGCAAAAATGCAATCCAAAGTTATTGTTCTTGTCTGTGTGTGTTCCATTGATGATGGTGAACACACATGCATAGTTTCATTCTCATCTAATGAGTGGTTGCATAGATACCTTAAACTTAAACGCAAAAGTTTAACCTGGGTGTCTACAGACGACTACGCCGGCGACACTGCCGCCGGCGTCATGGCAATAGCTTTCCTTGGACCTCGTCCCGGCGAGCTAAAAAGTGTATACAGGTTTAAAATTTGTTTATAAGCTTTATTTAACCAATACTTGTCACACTGATATATTTGAATAATAAATGCTAAAAGAGCAGGTAATTTTATCTACATTTTGTTGAAAACAATACTCAAAATGACTGTTGAATCGCAATATAAAATTCAAGTGTAAAAATGATGAACTTTCAAGCAATTATATCATGCTGTCTTATAACCAGCAGTTAACTAATTCACAATTATAAATATCAGGTCATTATAAAATTAATTGCTAGATTATCATCCAAATTTTTCTTTTATCTTTTTTTTGTGTGTGCGTTTTTATGTTTTTAAAAATTTTTTTTTTAAGAAAATAAAAGAATCAGGGCAGCATGAAAATTAGGGGACGGGTGGGGATGATAATCTAGCAATTAATTTATTATGGCCTAAGTAACCAAAACAATAAGTATTGGCTGTAGTAAATATATAGATTTGGAAAGTGTAAAAGGTCATGAAAGGTACAATGGTGCTGTTTAAATCTTCATTCATATATCACAAGCACCAAGGAGAGAATCCAAGCTTGGAGCAAGGACAATATTATGGTCAAATATTATTTTACTTTTACCACTCAGACACGTTACCAACTTGATGCTAACAATGAACAACTGACATGCAGTTGGCAATACAAGATCTGCCCACATGTCGGAGATTGTCAGTTCAATACTTGGACAGGATTTACTTAACACCAGAAAAGAGCTTCACCCTCAGTGGTTAGAGGGCAGTTCTTAGTACAACTGGTCCAGTGTCCGTAACTAGTACAGGCATCATACCATGTGTTTCCAGTGCTGTATTCCAGTATGGTATGATATTCCACTCTATCTTTAGTATATACTATATACTGACCTGATACGACTAAAAGATTCTTGGAGACGCTGCTTAACACCATACAAATTCAAGCAGTGAGTAAAAACAATGAGGTACACGAAAAACATTTACATGTTTATTCCAGAATTTGATCCCTGATTCTAGATTGCCAATACAATCCATACAATTTTTCTATACAGTTATTGCAATGATAAAATTATAGACATCTTCAATTAAATTCACTAAACTCAATATTTAGTCAAGCAAACTTATCTAAATTTTTATCAATTTTAGAAGTCAACCCGGTCCAAAGTGGGGCTCAACATAACATAATGACAAGGGTCCAAACTCATCAAACTACTGAACACAAGAAACTAATCTAAGAATAAAATGTATGCACTAACGTAAGTACTTCTGTGAAACAGTAAATTTAATATCGTCTTCATAATATCAAACCTATATTTTCATCATCATCTGGGTATTCAAAAAGAAGAATTCAACTTTAAGAATACTTGTGGTAGTTTTGCCTTCAAAACTTTTATGAACAACAGAAAACTATTTTTTAATATTTATAATATAAAAAGTTTTGTTTCTTAAAAATTAAAAAAAAAATATTGTTGAGAATGAACACAAGTCTCCCATAGCATGTCAGGCTTCTCCACAGGCCATTTAAGCACAGGGGTACCCGAGTTAAACAATGTTAAATAGTGATGTTCTCTTAACTGTATTCTAGCTCTGCATTTGTTATCAAGTGAAAGAACAACAATGTTTACAACGATCAAAAACTTGTGATGGAATAATGGCTCCTGATGAGATTTGAATGTGATGTACGATATTTGAATGTGGCTTTCTATATGGGTTTTATCTTGAAATGAAGTCCTATAAGAGAAAAGACGAGGCACTTCAAATCTTGCACAAGATAGTAGAATGTACGAAGGCCCTCAGGATCTCTGAAATAAATATGAACAAATGATTAAAATCTACCAAATAGAAAACAAACATACACATGCGCATTGTTGCCATCAATGATGGTATAAATGTCATTTAGTAAGTTACTGTTATTACAAATTCACATAAACAACAAGGTGGTGACCTTTCCAATACTTAAGCCTTGTTACAGAATGCAAGAACAAGCTCTCTATTCATAGTCTGGTTAAGAGACTTTTATAGTTATTTAAGTAAAATGTATTCTCAAAATTTGACAATCAATGTTTGGCAACCAGTATAAATGTCATATAAAACAAATATATCCATGTTATGTCCCATGAAATAAAATTCTGAAATGTAAAATGCTGTTTAATATTTAATATTTACCTATTGTAAAAGACAAATGAAAATCCTATCAATATATATAAATAAAAAATTACGTACATAAAAAATTAATATGATAAATTTCTCTAATATCTTAACAAATACATGTAGTTTAAGAAGGTTTAAACAGATGTTATAGCAGACAAAAATTATCCATTTTGTGCAGCAGATTTATGAAATCTTAAAACTGTGCCGACTTACTTGCTCTGGTTGACATCCACAAGGGACCCAATCTTCGAAGTTGTAAATGAAATATGTTCATCCCCAATTACTATTTCCAGCTCCTTCAAAATATATTCATAAAACACATTTATTTGATTATGATTACTATGGTATATAATTTGTATCACCGAGATCTTAAATCCTGATACTCAATTTCATGAAAGGGAAACAATTAGTTTAGATAATTTTTATTAACTTTGATTTAGCAAAACAGAGACAACAGAGTTGTTTCCCTTCCAAATATGCCTAATATTTCAACTTTGCTCATGCAAGGGCTTACCACAGTATTTACATATATGTTTTCAAAGCCATTTTGGATATCAGACCATCAATTTTTCTTATGGCCCTATGCATAAGACACATTTACAAAACATATTACAGGAAATATCTATATAATTATATATAATTCTATAATTGTTTAAAATGCTGTGCTGTGCTATAAAAACTGAATATAAAAGAAATACAATATGTCTTTCAGTTAATACCAAATATGTACATGTATATATCTTTTATTTTTCGAAATTCCAATGAGCTGTAAAGCCTGTGAGGATACAAATATATATATACATGGTGACAGTGAAGAACAGTATAAAATTTAACAAAATCATGATACAAAACACACATATATGAGAGATGTTCATCATAACATTCAAACACAAGTCTTATTTTTTAATATTAATAAACACTAAAATATCAACTTAAATTATTAAATTGTTTTTGTTGTCGTTTCTGTATTAATTATTAATTTTTTGTTTGAGAAGGTGCTGTTAAGTTTCAATTATACATATTATGAAAAATACAACTTGAAACAATTAATCTTTTATCCAATATAATATTATCTTTTTTGTTTTAAATTATTATCAATAATATTACTTCCAACTTCCAAGTAAAATCTATAAACTATTTGTTCTAGGATGAACAGTGTGTGGCATTTTTATACAATTCAAATTACAATACAATTGTTTTTAATATAAAGAATATTAAATGACAGTAAACAGATATCACAGATATTCACATTCTCCCGTGAAACACATTTGTTCGGTTACATTATAATAATATAGAGTATATTATATATTATTTACATGAATTAAATGTACCAAGTACATATTTTGACTCTTTGGACATGACCACTGGGCTCCATTTTTTGTAGACTGTCCAAAGAAGAGAAAGGACTGTCAAATGGACAGTCTTATAACTTATCTAAATTAACTTGTCAAAAGTTTGTAACTCGGCCTATCTTAGTATTGCTATATACAGTGTAAAGCCTTTGGTAGTAATTTTAAAATGACCCCCATATCATATAAAACTGCTACAATTACCAGATTACCTAGCTTTAACTACATTAACTGCGCAACTCTGGTAGCCGGAATATAATTAACACAAATGTTATAATGGAATTCTGTATTTCTGTGTTGTTTTCAAGGTCATCCAATTCGATGGTAAGAATCAATTGAGAAATGTGAGTGGTGACATATCGTAACATCTAGTCATATGCAAAATTTCATGTTTTCAATATTTTATATTTAATATATGAACAGTGACAAATGACAAACATTATTGCATGTGCAATTTGTACAACTAATAAATTTATAAAGTATTATGCTTTATTATAATTATTAAAGGTTTATGTACCTGCCCATATTTAATTTTTCATTCATTTTCAGTTCCTAAAGATTAAAACAATTTGTTAAATAATTCTTCTGTATTATGAAGCATGTACATCATTAATACAACTAATACTTTTCAAGCAGCACTATTAAAGCTACAATATCAAAAGAAAAGGAAACAACAGGTATAAATTTAAGAATACACTGTAAAATACAAAAAACAGCAACTGCCTTCATTTCTTCAATATAATGCATTTGCGCCAGACATTCAATTAAGAAACACAGTTACCTGTCGTCCAACTCTGTCCGGTGGTGGCCATATTGCATCATCCTCATGCATCACCTCGGAGTCATCTATGATTCTTTTGAGATCTTCCATGACAGATTTGTGAACAAATGCCTGAAACAGCAATTTAAAGTGAAAAAAAATAAAATATTTAAGTTGTTGTGCAAAAAGAACTACACGTATGGAGAGTATGGTAGGAAACAAAGGGTCATAATGACTGTAACTTGCTCACCTTGTGCAGACAAAGGCCACGCAGGAAAATGTCATTCAATGTTCGATTTGAATGGAGGCTTAACATTTTCAAAACATTACAGGTTATATGGCAACCAGTTTTATTGATGAAAAAAAAACTCACTAAAATTTAGCTGTATCTTAATTCTAAATACACAATGTAGTAACATTCTTACTGCCATTGGTCTAAATGACATTGGAAAAATAGTAGCAGGGTGGCAGTGCTAAATTGTACTAGCTCACAACAATTTTATTTTGCTTGTACAACATCATGTTGTCATGTGTAACATTAGCTTGTGGTTTATAAAATAACAATGTTTTTATCTGAAATACTTAGAAAATATTATGTAGATATAAGTTCTGGGCTCAACAAATATGATCTATAGCCCAATACCTGGGGCTTGTCAAATTCTGATCTGGGCATGTATCTTACTGAGAAATACTTGCCCGTCAGGCTTATCTTAAAAAAATAGGACAAACAAGTTTTCATTCACATGAGTCTACAAAGATATATCTATTTGATGTGAAACATGTTTAACTCTTGCTTATAGACCGTAACTAATCAGTACAACTAACAAACAATCAACCCCACGGTGTTTACTATAACACATCAATACATGCTTGAATGAAACTTTTGAAAACCTCTCATGTATATTCAATCATCTATTTTCATCTTTCAAATGTGATTGGTGGACAGCTTTGAATATTATAAATTAATCTATACAATAACTTAATTATTAATTATTGAAGAAAAAAGTTTTCATCAGGTGATGAAAAACATTGATTTAATGTCACTGAAGAGGCCTTTCTGACTTTCCAGACAAACAAGCCAATATTATCATCACCTCAGTCACAGTGCTCCAGATAAGGTGCGTATTTGCGTCAATAAGGATTGAAATTGACAAAGAAAGCATTGAAAATAATAAATGTGCGTACCGGTACGCATAAACAATTGAATTTAAGCATTTCATTGGCGATCTTGTGCGTATCGTATTTCCAAAAGACCGGGGTTTTCACAACGTAAGTAGACACCGTGAAATAAACAAATCTAAGGGAAGTAACTGCTATGTAAAACATATTCTGGTTCCCTGACCTTTACCGATAAAAATCGACTGTTTATTGGTAGATCGGGGAACCACACTAACTATATATACAATAAAGAGTTATTTCCCGTAGATCATTGTCACTGAGACGCACATGGGAACATGTTGAGTATTTCCAAGTGTTTAAAGGAGGCCTGCTATAAACCAACCTGCATTACTTTAGCCGATTACTTTATCGTATTTATTTAATATAAATGGCATTGTCTGCTTCTGGCGTCGGAAGACAGAAAAAAAAACAGAAACCCATTATTATTCCAGTTCTTTATGAAAAAACAATACTCTCAAAAGTGGGTTATTGATGCATGTATTACGAAGTCACAAAAAATAAACAAAAAACACGGGAGGCAAGATCCATACAGATACAATTGAATCATGAATGGAAAGTAAAATTCCCATGGCTGATAATAAATGAAACTGAAGGCAACCTCAAATCTGTATTAAAGCAAACATTAACAGTGTCTGGTCAGAAGTAAAGGTAAATTTTGAAAATGCTCTTTCAATTTCCATTTTAAGCATTGCATTTTAATTTAGGGAAAAAAATAAGCATTTGGCCAAAAGCTTATCTGGAGCACTGCAGTCATGCTGAAAACTCCTTATATTGCTTTCAGTCTTCAACATGTGATAAACATGTTTTTAAAAATATAGTTTTCATTGGGTTTTTTTCAATAAAAGTTAAAAGTCATTAGTTTCAAGGTCCCTTTTAAAATAGTTCACATATAAAATCATTGATTTATTATTAGTATTTAGTAAACACTACATACAAGACATTTTCAAATTTCCAAGAAAGTATAAAACAACATATATGGTAACAAGAATAACGACAAACCTCTTTCCTAATCATTGTGTCATTTTTGTAATTGGAGTTATTTGCATATCTCAATTTTCCTGAAATAAAAAAAAGAATATTGATGTTAAAATAAATACCATTGAATTACCAGGGTAGGACTCAAAAGTTCCGACCTTTCTAAAATTCTTGCAAACCTTTCAAAAATTTTGCTGGATGGTTCTGGAAGTGCAAGTAAAATTCACTATTTTAAGCCCCTTATAATTCTTTCATTGCAATGACATTAAACTTCTTTTAAACTACGAAATAACACTTAGACTGTTCCAACTAATCTAGGATGTTGCTCCACATTTGTTAAATGACTTCTGTACCAGGGAGTGAAACTACCTTAGTATGCTAACCAAATAGACCACAAAAATCAGCACCTCTGAACTCATTGTCATTGGCAATCACAAATCTGTTATACTGTGACACACATGCAATCTTATAATAGCTTGCGCTAAGCAAGTTCACATGGTAACGTGCATGCTTAAAAGAACTTAAATCACCAAGACCATCCTTAAAAAAATATGTGTATGCTATGCTCCGACCCAGTATTTTTCATGTGGGTAGATAGGTCGCTAATTTTTGTAGCGGTTAGCGGCAATTTTGAGTGAGTAGGTAGGAGCAAACAATTTATTTTTTAAGAACAATCCCATGAATTGAAAACTTGGTTCAAAAAGTTTTAAAGGAAGCCAATCTTTAGTTGTTAAAATAAAAACAATTATTATAAGTCTTAAGATACCAGAGTGGTAATAAGAATAATTCATTGTTATATGTAATGAATGTACATATGTTACTTACAACAGTTTCACTATCATGCTAGTTTTTATAGTGACAATGTTGAAGTGTATTGATAGTACTAGAAGTTAAGCAACGGAATATTGGGCTAGTTATTGGATAGGTGACCGCTGTCACATTAATGGCAACAAGGATTAACTTTTGAACCTGCATTTGCATAAATATCTTTTTCCATATGGCAGGATATGCTGAGGAACAGTGGGAAGCTACTTGCAGTTGGGGGCTAACCCCTAAAGGTTTAAGAAGGGATTGTTGTTGTTGTTGTATGGTGTTTAGCGTCGCTTTCAACAATTTTTCAGTCATATTGCGACGGTGTCTACTTAAGACAGTATTCTGAGTGCTGTCACACTGGAGAATCATGCCACAGACACGTGGTATGATACCCCACCCAGTCACATTATACTGACACCGGGCCGCCCAGACCTAGAACTCCCCCATTAAATGCTGAGCGCCAAGCGAGGAAGCTTCTAGTACCATTTTAAAAGTCTTTGGTATGACCTGGCCGTGGATCGAACCCACAACCTTCCGCATGCGAGACGGACGCTCTACCACTAGACCATGCTGCGGTCCTTTAAAGAGGCGAGGTGTGTAGTGAATGTACATAGGACACTTACAACAGAATCCCTGTTATGCTAGCTTTTATAGCAACATGGTTGAAGAGTACCGATAGTATATCAGAAGTTTAGCAACAAGTACAGGTTAGAACTTGGATGTGTTACCGCTGTCACTACTACAAACTGAGAAGAATTTTTGAACAATCAACTGCTTGGTCATACCTAATACCGCAAGTCTAAAAAATGTTCAACCATGTAAAGAATGGCATCAATACTAAACACTAACAAGGTTACTCAAGTGTGCCGAGTAAAAAACAGGTGCCGATATGAAATGCAAACAAATGCCAACGGTTAACGGAAGTTGGAGCTTTGCACATGTCTTCCCAGATTGTTATTATACGGGCATTCGCGAAATAGGTATATCACGGTTTTAGTATACAAGGGATAACGTAAAAGCTAGGAATTGTTTTTGTTTTCTCTGTGTACTGAAGTATCCGGACTCACTTATTTAGTTTGCCAGGAAACCAGACTGGTAAAGTAGTATTGATCATCTGTAATGCTTGCTTAAAAAGATTATAAAGACAAAACATCTCCATGCGATTTTTGCCCATAAGTTATCTCCCTTGTATTCAATGTACAGCAAAGTGCACATTGTCATGTTTACATATCAATAAAGTGTGTTGTCTACTTGAATATACTTCGTTATTCAATTGAAAATCAATTTACCATCAGGTCGAAATTCAAATTCCAAAAATTCGTGACCAAATTTTCCTTTATGTCCAACATAATACCGCAAATAAAAATCTGTGGAGGTCGCCATTTTCAACGATTTTAGTTACAGAGCTATTTAGCGTTAGCATCGACAAAATTGAGTTTAAATATGTATATAATAACTAAAACATATAGCTTAAATATATTAATAAAATATTTTTACAGATATCTAAAAAACAATCAAATACAAAGTTAGGTTGTTATAGATAAAATATGAAGTAGTTCTTCTCGGACAAGATTTGTCTAACCACATATTCGTATTTTGAAACGAAAAGAAAACCGCACGTAGGGTTAACGTTCAACATGCTCGCCAAAATGACTTAGTTCAAAGTGCGAGGGTAAATAAATACATATACATACATTCGTTCAACATTTCATTTATCATGTACTTGCTAGTACTACATATAAGCTGTTAAATATGAATGAAGACATTCCATTAAAACAGATATACGTTCAAAACTGCAAACAAGGAGCTGTCAGGGCTGTGAGATTTAATGGCAAGTGTTTGTTTTTTTAGACGAGTAGTTACCGGATACTTTAGATAAGGCGCTAGTACACGGGTACTATACTGCAATTTGTGGTTTTCAGTAGTTCTGTTATCGTAAAGATACACGTTTATAATTTGAAATGTAGCATTCAAAAATGACGTACGAAATTTATTCTTTTTATTTATTAAAAAAATGATAAAACAAATTGAAAATACGAACATAGATATATATCTAATTGGCGGATACGGATATTACTACAGGTCCTATCTTACTATAGCTTTTGAATAGCTATATATAGTAAATAATGGAAAGGAAGGACACTTCAAAAATACCCAAATCACTGAATCCATGATCCATGATCGATTTTCAATGAAATAAAGTTGAAGTGTATGTAGAAAATAATATTCTAAACATATGCATCATGTTATTACAACAGATAGGTCGGTGTTTCCTTTAAAATATTATTTTACGTTCCTAAACAAGTACAACATTTGCCTTGCTTAGTTATTTCCGGTTGCACGGTGCGAATATCTTGTACGATTTTGATTGGTTATCAGGTGCCGTTTGACAGATGGCGGGAAATATGGTTTTCGGTCTTTCAGTACACATGATAACGTTAAATTATAGTTGGACATTATAAAAGAATAACTTTTTAATTGTTATCATCAAGGGTATTATGTTAGACATGTTTTCATGTTTATTATGTAATATTTTTTTATATATTCTAACCAATTTTCAAACCTTCAAAATGTAAAGTTTAAATTTTGGCTAATCATGCAATGAAGACATATTCAATCCATGTCAGTACTGGATGTGTACAGGCTTCATAAATATAGAATTTTGGATTTTGCAAAAAAAATGCATATTTCTTGCTTATTACTGTTTTCAAAGCCCGTGTGGTTTTGGCTAAGAATAAAATCACTGCCGATCTCTGCAGAGGGTAGGAATCCTCCGAATGGGTGTCATGTTCATTTTATCATTTTTTGTCATGTTCACTATTGTGATTAAATTATCAACCCCTGTGTGGTTTCAGGGAGCCATATGAGTGATGGCAAGAATAGGACCACTGGCTCATACATGTGGTAAGAAGAGACAATTTGAGTTATACGATAGAATTTGCTGAAACTCTGCAGTTCTGCAGGTATCAAGGTTTATTCTGCATATTCATTTGTATTTTTTTTTTTAAATCTGTTAATTTGTTGTTTTTGTACATGTAGAGTGAACCTGGAATCTTCCTTCCTGTTGGCATCAAATAACCTATAATGTGTTGGTACGCTGTGAAACCCTATTCATTTATTCATTCTGTTTTCAAAGAGATCGACATTAGTAAGTAGGTTTATTATGATTTTGTCCACGGATTTAATTTAAGTTTTCTCGCTTCACCCTTCTATATTCTTCAAACTAGATATGGTCATTTTGAAGTGTCCTACCTTTCCATTATTTACTATATATAGCTATCCAAAAGCTATAGAAAGATAGGGCCTGTGGATATTACCAATAGAAAAAGGTTTTGCAAACCCTGTATTCGTCATACATTTTCATAAAATAGGGTCCTCCATCACCGATTGGTCTATTTAAAGTAGCTGTTGTTTAATGACAACTTCCACTCTCACCATGGAGGTCTGCTGTTCATGCCCATCAGGGGCCGTATTTACCAACCAGGAAATCCAAATTTAAAACTTAGGTTTCTAGTTTACCGTGATAGATAGAACAATTAACAAAGAGCGTATTTGATATATCAATCCCACCCATGCACAATCTCCATGATGATTGATATACAACATTTTTTCTCATAATTATTCGTCTCTCAGCACTGATTCAGGCAGGAAAGTTATCAGTTACTTATAGAGATGGGTGTGCTTTGATTACTGGTTAACCTTCCAGAATTCAAGGAAAGAGTGGTTAGGTTAACTGATTGTCTGTTAGCCCCCGATGGCATAAAATGAAGCTAAATATAAAAACAAATAAAAAATAAAACATATTACAAAATTGTGTCCTGAATGAAATAATGTTAATCATTTTTAAAAATCTTGCTTGATCCCACAATTTAACCCTACAACAAGATTTAACTGAGTGTGTGTTAACTAGAATGTTCTGGACTGGTTACCATTATTTTGTGTGTAACCATTAGTGATATCTATTAAATGTGCCTTAGTCTGTTCATTTTAATAAAATGTGCATAAGATATTTACAGATGCGAGGAGAGCTCATTGTGTTCATAGTTTTTCTTGTCTTATCCTTGGAAACTAACTTTGTTCAAATTTGAATTATATTCAGTCTACAGTCTTTGAACAAAAGCACTCTATTTATGCGTTGATGAGAACCCATGCTTACTTACCCCAGGGAAAGGACATATCTAACACAATAATGGAAAGAGGAAAATAAAAATAGATGTGCTTATAAATATTTAGAATGGAAATTTCCAATGTTGAACATAAATGGTTTTTCATTGATAGAATTGTTTTTTAGTGTGTTCTTTTGTCTCTTGCATAATAATAATGGAAACTTTTACCATTTTTTTAAGTAAACTTTTTTTTTTAAATTATCTTTATTCAACTTTTTCTTATTTTGGAAAAAGCCTGCTTTTTACCCTTGTTACAAGGCAACAGCACCTTTCACTTTTCCACTGGCTGGGTTTTTCTCCTATTTAAGGAATTATATTGGCATATTACTGTCAATTCCCTGTCCTGAATACACACGCCCAGCATGATGATACACTTGTAACTTTACGCGTCTAAAGTGTCTAATTGCATAACCCCTTTATTACAAACATCTGGTTTCTGAAGCCACTTTTTTGTTTTGTTTACATTCACCATTTACAACAAACCGCTTTCCGGTTTCCGATTAATCATCAGATTACATCGTGAAGACTCATTCCCAATCTCGTTTTCGAGGCTTTGTTCGGGAAGCTTACGGAGTTCAATGTAAACATTGCTCAATACTTTATTGCGGGACGTATTAAAGTTTTGGCCAATATAATTCATTACTGTTAATTTGATAACTCTCAAGTAAATAAAGGTTATAAAGCGATACAATAGCATTATTTTGTGCACACTGCATACAGGAAAAGTCTGGATTAACAGCGTGTTTGTGTTACTTGCCAATATAATCCCTTTAATTTTATATGACAGTATGGATAATTTCTCTGCCATAAAATGTTAACCTATATTTCAAATTAAATGTTTATTTTTCCCCTTTTTAGTGGATGGTTCTTATAGTTTAACATGTGGAAGCGACAAAAGTATCAAGTTGTGGAACCCTCACCGCCAGCTGTTGTTGAAGGTGTATGCTGGACATGGTTATGAAGTTCTGGATGCCCAGAGTTCTGGTGATAACAGTCAGATATGCTCTGGTGGAATGGACAAAACTGTTATGCTCTTTGATGTAGCATCTGGAAAATCTCTCCGCAAATACAGAGGTCATGCAGGTTGGTACATGCGGCGTTTTAATTAAGCTCTAAATGCATACTTTTTTCAAGAAGTTTTAAGATCGTTCAAAACTAATAATACATAATATTGATAAATACATCAATACGATCAATGTAAAATGCCCCTTAATGACATGTTTTCAGAACATTATTATTGACTTTAAATATTTTTAATTATAAACAGTTTTAAGTGAATGACATTTTTGCTATTGTATGAAATGTTTCCTTTCTCTGTGACAACCACAATATTGTCAAAAATAGTTGGTGATAACTTGGTTAAAAGGCTGAATTATTTTCTGAAACTTGGTTGAAATGTGAAAGCCTGATGGGACAAGAGTTCTAAGCTCCATCTAGCCCCAGTCTCCCGTGACGATTGATATATTACATTACATATCTTCGTCATTCGTCTCTCACAACTGTTTAAATTTTCAGTTACTTGAGAAGATGGGTCTGCTCAGGTGTGCTCAAGTACTGGTAAACTTTCCAGGATAGGAAGGTTAGAGTGATTAGGTAATACATGTATGGGTAAATGGAGGGAAGCCAAAAATTATTCTATCAGCACAACATTTAATTTTGGTCAAACTGAACTTGGTATTATAATTAATACCAGGATGAAAACTCAGAAACTAATGCATTGTTATTTGTTAATACATTTATGACATAAAGAACTGATGTTTCTTATACAGTAGGTGTAGCAGTGGCAACATGATCCTAAATAACGGAATCAGTCTATTCACAACAGGATGGTTACAGCTTGACATTTGAAGGATGTTTGTTTTTGAAATTTGTTTTTTTGTTGTTGTTGTTGTTGTTTTTATTGGGTTTAATGCCATTTTCAACACATTTCAGGTTATATATGGCATATCCAGTTTTGCTGGTGGAGGAAGACCTCAGACTGAGAAGAACCACTGTCCTACCGCAAGTAACTGGAAACTTTTTCACATAAAGTTTTTGTAGTGAGCGGGACTTGAAACTACGACCTTAGCAATGAGAGGTGAGTGATCTTGATACAGCGCCTTAGACCACTCGGCCACGAAGGACCCTAAAAGCTCATTCAAAAACTTTTATAGTCATGACAATAAAATTTGAAATATCATGGCTACTCAGTAGGTTAGTTCCAATGTACTGGTTTATTGCGGTTTGTTTCTGAGCGATATGCGTTCTGTATCGGCAGGGTCCGTATCGATTATACCACCATACAGTTGTAGGTTATTCATGATTCAATATCCTTTAAAATAAAGCCAAAAACAAAACAGCATCTAATCCATTTAAATTATCAAATAGCAAAAGATTAAACAGCCTTACTTCCATATTCTATTTATAAATCAGGCAGAGCTATTATCTGTTCTACAGCTCTTTGACTTTATATTTCAAATTTTCTATATTAAGTGTATACCAATACTATATTTGCATAAATAAAAGCCTGTTTAACATTCAAACTTTAATTTCAATTTGCATATAAAATTCAAGGGCCAAATGAAATTGGAAACAAATAAAAACAAACAATAAACTGTTCTGGGTTAATGACAAAACTATATGCACTGGGTCAAATGGTTTGGCAAATCCAAGAGATACTGCAGTTTCATGCAGAAAACTTGCCATGGTCAGCAATATTTCCAGTATGAGAATGATTCAGGATATATTCTGATTGTTAAAAACTATTTAGAAATAAAGCATGTATCGTTATTCTAAATATTTATGTGAAGTTTATTAACATTTATTTCAAGGATTTGTGAAATAGGAGACAAGTTACGAAAATATTTCTATTAAAATAATCCATGCCTTCTGTTCGTGATTCCTCAAATTGTAACACAGTCATATTGTAATCTTTCAAAACAACACATATCAATGTTTCATATCTAGGAGAACTCCAAAGCAAAAATAAGCAGCGTATCGTATCGCCCTACCCGTATGGGGGTACGTATTGTATCATATCGCATATAACCCTAACCGTATTGGGGTACGTATCGTATCGATAGTGTCCTGGCAATACACAGCCCTACTACTCAGTGAATCCTATTACTTAGATGAGTCTCTTCAAATTGTCAATTGACATACTGGTACCTTAATTACTCTGTGGGTTCTCTGTGACCGAGTGGTCTAAGGCGCCGTCTCATGATCATTTACCTCTCACCCCTAAGGTTGTAGGTTCGAGTCCCACTCACTCAAAAAACTTTATGTGAGAAAGTTTCCAGTTACTTGCAGAAGGACAGTGGTTCTACTCAGTCTGACTCAGTCTGAGGTTTATCCACCAGTCAAACTGGATATTCTATATATGACCTGAAATGTGTTGAAAATGGCTTTAAATCCCATTTTAAAAAAAAAATAGCAATAATAATTACTCTGCCTTGACATTGGTGATGTCGCAGCTTAAACTCATTACATGTATAGGCTATTAAAATATATAAAAAATGTAAATTTGACATTAAATAATTAATATAATAGACATTTATAAATTTCTGCTACAAAAGAGTATTTGAAGTTCTGTGTACCTGAACAGCAACTAGCATTTATAAAAGTGTGATTATATTGTTTTCAGGTACAGTGAATTGTGTCAAGTTTAATGAAGAATCTACCTTGGTTTTGTCTGGGTCTATTGATTGTACAGTGAAGATTTGGGACATCAGGTCACGCAAAATGGAGCCTGTGCAGGTATATTAATATTTTCAATTGTTTTTCATAAACTTGTTGTAAATGAGCAGTGTGTAACCGGGGTTTGAACTCTCTTACCTGTAATGTTGAGGAGAGAGCTTAGTGATCACCCAGTCTTACAACTGGGTAAAACACCTGTCACCAGTGTTATAAGTAAGCATAGGTATATATAAATACAAAACTATATTATTTTCGTAAAGTTTTATCTTTCATCCCCAATATATCGATGTGAAATTCACATATTTTGTAGTACAAAATGTTTCATTGACTTTTCATGAAATTGGTAAAGTAATACAGTTTGTTAGTTACTTTTTTAATACTAGTAACATATTGTTTGTCTGGCAGTTACTATTAATAGATTGTTTGTCTGGCAGTTACTATTAATAGATTGTCTGGCAGTTACTGTTAAAAAAAAAAGTATTTCTTTATCTAGTGAGTAAAAGTGTCAGTTTAAGATAAAATATTATGAAGCAATTCAGTATTCTTGAATGAAAATAGGCTGTCATGTTTGTTGACCTGTCATTGTGACCTTGACAGGTGATGGATGAGGCCAAGGACAGTGTGACATGTCTACAAATTTCCGATCATGAGATCCTCACTGGATCAGCAGACGGTAAAACAAGGCGCTATGACATCAGGAATGGAAAACTGTATGCTGACTTGATAGGAAGTAAGTACAAGTATTTTATTTCCGATTTATAATGATGCATTAATTTTGTATTACTGATAGTTTCAATACATTCCAGTATAATGCAAGTTTCCCAGAGATGAAATTTACATGGTGCAAATTTACAAAATGTTTAATAAAAGCTATCACTGAAGTTGTGGTTGTCTAAATACATTACATTTTTACCTGTAATTTAGGAAAATGAAAATGATGATTTTGAGTAGGAATTATTTCCTTTTGGCCAGATTTAAAGTACTTTTTGTTAAATATTTGTTTCGAATTATGGAAAATAATTCCCTTTGGTAGTTTACATACTGTTCAAGGTTTATTCCATATAGGTGAACTGGGATACTGGGAAAATATCTACAATATACCGATAGAACTGCCGTTATCAGTATATTAACTTTATAATAGTGATTAGGCCTATATTAAATAATGAACCATCCCTATTATTTCCCACTGACCCTAAACATTTATTCCCTTAAAAAAAAAATTAAAAAAAAAATTTAAAAAATCTGTCGACACATACTTTTTGTACCCGGTGGCGACGATTTGGCTGTATTGTAGGCCTTTAGCTTTTATACCCGATCGCCGGAAGTCATTATAGTAATGATAGCAGCCTCCAGTAAGAGCTGCCTCTCCATTGTGTATGGCAAGTGTGTCCAGATACAGACATAACATATACTCGCAGAAAATGGACAGTATCGACAATTCAAAATAAATAAATAATTTTCCTACCTACCCTATTTTGTATTTCCATGTAATAGGAACCACACTATTAATTAATTTAGGCCTTTAGGAGAAGAAAAAGCATGTACTGTATTGCTGTAGAAACGCCCTGACATATTGGGGAAATATTTACAATATACGACTAATGTTACCATTATATTAACTTTGTTTTGATGTGTTTGTCTCACCATATGATAAGGAAGAAGAAAAATCACTTTATTACTGAAGAATTTACTTCTGAGATATACAACTACCTGGTATTATATGATATTTTACTTTCATTCGTGTTTTAATGTGATAAACCTGTACATAGCACTCCCCAAACAATAATTACAATGTAGAATTAGATCCAATACCACACTTTTAGACACTTTATTTTAAAACTTTAGTAAAATACCTATGTGATGTCAGAGATGTCAGTTTGATAACTGACTGGAAAATTAAACCTATCCTTTTTGTTAAACAGAGGCAGTAACAAGTGTTTGTTTTACCCGTGACGGGCAGTGTGTTCTCACCTCCACTCTGGATAGCAGTCTCAAATTGATGGACAAAGATTCGGGAGAAATGCTGAATGAGTAAGTTCACAAGTTTGCATTAGGAGTTAGGACTACCCTTCCCCACCCCAAAGGGTTAATACTTTGAATTTCAATTAGTACTATGGCCAGTAGGGCATCCTGAGGCCAAAAGAGGGCATTTTGTTAAATAATTTGGCACAAATGATAACCATGATATGAAAATATGCCTCACCCAAGACCTAGGTCTGTACCTCATAGGCTCACACTTGGCCATGGTCAAACATGAAATAGGCCTTACATCATGCATATACAGAAAGTGTAATAATGTCCAGTCTGCAGCTGTTATTCATTGACAGATATTGAAATAACTTGGAACAAATGATCACCATAACAGGACAATGTGATGTCAGTAGCTCACATGACTGTTTTGTAAAACCCTAAATACATGAATATGCACAAAAACACCTTTACATTCACAAACCACTTCAGGGCCCTTGATGGTTCATGTTTCCAGTACCGGTATATCATAATTGTAGCCCTTATTTGCATAAAGACATTTATTCAAACATGCCAATATAATATAAGCAGTTTCCTGACATAGCTGACATGCATTGGTTAGACTAAAATAAGTTGTATGCCTTTGCCATTTTCAATGGTGGGGGCATATGGATAGTATCACCGCTGGCCGTACGAAAATGGTTTCCGACTTATATCTTTAGTTTTAATGAACAGATTTTAACCGGACTGATGATTTTTTAATGGAGTTATGCCCCTTTTTGGACTAAGATTATTGACAAATGTCAAGAAATTGGTATCTCTTGAAGGAATGGATGGATTTGATTCATATTTGGTATAAAGATGTATGGTGATAAACTACAGCTCAAGTTCGATTTCCGTCATAATATTAATTAGGTGTTCTGGGCTCTGATTGGCTGATAGTTTCTGACCTCTAAAGTCTTTATTTAAGGACTGATATTGACAAAAATTTATATTTGGCTTTATATCAACAAGACCCAAGTTAAGTTTGACAATGGATGTAATCTGCACATATTAATTAGGTGATCTGGACTGTGATTGGCTGGCAGTTTCTTGCAATAGTCAAACTTGGTGAAATTAGCGATAGCTGCCATCTACAATGTAGTTACAAAGTGGGGGCATCTGTGTCCCATGGATGTATTTCTAGTCCTGTTTTAAATTGCAGTGCATTTTTGCATATACCAAAAAGTCTGTGATTTGAAGTCAATTTCAATTTGATCTGTGATATTGATGTGTGGTATTGAATGTGCTTCATGCTAAGGTTCCATATTACAAGTGAACGTCTTCAAGTTGTGTGTATGTAATATTAAATTTTATGTTAAGATTTTAAATTATTGTTTGATGATATAGATTAAATACAGGATATTTGTTTGTTTTGGTGTAAGATCAAATGATATTTAATTGTGAGAATATCATTTTGGTGATCACGAGATTAAATATAATTTTATCTTACATCAAAATAAATTTTCTTTTTGTTTTATGCATATACAAATATTTATGGGTTTTTTTTACCTCAATTGGCCATAAGATATTATTGGATTAAAAAAATTAAGTACTTTTTTTATTACATTTCTTTTAAATAAATATGCAAGGTTAAAAAAATATAAAAAACATTTTTCTTTTTCATAATATCACTGTTTGAAACCGTGGAATTGCCATAAACAACTCACTAAGAAATCTATATAAATCATCAAAAAGAATAAAATAAAATGTCAGTTTTGGTTGATTTGAAATTACAAATCATTCATATTGATTATTTTAGTTTTAAATGATTATTATCAGTAGTTGTTTCATTTTCCTTGTAAACTTAATACTTGTATTTTTTAGACATTTGTAGATGGTCCTCCGTGGCCAAGTGGTCTAAGGCGCTGTCACGATCATTTACCTCTCACCACTAAGGTTGTATGTTAGAGTCTCCCTCGCTCCAAAAACTTTGTGAGAAAGTTTGCCAGATACTTGCAGAAGGACGGTGGTTCTACTGGATATGCCATAAATAACCTGAAATGTGTTGAAAATGGCTTTAAACCTCATTCAAAAGAATGTCATGTTTCATGTCATGTATTTTCCAAATCTAGCGACCCTCAATATTTCATGTCATATATTTTCCAAATCTAGGCGACCCTCGATGTTTCATGTCATATTTTTCAAATCTAGTTGATCCTTCATATTTCATGTCATACATTTTCCAAATCTAGCCGACCCTCCATGTTTCATGTCATATTTTTCAAATCTAGCCTATCTTTCATATTTCATGTCATACATTTTCCAAATCAAGCCGACCCTCAATGTTTCATGTCATATTTTTCCAATCTAGCCAGTCCTTCATATAACATGTCATACATTTTCCATATCTAGCCAATCCTTCATATAACATGTCATACATTTTCCAAATCTAGCCAATCCTTCATATTACATGTCATACATTTTCCAAATCTAGCCAATCCTTCATATTACATGTCATACATTTTCCAAATCTAGCCAATCCTTCATATTACATGTCATACATTTTCCAAATCTAGCCGAGGCTCCTTGTTTCATGTAATATTTTCCAAATGTAGTTGACTCTTCATATTTCTTGTCATACTTTTTCCAAATCTAGCCAATCCTTCATATTACATGTCATACATTTTCCAAATCTAGCCAATCCTTCATATTACATGTTATACATTTTCCAGATCTAGCCAGTCCTTCATATTACATTTCATACATTTTCCAAATCTAGCCAGTCCTTCATATTACATGTCATACATTTTCCAGATCTAGCCAGTCCTTCATATTACATTTCATACATTTTCCAAATCTAGCCAGTCCTTCATATTACATTTCATACATTTTCCAAATCTAGCAAGTCCTTCATATAACATGTCATACATTATCCAGATCTAGCCAGTCCTTCATATTACATGTCATACATTTTCCAAATCTAGCCAATCCTTCATATTACATGTCATACATTTTCCAAATCTAGCCGAGGCTCCTTGTTTCATGTAATATTTTCCAAATGTAGTTGACTCTTCATATTTCTTGTCATACTTTTTCCAAATCTAGCCAATCCTTCATATTACATGTCATACATTTTCCAAATCTAGCCAATCCTTCATATTACATGTTATACATTTTCCAGATCTAGCCAGTCCTTCATATTACATTTCATACATTTTCCAAATCTAGCCAGTCCTTCATATTACATGTCATACATTTTCCAGATCTAGCCAGTCCTTCATATTACATTTCATACATTTTCCAAATCTAGCCAGTCCTTCATATTACATGTCATACATTTTCCAAATCTAGCAAGTCCTTCATATTACATGTCATACATTATCCAGATCTAGCCAGTCCTTCATATTACATGTCATACATTTTCCAAATCTAGCCAATCCTTCATATTACATGTCATACATTTTCCAAATCTGGCCAGTCCTTCATATTACATGTCATACATTTTCCAAATCTAGCCAATCCTTCATATTTCATGTGGTACATTTGCCAAATTTAGCTGACCCTTCAAATTTATGTCATACATTTCCCAAATCTAGCTGACCCTTCATGTTCCATGTCATACATTTTCCAAATCTAGCCGACCCTTCATGTTTTATGTTATATTTTCTAGTGGTCTAGTGTTTACCTCATTTGCAAGCTGTCGGTTCGATTCCTAGTCGGGTCATACCAATTTGAATAATGGTATTAAAAATTCCTTCGCTTGACTCTTAGTATTTAGAGGATAGTTCTAGGTCTGGTAGGCCCATTGTAAATATAATGTCACTCACTCTGGGCTGCCTTCAGCTAAGTTAAACAGCAAATATGTTTAATGCCTGGTTTCCTAAAATTATTGCGTACTGCATGCTGATATGAGGTTGAGCCCGTGTCTAGGAAAATATGTTGGCTAATGTAAGCAAACATTAACTGAACACAGCCCATGTGTCTGTGGCATGATACTCCAGTGTGGAAGCATTGAGAATACTGTTTCATGTACACACTGTCGCAATATGACGGTAACTGAAAAATTGCCAAAAGCAACACCAATACCATACAACAACGACACTTGTTTTGAATGCAACGCATCCAATAAAGTTTTCAGTGTTCAGAATGATAATGCCATGTATGTTAATCATGCTTGTTTTATTCTGAAGATACACGGGCCACAAGAACACAGATTACAGGATAGATAGTTGTTTGAACAGCAAGGACACACACATTATCAGCGGTTCAGAGGATGGCCATGTCTACATATGGGATCTCATCGAGGTAATAGACTGTTTGAAAATGTTTACTTGTATCATCAATTATAATTTTAGCCATAGTTAAAGGAGTAAACTGTGTTGCTTGCAAAGTAATATTGATTGTATATTTTATTTGTGGAGAAGACAGAGGAATGTGACACTTACCAGCGACATTTCTTGTTAAAATCAGAGATTCTTGAAACATCTGAAAAGTTCTGTACTAAGTTAATATGTTACCTTTGTATTATAAGTTACTGGTCATGAACAATGATCATACATGATCATGAACATTTTATCTACACTGACCAATGAAATTCTTTGACATAGTTCTGAAAAAAGAATACCTATGCAAAAATAGAGTAACAGTACCTCAAATGTTTCTGCATGTCATGCCTTACTTATTTCATTGTTGGTTCTGGATTGGTGTTTGGCAAAATAAACAACTTACTGAAGATGTAGTTATGATGACTAATGTCATATAATGTCTGCTATCACTATGTTCATGGTGGTCGCCATGTTGAGTTTGGTAAAATACTAGAAGAAAATTAAATGGCGCTTTATTGGATAGTTATTTTCTCAGGTTCCCATAATTATGATCCTTATATTTTGATTTTGTAAATTTTATCCACAAAAAAGTGTTTGATTGCCTAAAATACTTGGGTCAGTCGGGAAACCTTAACGACACATTGCTCAGTGTTGTCTGTATCATGCGGCATCCATACATAATGAATAGAGTTTTACGGCGTACCATCACATTATAGGTTATTCCGGGCCAACCGGAAGGAAGATTCAAGGTTCACTCTACATGTACAAAAACAAAACAATTAACATACAGATTAAAAAATCACATCAATAAATGAATACCGTATATTCCCTTATAAACTCCCCCACTCTAATAAACGCCCCCACCTATTTTTCTGGAAAATTAAAAAATAAAACGTATATATGCGATTTGAGTGCGTATTCGCCCATCTTTCCCTGTTCGATTATTTTGTTACACAGACAACAATAAGCGAAGTGTTTATTACCTTTGAACTCTTTAACCCATTGTTTATATCTAGGGTGACCACTTAACCACTTTTGGTTGAACAAATACTTCCCCATATTTGCTGTTTAATACTAGTAAAAATACCGTCTGCCGATTAAAACATTACAAAACGTCGGAAAATGCGGTTAGTCTGTGTACGCTGAAAGCTCATTGTTCAACGTTGATAAGAGCAAGTGTCCAAGTAATTTAAAGTGAAGAGTACACTAACCATAAATTCGGATATTCCAGTACGCAGACTAGTAATTTCATACCGATTTTCAGCTGTTTTTCATCCTATGTCGATTATTTCATTCACTCTAAAATAATTCTGAACCACTTTTTCGGGGATTTAAACCAGATTTAAGGTTTTTTCCATGGTTTTATTGTATTTTTAACTGTTGTTAAATTTGCTTTTTTATCTTTTATAAACGCCCCCACCTTGTAAAATGTAACGTCCCCGGGGGCGTTAATTAGGGAATATACGGTATGCAGAATGGACCTAGAACTTTGATACCTGCAGAACTGCAGAGTTTCAGCAAATTCTAATGTATTGCTCAAATTATCGCTTCTTGCGACATGCATAAGCCACAGTGGCCGTATTCTTGCCATCACTCATATATGGCTCCCTGGAACCACACAGGAGTTGATAATTTAACCACAATAGTGAACATGACAAAAAATGATAAAATGAACAGGACACCCATTCGGAGAATAATTACCCCTCTGCAGAGATTGACAGTGATTCTATTCTTAATCAGAACCATACAGGCTCCTCCATACATACAATACTGATCTGTTTATTACTGGCTCAAATAATTCAATAACCCCAATTTATCATTCACAATTATGTTACAGTCAAATCTTGTTTAAGTAGTCCTCTCTATTGAACAGCCACTTGTTTTATGCAGTCGCATTCCCAATTCTACACTTTCATCTAGCAAATTAACCTGTTTTAAGCAACAACCTATCTTAAAATGCCACTTTTGCTTCTTCCCTTGACTGACTGCTTAAGACAGGTTTGAAACGTTGACCACATACAACGTCAGACTGAAGCTATACTGTTATTTAAAGCATCTTGGAAAACCCATTTTTCCTTATTCCTTATACATGTAGTAATTAAGTGTGAAATAATTGGTAAAGTAATTTGATAAAAATAATCTATCATTCATGTTTATATATAAGCCTACTGACCAAAGGCCAGACGGCGTTTATGCCATCATAATTTGTCTGTCATAAAAGTGGGAAATAATTGTGTCATTATTAAATGTAGAATTATGGTTCTTTCACTTTGAACTGCCACATGTTAGCCTCTATTTATGTTCCAAGTGTTTTTTCTTTTGGAGTTAATGTCTCAGGAAAAAAGTTTGGACACACACAAGCACGCACACAGGACAAAGTAGCAGCTGCATGCTCTCCCTTTGGGGAGCATAAAATTGGTTTCTGCTTAATAACTTAAGTTACTTTTTAGATATTTTGATGAACTTTGGTGTATATCTCACCATTACAAAAATAGAAAAATGAAAACATAACAATGAAGCTTGAGATGGCTTTGAGGCTCATTAGATCAATGTCAGAAAATGCTTATTTCAGCACGGCCTTCAGTTTTTATCCAAGCCTATTCAAATGATCAATCAGGGCCCGATTAGCTCAGTCGGTTACGCGTCTAACTATCAATCCAGGGGTCGTGAGTTCGAATCCCCCGCCCGGAAACAGTCTCCGTGATGATTGATATACGACATTGAGTCTCATTATCATTCGTCTCTCACCACTGATTCAAGTGGGAAAGTTATCAGTTACTTGGGGAGATGGGGTGAGCTCGAGTACTGGTTAATCCCAGGAAACAGTGGTTAGGTTAACTGATCGTCTGTTAGCCTTCGATGGCATAAAAATGACGCTAAATATTCAATCAATCAATTAATCAAATTATCAACGATGTTTATGTACATGAAATGTCAGACTGCCAGAACTTTTCAAATTAGGTCAAAATGAATAGTAAAAGAGATACAGACTCTGTGGGATTTGTTGTTATCAAATTTATTGTACTCATTGGCAAAAATTTAAAATTGCTAAATCTTGCAAATATATTTTTTATAACTCTTTAAGTAATTTCAGTAATAAATGAGCACTCATATATGTATCCTTTATCTATGTATCCCTTGTTTATTTTTTTGCAGGCCCGCCTTGTTCACAAGTTAAAACATGATGATCAAAAAGTTGTTCACTCTCTCGCCTATCACCCGTCTGAAACATGTCTCGTTACTGCAGCTGGAGATAAGATGTACATCTGGAAGTCAAAATATGCACCCAGTTTAGATACCTGATAAACCATAGATTCAGCTTGAGAAAGTCATCTGCCAGGCAGCAAAACGGGATACTTTACAAGTTGACATGGATACAGACAAAATATACATCTAAAAATTGTCTGATATGAAGCAGCAAATCTTGATACTTGATCAGTTGTCATGGATAAGGCTGGAGATTAAATTTTATTTGTCTGCTTGAAAACACAAATCGAGTAGCAAGTCCCATACCACTGGATTAGGGATTTCAGAAAAACATTTCTCCATGGGAATGACTAAAAACTATCTTTCCAAGAGAATGACTGTTACCCAAAACAGAAAATCGTTGACCGTGAGATTAATAGTTAAAACTTTTCTTCCAAGAGAACGACTACTACCAAAAAACAGAAAATAATTTACTGCGAGATCAGTGGTTAAAACTATCTTCAAGAGAATGACTGAAAGTTATCTCTCCGAGTACAGAAAGATTACTAAAAAATATCCAAGCTAGGTTTGTGAAATTTTGCATGTGAGTAGACGGCAATAAAGAGAAAATGCAGGTCATTTTATTTTTTTAGTTGGACAAAAAATGTGGTTGCTATGGCAACAGAATTAGATACTTCAATCCTTTAGTAACACAGATACATGTAGTATCCAAGCTACATTTGTGAAACTAAGCATGTTGATAGAGGGCAATAAGGAGGTAATGCAGGTCTTTTTTTTCAGTTGGACTAAAATTGTGGTTGCTATGGCAATAAAATAGGTAAAACATAATTATTAAACAGATATTGCCTTCTAGTCATATGCAAAAATCCACAAATCAATTTTACCAATTTTGTTGCCATAGCAACATTTTTCTTATGGCACTGCAAATCTCATGTCCACCATTTACAGAAAGAAGTACATGTACTTCAAACACCAAGTACATTTATGGCAGCAAGCACTACCTGTAAACTAGCAGGGGACATATATAACTTAAAATACTCCAGTGTCTTGTTGTATTTGATATTCATTCATTTCATTACATGTGGCAAGTGTGTGCCGATATCAGAGATGGGTGTGATCTCATATAGTAACAAGTACATACATAGCAGCAAGCATTACCTGTAAACTGGTAGGGGACATATCAGGGCTCGAATTTAAGCACTCGCCACTCGCAAAATGAGAGCTGTATTTTGAAAATGCGAGTTGAAATTACTTAAGCTGGCATTTTTTGCGAGTGGATTTCAAGTTGAGAAAATTACTTATTTTATTCATTTTATTGATTTTTTAAAATAAACAAGTATTATCCTGGTAAAAATAACGAGTTCTTGTCAGCTTTACCAAATTTCTTTTGCTTCTCGCGCCAAATTACCCCCTAGCAGCACGATTGTCAATGACATGTATTAAATATTTATATATGTGTAGACTGCGTCCAATTGTTTTTGATCTCAAGTTCATTCTGCAAAAATGAAGTCAAGTTAAAACCCGTCAACAACATAATGAGTAGACTGTGTCTAGTTTGATCGATCGCGCACTCACTCTATAAAATAAAAGTAAAGTTGAAACCCGTCAAATTTATTGTTTACATATTTTGTCAGCTGTTAAAGTGGCAGATAAAATAACATCTTTTTCTCCATTGAACCGACGAATGAAAGTGAGTCCCAACAAGAAAAAAGAGAAATAATCCTTCCGTTAATACTGTAATGAAATGAGAGCGACAGCTCAATATCACACAGGGCTATAAACTTGACAATGACAAAATGGTGTGTCCATTGTAGAAACCACCGCGATTGACAAATCATCCATAATAATTAAACTATATTACTATGATATCACAACATTTACACATGTTAAACAATCGTCCTTGGCTAGATCTAGATCTTATTTTAAAACGAAAGGCCATTGGCTATATTAATTCTATAAATAGAAATGTGTGTATGTCTCAATCTCAGCCTCTCTGTACACTTGTTATTGTTGAATCCACGATTCATATTTTGGTTTAATTAAAAGTGTTTATTTATGATATATCATTGTATGCATTTATTTATGGTAGTATAATAAATAACAGACAATTTTATTTTTTTAAATATTTTGTTTTGTAAAGTACTGCTTTGAATTGTACCGTCACATATATATTAACCTTGATACCATTGTCTATAAATAAATAAAAGCTAGTAATGCATATTAAATATCACGCAGGCCTTGAAACAATTAATTTTGGGTTTATTTAGCCATTTAGGACTACAAGTTTCTGCGAAAATTGGTTTGGCTAGTTGGTTTCAAATTTGGCCAGTTGAAATTTTAGGCACTGGCCAAAATTGCCAGTGCACAAAAAAGTTAAATTCTAGCCCTGACATATATAACTTACAATATTTCAGTGTCCGTTGTATTTGATATTCATCCATTGCATTACATGTGGCAAGTGTGTGCCAATATCAGAGATGGGTGTGATCTCATATAGTAACAAGAGGGCCAAGATGGCCCTATATTGTTCACCTGACTGACCTTGAGTCGCCCAACTTAAGTAGATTATATAATACATGTACAATCAAAATTCCAGAAAAAACAGTAGTTTGAATTTTGATTTGTTTTGAAGATGTAACAGATGCGTACAGGAGTTCAAACTTGGTAGAGGTTTACCCATGGCAAATGTCAGTGAAATTAAATCGAAATTAGGTCAGTAGATTCTTACCCAAGGAACATTGCTGTGAAATTATTTTAAAATCGAGCCAGTAGTTTCTGACAAGAAGATTTCAGTTTTTACTAATTACTAATTGGCGGCCATGTTTTTGACGAATGAAAATGGCTTGAACAAACTTGGTAGAGGGTCACCCAAGGAACATTTCTGTGAAGTTATATCGAAATTGGCCCAGTGGTTTCAGAGAAGTTGTTAGAAGCTAAAAGTTAATGACAGATGGACACCAGGCAATCACAAAAGCTCACCCATGAGCATTCGGCTTAGGTGAGCTAATTAGTATATACATAGCAGCAAGCATTACCTGTAAACACTTACATATCACATTTTCATAACTGCGAAAGGTGCTAAAATAGACCATTAACTAGAAGAGTGAATTTGAGTCAGTCGGGACATATTCGCATATTTCAGCATAAGAATTGATGTCAACATTTATATAAAATCTTAATTAAAAAACTAGCACACAAGGGTGTCAACTAATTGACATCTCCCCTACTATAACTCCATGTTGAGGTGGGTATTAACTATAGCATGTGCAGGTAAATGTCAATAATTAGAACATATCTAACTGAAATACTAGATCATCTTGGGCGATTTTTGGGGAGGATTGTTGTTTTTTTTTAAATATACCTGGTGCTGTAGTAGTATGTGTATGTTTGTAGATCATGTTGAAATTCAAACTGTCTGAAATATAACATTTAACTTGGAGATTGAACGTTGAAATATAATATTTAACTTGGAGATTGAACGTTGAAATATAATATTTAATTTGGAGATTGAACGTTGAATTATACTATTGGAGATTGAACGTTGAAATATAATATTTGACTTGGAGATTGAATGTTGAAATATAATATTTAACTTGGAGATTGAACGTTGAAATATAATATTTAACTTGGAGATTGAACGTTGAAATATAATATTTAACTTGGAGATTGGAAGTTTAAATATAATATTTAATATGGAGATTGAACGTTGAATTATAATATTGGAGATTGAATGTTGAAATATAACATTTACTTGGAGATTGAATGTTTAAATGTAATATTTAATTTGGAGATTGAACGTTGAATTATAATATTGGAGATTGAATGTTGAAATATAATATTTAACTTAGAGCATGAATGTTTAAATATAATATTTAACTTGGAGATTGAACGTTTAAATATAATATTTAATTTGGAGATTGAACGTTGAATTATAATATTGGAGATTGAATGTTGAAATATAATATTTAACTTGGAGATTGAACGTTGAATTATAATATTGGAGATTGAATGTTGAAATATAACATTTTACTTGGAGATTGAAAGTTTAAATATAATATTGGAGATTGAATGTTGAAATATAATGTTTGACTTGGAGATTGAACCTTGAATTATAATATTGGAGATTGAATGTTGAAATATAACATTTTACTTGGAGATTGAACGTTAAATTCTAAAATTGGAGATTGAATGTTGAAATATAACATTTTACTTGGAGATTGAACGTTGAATATAATATCTAACTTGGAGATTGAATGTTGAAATATAACATTTTACTAAGAGCTTGAACGTAAAAATATAATATTGGAGATTGACGTTGAAATATAATATTTAACTTAGAGATTGAATGTTGAAATATAATATTTAACTTGAAGATTGAATGTTAAAATATAACATTTTACTTGGAGATTGAATATTTAAATATAATATTTAACTTGGAGATTGAACGTTTAAATATAATATTTGAGATTGAATGTTGAAATATAACATTTTACTTGAAGATTGAACGTTGAAATATAATATTTAACTTGGAGACTGAATGTTGAATTATAACATTTTACTTGGAGATTGAACGTTGAAATATAATATTTAACTTGGAGCTTGAACGTTGAATATAATATTGGAGATTGAATTTTGAAATATAACATTTTACATGGAGATTGAACATTGAAATATAATATTTAACTTAGAGCTTGAACGTTGAATATAATATTGGAGATTGAATTTTGAAATATAACATTTTGTTTGGAGATTGAATGTTTAAATACAAGAGTTGTCAGAAGACAACAAAGCTTGCCCCTGGGTGTCTAAGTTGAAAAAGGACCATAACTGAGCCAAAATGCAATCCATAGTTATGGTTCTTGTCTATGTGTGTTCCATTGATGACGGTGAACACACATGTAAAGTTTCATTCACAGCCAATGAGTAACTGGGTGTCTACAGATGCCGACGACGCCAGGGTCATGGCAATAGCTCTCCTTGGACTTCATCCCAGCGAGCTTAATACATTTAACTAAGAGATTGAATGTCGAATAATATGCAGAATATCTTGGGAAATTAAACTGGGAAATATTATTTTATTGTTATAACATTCTAAACAAGAGGACCAAGATGGCCCTATATCGCTCACCTGAGTGACCCAACTTCAGTAGATTATATAATACATGTACACTTAAAATTCCAGAAAAACGGTAAAGAATTTTGATTTGTTTTGAAGATGTAACAGATGCGTAGAAGAGTTCAAACTTGGTAGAGGTTCACCCATGGTAAATGTCAGTGAAAATACATTGAAATCAGATCAGTAGATTCTGACAAGAAGGCTTTTGAAGTTTTTACTATAGCTGCCTATGTAGTAAACTAGCACCTCACTGTGGAGGTCATGTTTTTTAACAAATCACGACTGGGACAAGCTTGGTAAAGGGTCACCCAAGGAACATTTCTGCGAAATTGTTTTAAAATTGATCCGGATGTTTCTGACAAGAAGGTTTTTTAAGTTTTTACTATAACTTATATAGTAAACTAACCCCATCCCCTGACTGCCATGTTTTTTTACGAATCACTACGGTTTGAACAAACTTGGTAGGGGTTCCTCTAAGGACATTTCTATTTTAAAATTGAGCCAGTAGTTCTAACAAGAAGATTTTTTAAGTTTTTACTAATTAAACTTGCCCCGCCACCTGGTGGCCATGTTTTTTAACAAATCAAGATGGCTTGAACAAACGTGGGAGAGGGTCACCCAAGGAACATTTCTGTGTAATTATTTTAAAATCGAGCCAGTAGTTTCTGACATGAAGATTTTTTAAGTTTTTACTATAGTTTATATAGTAAACTAACCCCACCCCCTGGCCACCATGTTTTTTGACGATTCATGATGGGTTGAACACACTTGGTAGTGGGTCACCCAAGGTACATTGCTGTGAAATTATTTTTAAATTGAACCAGTTGTTTCTGACAAGAAGTTTTTTTAAGTTAATACTATAGCTTATATAGTAAACTAACCCCACCCCCTGGCCGCCATGTTTTTTGACGAATCAAGATGACTTGAACAAACTTGGTAGATGATCACCCAAGGACCGTTTCTGTGAAATTATTTTAAAATCAAGCCAGTAGTTTCTGACAAGAAGATTTTTTAAATTTATACTATAGCATATATTGTAAACTAAACCCCACCCCTTGCCCGGCAGTTTTTTGTCGAATCAATATGGCTTGAACTAACTTGGTAGAGGGTCACCCAAGGAACATTTCTGTGAAATTATTTTAAATTGAGCGAGTAGTTTCTGACAAGGAGATTTTTTAAGTTTTTACTAATTTAACTTGCCCCGCCCCCTGGCGGCCATGTTTTTTGAAGAATCAAGATTGGTAGAGGGTCACCCAAGGAACATTTCTGTAAAGATGGACACCAGGCGATCACAAAAGCTCACCTGTGAGCCTAAGCTCAGTTGAGCTAACAAGAAAATATTGGTGGAACTGATGGATGCTCCTCAAAAGTGAGTGATTGACTCTGTATCATATGGTTATGATATTGAACAGGGGAAGTAACTGTGAGCGTTCTAAAGAGAAGTTGATACATTATTTTTTATTTCGTGATATTATACATTGTACAACACACTTTGAAATAGGTCATTATGATGCATTCTAGCAAGTTTCATAAAATTCCAACATGGAGTTGTAGAGAAATAGCGCGGACAAGAATTTTGTCAGACAGAATCAAAGGGCCGTAACTCTGTGAAAAATTATCACACCGGAACACAAAGACAATATGCGCATCTGCACTTGGTAATGTTGCATCCTAGCAAGTTTCATAAAATTCCAACCAGAGGTTGTAGAGGAAAAGCCGAACAAGAACTTTGGGAAGCACAGACGGACCCACAAAGCGGCGACTACATGCTTCCCCCCTCTGGGGGAGCATAATAAAGGTTAATTGAAATAAATGAGTAACCTGTTGTTTGTATTACCCACACAAGCTATGGTTTGTTAATAGTAACATACTCCATACACTTTCCATAAATATTTGATGTTATTCTGGGTTTATCTGATGCAAACTATTTTTTCAAACCATTTCATTTCTACACAACTATTTTTTGCCCAGGTTTCATTCTTATAGGCTTTGAATTAGGGCAGGGTTAAATTTATCCCAACAGACTCGAAATATTTGGTGATAATCTTTCAAGCACTTTTAGACCAATCATTTAAAGCTAAACAGAAGGATGGACACTGGGTGATCACAAAAGCTCACCTCTGAGCCTTTGGCACAGGTGAACTAAAAGTTGAGAAGAATAACCAGTTTTCTGTTTCATCAATGTTTTCTTATATACTTAAAATTTTAACTCATTTTTGATTGGTTATTTATCTAAATAATCAATTTAAATGAAACCATATGCATTTTTGACTGAAACCAGTCTAAAATCATGACTATCTGGCTTCTTTTCTTAGATTTAAGTAAATTAAGTATTTAAATACATGGTGAATCAGAAACCTGGTTGCTTCTGTGCATTTAAAATGATTTTAGCAATAATATTTTTAATCTCAGAATCATCCTTTTTGGTATCAAAGCCAGAAAAACAAGAGCAGTTGAAGGGACAGTGTGCTCAATTTTTCAACACAAAAGTACTGATCGAGATCCAAGCAAAAAACAGGACTAAATTGAGTAGACCTTATAACTGCAATACTGTGTACGACACTTCAATCCAAAACATGCAAAGACCCGAATTTGAATCAAATACATTGTGTTTGCAGCGATATGGACTATATGGTACTTGCATGCAAAACCATAATTTCCAAGTCGAACATGGGCAATAATTAGCATTATATGTAAGAGTTACCCAACTTCATTATTGAAGTACGTTTGATGACTGGGAAGTCTTGTCTGAAGTTTAAATCGAATACATTGAGTGGTTGGTGAGATACATGTTTGGACTTGATGGTAATTGCATGCAAAACTATAACTTCTAAATCAAACAAGGGCAATAATTTTCATTTTATTCATGCAAGAGTTATGGAACTAAGCTATTGTAGTACAGTTGAAGACTGGGAAATCTTGTGTGAAGTTTCAATCAAATACCTCAAGTTGTTGGTGAGATACGGACTTGAGGGTACTATCGCACAAAATTTTAACTAGAATTTCTTAGTGAGTAGAATAGCTCTTTATTCTCTGAATAATCGAACTAAAAGAATAGCCGTGTTTAGGGTTACTTGACCCAAACAAAAAATGGTATGTAGGCAATTTTTTATTTCATGGAGAAAATGTTACAATTAAATATTTCAAGCAAATTGTTTTCGACTAGTTTTTCTATTCTATAAAAAAAATCAATTTAAATCAATACCAAAGAAACAATAAAAATATTTTATTTGGTTAATACATAGTTCTTCATACTTTTTACTTGCGCGCACAAAATGACCTATTTATGTGTCGACGTGCGGTAAAACACCATCCATTCATACTTTTACATTAAATTATTTTTTTTCAAAATGCAAAAACTCCAAAACATTAGGTTTGCGACTCATTTTTAGCATTGGTAAACACAGGCATTTTTATACTGTTCCATTATATTTCAAGGTGAGGACATACAAAACAATTACAAAAATGCTGGCATTTCTTTTATTTTTTTTCCTCTGTACAGACAATTAACTTATTTAGTTGCTACAGCTGTTGATGGAGCAGCGGCACCAGCACGTCTTGGCTTAGGTTGTGTCCCCTCACGGAAACCATTCCTGCAATTACACATGAAATCTTTATTTGTAATGGATAAATGAATTCTGAACTCTTCCTGCACTATTTTCAAAGGCCTTCTGTGATTGGTGTATTTTTGGAGTAAAGGGTTAAAAGATGTATATCACAAATGTGGAAAATACACTCTCCATAAGTTCTGTATGTGACATGCACTTTACTTGATCCATGCATTTGGACAGTACAGAGTGAACACAACCAACTATGAAGTACAATAGAACTTTGATGACTTGAACCAAACATCATACCATACATGTACATGTATAAACATCAGAATAGAAATTCATCCCAGGATCTGATAAGAGGTTCAAGCTATATGTGGTGTTCCAGACATCCGTTTTTAAGCCAACAAAGTTTTACTGTATATGGAAAAACGACATTCGTATACCTCAACAATTTTCATAAACATTACTTGCAAATGGGTGTGCAATTGGACATTACAGAGCGAACACAACCAACACGGAAATAGAGTCATCGTATACTTAAATCGTGTATTAATCTTATTTGAAAAGTTTTCAACCGGTAAGGTACTGACTAAGTCAGTGTTTTTTTTCGGCCATTTTTATAGCCGTTATTGGGTCATATTCCCAATGGCAAATAGTATCTTTTTTTCCCAATTGAATGGTAAAAATTCCCAATTGAAAGCTTCAAAAATGTAAATTGAAACTTGCCATACTTCCTTGATAAAATAAAGAAAGTTTTTCCCATTCTGAATTTAGTATGACATTGATTATTTAATTAAATGGCCTGATAAGCAAGTGTACACTTTTTATAAATATATTAATATATTTAATGCAAAAAAAATTCCCAATGTTAATGAAAATGCCGCTAAAATTCCCAATTCCAAGGGTATGGGTCATCTTCCCAAAATGGTGAAAAAAACCCACTGAAAGTAATATGATGTCAACGACACTACCGTTGACAAAAGCAAGACAATAGCCATTCATTCCCATCGCAAACAAAGGGAGCTAAGAATGTATTGTATTTCACATTGGCTTCTGTTTGCAATACTATAAATGAAAAAATAAAGGAAATGTTATTACTAAAACTAAACAAGCTTCAACATTTCAGATCCAGTAAATTTAACAAGAAAGGGTAATCAATCAAATTAAAAGACAGCTACACTTAGTACCCTGCAACATGGTTCATTTTTTACTCTAGTTAGAACATTATCAGTAGATATACATCGTTAACGATTCAAAACCAGTGTTTTGTCCAGCTCAAATTTTTGGGGGTCATTTTCAATATCTGGGTCAACTCTTAAAACTGAATAAATTTGAATAAATGGAGATTTTACTTAAACAGTTTAACTTCCAGTTTCACACAAATTTCAAAATCAGAACTGCAACTTCAAAACAATTTAACTTCAAATATTTCACTTCTGCCAACAAATTAAAACAACTATAAACTAGTTTTCTTTCTGAACGGCAGTGTTTGACATAAACACAGAGCCATGAACCTTTCAAATGTCATGGCCCCACTTCAATTATCATGGTCCCAACTTATATATAATTTTTAATAAGGCCAAATAAAAAAATAAGTGCGTTTCCGGTTACCCGACCGACCCTATTTTTTCCAGCCGACCCTAACCTATTTTTCCACAAAAAGAAAAAAAAATGCGATTTGGGTACAAAAAGCATTTTGTTACGAAATGTATTGGGTACAAAACGGAAGATGATGACGAAGCAGGCCCGGAAGCAAAATGGCGGCCTCCACGATCGCAATTGAGTTGGAACAATGTGGCCATTTTTCTAAAGCACAGCACTACATTAAGGTTGTTGGGGACGCACTAACAGCGCGAATGATTTTCGAAGATCTGCACCCAACAATCGACGAAAAAACGCACACGATTTCATGCATGGCAAGGACCCATCTTCAAGACAGCGTGTCTTACGAGGTAAAAGCAAAGTGTAAACGGGTCAGCAATTTTTATATTTCTTTTCTTTTTGTACGCTAGGTGCTTGGATTCTATTCAAATTTTCTAGACTCCACTGCTCCAAGAATAGGATAGCCCGATGCCCCGGGCTTGTCAAATCTGGATCCGGGCATGTGTCTTTTTCAAAGTTACTTGCCCGTCGGGTTTCTCTTAAAAAATCGGACAAGCTAGTTTTCACAATACACAGGTCTGCAAATATCTCTATTCGATACGACACAGGTCAAACTGTTGTTTAAAGACCGTAACTAATCAGTATAAACAATTGACCCCTGCGGTGTTTATCACACCACATGCCCGATAATGCGACTTTGGAAAAGTTCTCATGCATATTCAGCTATCTATTTTTATTCCTCTAATGTGATTGGTGGATAGCTTTGAATATAAATTAATCTATTTTTAATAACCGCTCTGATTCTTACCACCTACCCGAGCAAAGACAAAAAAAAAGAAGACGATGACGTAATTCGCGGGTGTCTCTCAAATTCTCCATTATGAAGAGTATAAAATTACCTCCCTTTGCCAAAATGGTAACGATTTCTAAAATCTGATTATGCTTTTGCAGATAATTTGCGATCGATCGCGTTATGTAAAATGTCAGCGTTAGGTTCTGGTATTTTTATAAATATTTCGTAGATTTACAATAATTGGAACTGTATGTATATAATTTTTTCTTCTGTGAAAACATGAAAGATTATATTTAAATTGAGTTTACGGCAAAGAAAAATGTGGGTGGGGTATTATAGTAATAAACATTGCATTTTGGTTGTGTAGTTTAAGCGTATAATTTTGTTTGGCATGATTTAAATATAATATTGAAACCAACAATTAAGATGAATTATGTGGTTTTTTTTTAATATATGAAATATAGTTGACTAGTTGCACTTTCTAGACATTTGAAGGCTATCATAGACTGCATTTATTTATCATATTGCCAAGTTCTTTTGGATAGATTGAATAGCTTTGTAGGCTTGACATTGCCATAATTGTATGTTATGACAGCAATAATAAGAAAACAATAGAAAATATATTTAAAATAATGTTTTAAATAAACTCCTGCTCCCACACTGCCACTGAATCGACAGAACAGAAACGATAGTCAATAAAGAACAAAGATTAAATACAACATAATAAGTTGGACATACTGACAGAGACATAGTCAGTTCTCCCGAAATTCTCTCACTTCTCTCGGTCTTATTCAAATTCTAAAACTTGTGATTTAGACATGCATAATATTAAGGGGAGCTAACCCTACATAAAATTAATACATTTAAGTCTATGTTTACATGTTTCATATTATACTGCAAGATGTATTTGTAATAAAAATCTGGGCATGTGAACCGTTGATCATGGCAAGTTATTTTTCAGCCAGGGCAAGTAGATTTTTTCAACCTACTTGCCCTGGGCTAGTCCCAAATTTTTTTTTCTTGGAGCACTGACTCAGATACAAATGTGTCAGATACTGACTTTCGGATTGATGTCAGACTTAAGCTTGCAATTTTGGCAATAAAACCTGTATGTTACTTGTTCTTCTAACCTGAACCCCCATGTCCTCTTGACAACACTGAGGTTTCCTGGCTGATGGCTTATATGGTAAATTTTCTGTCCCACTCACCATGTAATTATGTTACAGGCAGGTTAGCATACTACAGAGGGTGATTGAAAGCCAAAGGGTGCATAAAGAAAAGTAAAACCGTTCCTGGAAAGTCTTTAATAATAGCAGAGTGGTGTACCATAACTTAGTTAACATCCAACCATCATTGTCAAAGTTTTAAACCTGACATATAAAGAACGTTTCCTTTGAAGCATGGAACATGCTTAAAAACTGATGAAAAACCTGAACATTGATGTCTTTAATTAAATACTATGTATTAAAGAACACTTAGATTATCCTTTCTTCATGAATGTATATCAAATGTTAGTCTGAGTCAACTGAAATCAATATATCAAAAAAAAAAAAAAAAAAAAAAAATCCAACCTACCTACCCTATTTTTTTTGGCAGCGTAACCTGAAACGCACCTATTTTTTTATTTGGCCTAAAAACACTTAAAATTTTAATTTCAATATTTTATATTTCAGCTGAACTACATGTCTAGCGCTACTAAGCAATATACTCCTTGGAAAACAAAACTTTGTTATTGTGCTCATTATCCAAAAAGCACTTCTCTTCGGGCTCAAAGCTAGACTCATTTTAGAGTAGTGTTAACTAAAATAATATAAAAAAAAAAATTAAATAAATTTTATGTTAACTTTAGAAAAACTAATCAATTTCTCAAATTATGTAATCAATTTAAGCATAATTTGTTTCTTTCAAAATGAATATAAAAGTTATTTTCTTTTTTCCATAACCTTTTTAACGTCTGTTAAAAAAACAAACATCACCGGGAATACAGCCATCAAAACATGGACCACCCTTTTGTTTAAACTGGTATTAGAATGTTGTGCATGTGGGTCTCCAGAACTTATAGGAAACAAAATAAAAAGTTTTTAAGATAGAGTATCATCTGTACATTTTAAACAGTAATATAACACAACTTTTTTTTTTTAAGTTTCACGATTTTCACATTTCATCTTTATACACTAACAAACTAAAACTGGGTATATATCAGCGCTATTGTTGCAGCGTACGTTTGTTTTCAAAGATTTTTTCCTCAAACTACAATATTGCTTCACGGAAAATCATGAACATGATCATAATCGTCTATGTGATTGCATCAATATAGTGCAAATAACAAATTAAACCATGTGACCGGGTTTCCCTGAATCATACCATGTGACCTGTCAAAACTGCCAGCATTGTAAAAATAACTCATTGTAAAAGCAACTTGCCGATTGTAGATAAACAAATGTGTGTAATTTGAATTTGTGTATTTTACAAGGTTGTGTCATATAGGACTGCTTAACAAATTTTATTGCGTCAAATGATTTTATTGCTTCAAAAATGCAAGAAACATGCTCTGAAGAAAACACTGCAAAACATATAGCTATTGGTTAAATAAAACGAAATCGATTTACAAACTGTCTTATAAATTCACAATATGCCCAAATAGTGTATACCTGAATCGTCTGTAAACATCCTTCATGGACCTCATACGTCCGGTGCCTGTGGTCTTCCTGCGCTTAGCCTTAACACTCCAGTTAACTGTCAAGAAATAAAACATTTTAACAAGATGTAGATGTTGAACAAACTGGATTTTCAGAATTCTACAGGCAACTTTGGCAAAAATGTTGCAATAAATTGCTACACTTCTTTCTCAGAGTTCTCGGAAAGCGAAATTGACTTCTCCCTTAATTTACCAAATAAAGTTTACATAAAGCCAAAGCAAGCATAAATTACCCCCCAACAAGTGTTTCTGGTGACCGACCATAGTTTTTCACCGCCGCCCCCTTTACCGTAATAAACAATCAATTAACTATAAATATAAATGCTATTTCCCCTTGTTAAAATCACCAACTAGGAAAATCTAATTTGTGTCTTAAGAATTTGCATAAATCACATCATCAGTACATTTTTTTTTATAATACCATCTCATTAATTTACAATATATGAAATTGTTCTTCTGTAAAACATTTGTAATATTTGCATCACAAGGTAACAAAAGTGGGTGGGGTAGTAGAAGTTATAAAAGGGAAGTATAAAGCACTTTTTGTTGTGTAGGTTCCAACTATCATTTTCTGTGTCAGTCATACTTAGTTGGGTGTAAATAAAATTATTAGAGATAACGTAGAACTTATTTTTCAGGAAAAAACTATCGTCTCCCTAATATTATACATTGATGTTAATGTTCAAAACAGACCAGTTTTAGGATAGGTAAAGAGGCTGCAAGAAATACTACAATGGCACCAAAAAACATCCTGGTTTCACAACCATCATTCACATCAGGTTTTGTTAGAATAGTCATTGGTTGTGGAGAAGAAACTTGGGCAAAATGTATCAGTAGGAAAATTTGAATGGTCACAACTCAACCAAAATGCAAGAGGTATTTATGAAAAACAATGGGTATATGAGAAGAAGCACGGAAGATTCTCAGAACTCAGCCAAATATCATTGCTCAGATTTTGACTTTCTGTTTCAGTCAACTGGTGTGGTATTGAATTACAATTGTGGATGTGAGTTACCATTTAATTTGGTCAGTGTCAAAACAATAGGGACAATGATTGTTCAGAATGATGTTTATGATTGACTGATGGCAATAAAAACTGTCATACATGTGTTTTATTTAAACATAGCATTCTTAATGTTCTGTATATAGTGAAATACATGATCCAGTGGCAGAGCACCAACCCCATGATTGGAGGATCAGGGTTTGATCCTTCACCATAGCTATGTGTGGTGTTCTTGAGCAAAACACCTTTTCCACATATGCTTAGTACTGGTTCTACCCAGGAAGACTTTGAGCGTGATTTGTTAAAAGGTAAAAATTTGTTTCACAATCGAAGAAAAATTAACAAGTTTAAACTTTATATAATGAAATGGTCCGATTATTTCATAAACATAGATACATTTGTCCCATCTCTTGGAGGAGAATGTTAAAAATATTCCCACCACCCACTACATATTTATTTTGCCATGGTACCAGTTGGGAAACACTTACTAAAAGACAATTATTAAATGTTGACTTACAGTGTCTGCCGGTTGCACTTGGGTAGCTACATGAGGCACACCTTTTCTTCTGAATATGATACGCCCGGCGCCCACATCGCCGACACTGTGTGTGGGTTTTGTTATGCCTCTTTCCGAAGCTGGATGTACCTTTAGTCTGACAAAATGCAAATAAAAATCATTGAATAATTTCTTAAAATTTCCGATTCAAAAGTGACATCGGTATTCATTATACAATAATAGATGCGGTTGATTTAAGCTGAACGAGGCGAGGTATGTTCACTGCTACCGGATGTCCTAATCAGTTCAATATGCAATAATTTTGTTTCTGATTCAATTTAATGTCACAATCATCCCATGTTTTTATACATTTAACCAGTCCTAGAACTATCCTCTTAATGCAGAGCACCAAATGAGGAAACCTTTTTTCAAATCTTTGCCATGAATTGAACAAATTTAGCCTTTTACATGCAAAGCGGATGCCCTACCACTAGACAATTTTGGACAATAATTATATGCAATCAAATATGAATTGATCTCTCCTACTGTGCAAACAGACCAAACATACAATTTATCATTTTCCTTTCCATATGCTTTTAACAAGGCGATTAATACGACGAATCCAAATTTATCATGGTTTGATAGATAATTTGAAAAATGTATAAATGCAGGTTTTAAACGAAATATTGCTGTCAATAAAAAACTTAGTTCTGTCGATCGTAAAATATCGCAACAAAGGCATTTAACTTAGAAACAAGTAGAATATCTTCTACTTATATTAATTAATTCCACTCTATTATTTCGATTGCAAGAAAAATACAAGAAATTGGATGCGATCTATAAGACAGTTTAAAGATCCATTTCTCTTTGATAATACGTATTAACAGTGAAACATTGATGCTTAGAGTTAAATTAAATATTTCTACATTCAAAAGGAATACATCTGAGTTCCAAAATAGTATATTAAGCCAGATGTTGTCAGATATTTTACTTCTATTTTAAAATCTCACCATGTTGACTCCAGCAAAATGGCGAAAAGGAAGTTGCCTCGTTATGAAACGAAAATAAAACCGGATGTTGACTAACGAACATAGGTCGTGAATGTAAACAAATATTATTTCCGGGACACGTTGGAACTTTCGACATAGTAAATATTACATGATAAAAATAGAGTTTACAAAAATGATTGTATATAAATTCGACCGAAATGTTGTTACTTTATTCATTGAGACTTTATCACTGGTGAAGAACACGTGTAAATACATCGAAAATGATGGAAATAGAAACTTTTCCAACAATGGAGGCATATCAGGATAATTATATCTCAGATATTAAAGGGAGAACTAAAAGTGACACTTGCATTATCGACCAAAGTACTGTTTATTATTTCAAACATCTAATCAAGAAGTATAAGAAACAAATGGGTGATATTGACAATACACATGTTTGTTCTGGTGGCCTTCAGCAGTACCTGAATAAACAAAGTGAAAAAAATGAACAACAAAAACTTGAAAGAAGTCAGGGAGGCCAGCAGCAATCAAAGTTTGAGTGCTTACCAGTAAGTCCTTTTACTTATCATTATAATTAAGTAGTAGAGTAAAGTAATGCACATCTGAAAGAGATAGATTGATTTATCAACAGTTGTATTCAAATTTGTAGAATGGGGGTTGACTGCTTATGTCAGAGGTGTCAGGGTCGATCCCAAGCTTAACCCGATGCTTCTCAAAAAACAATACTCGGTATTGGTTCTACACAGGAAGTGGACTCAAGAACAGTTCATATAAGCTTTGAGCTTTTTTTGCAAGCTGTTTAAAATAATTTAGCATAAACTTAAAAAAATATTTCAGACCAGAAATAAATGAAATATAGTTTCAGTATGTGCAGAATATAAATGCTATAAAATGTCAGATATAGCAGGGATGGTCAATACCAATATAAATGAGAGATTCGTGACTTAAAATTGTTTGATATAAAACATTTTTTTTATGTCGGATTGAGAATTATTTGGTAAAAGTTACTTTGTTATGTATCCATCAATAAATATGTATTATATTTTATTGAATAGTACTCTCTTTCCAAAAATATGCTGATCTAATATTTGTAAAGAAATCAGCTTCCAAAATTATGTTACTGTACATTTATAATATGTATACTTATTTACAAAATTGATAACAACTTTAATATTGTATATCGGTAATACCAATGAAGACATGCATATTATTTACCTTTTTTCAAATTTGACAGGTTGATGTAAAACTCCATATATTCTCTTACCTGTCCGCAACAGAGTTATGTCGAGCATCGCGCATATGCAGGAGCTGGTATGACATCACAGAAGATAACTTGCTGTGGCAAAACCTCCTAGAAAGAGACATCAAACGATGGGACACTATTGGACACAATACTAACCCTGCAATCTATAAGGAAGTAGAATCAGAGTGGCCAAATAAAGAAATGTAAGAACTCAAACTATAAAGTAAAATCTTTTTACCTTGATAAATTGTGTTTACAGTACTGAAAATAAAAAAAATATTAAAACATCAGGTTTTCTAAAACTCTGCACCATATTATTTTTTTTATTAGCAGGAGTTGATTTTTTTTATCTATTATCCTTTAGTTTAACATTACCTTTTAGATACATGCTCAATAAAATAGAGAAAATGTCGGCATGAATTATGAAGTGTTATGTCCTTGAGCAAGACACCTTTCCCTCCTATGCTTAGTTACTGGTTCTACCCAGGAAGACATTGAGCTTGATTTGAATAAGTTGAAAGAACTTGTTTCGCAATCAGGTTAAAATAAATAAGTTTAAACTAAAATATGATGTATTATCAGCTCATCTACAATCTATGCTGGTAGGTCTTATTTATAACATTTGTCAACAATTTAAAAAATTGTCACTTTATCATACAACTTCATTTGTTTTTTCTTTAGATACCTTCGATGCTCACCAGAAATAAACCGAATGATGCATCAACAGAATTCGATATTCAGTAATATATCAAATATGTTGCGATATTTCTTACCTAAAAAGACACCAATGTTTGCAATGTTTGGACCAGGGTTGGAAGGAAAAACAAGCATAATAGTCAGACAGATGATGGAAACAACAAATAATTCAGCTTTTCAAACTACTGGAATGTTTCCTGGCAAATTTGGTGGTAAGAACAGAACATGCTTATCTTTAAATTCTTTATAAGCAATGAACTTCATGTAAAATTTTCTTATTCTTATATCTAACTGTCTATCAATCAAGGCGTAACGGGAGTTTGAACACCCATCTACAATCTCCATGATGTTTGTTATACGATATTACGTCTCATTGTCATTCATCTGATACAAGTGGAAGTTATCAGTTACTTGTGGAGATGGGGTATGTTCCAGCACTGGTTTACCTTCCGGGATTCCAGGAAAGAGTGATTAGGTTAACAGATCGTTTGTTAGTCATTGATGGCATAAGATGCTAAATATTCAAACAAACAAACAAATCATATCTAACTAAATTCATGAAATGGAAAGATTTGAATGAATAGCTAATACTATTCTTAAATACATCATTTTAAAATCAATATGGCCTACTTGTATGCAAATTTTCAAACTGAAATCGAAAGTCAATAATTAAGGATTAAGGGCTTCTTTGCAACATTAAACTGGCCTAATATTTTTCATCACCTGATGAAAACTGAAAATTTGGGTTTTTAATCCTTATATTTACTTAACATTTTCCAACTATTTTGGATTACGTTATTTTTGTTGTTTTGATACTTATTTAAAAGCAAATTATATGCATTAAACTGCAAAGCCAATGTCATGAATGTAACCTAACGTTAACATAACGTCTTACCAGCAAAACAAAATCATGCACCCAATGAAATGCAAACTGATCGTTTTTAGCTAAGCCCAGCTGCAAATGTTTTTTATTGGGAAATGGAATGCAGTTAATCTATACACATGTAGTTCATTTAGATGGATTGCAATAAAAATGTAAATATCTATTGTTATGAAACACATCCACTGGTCTGTAAAAAAAGAGTTTTCGGTGCATATTGATTTAGACTTTTTAATAGGTTTTGATAAGAATTTTAATTGAAAAATATGAAAAAGAAGTTTCTTAAAAAGTATTGTAATACATTACTGTATCCATCTTCTCCATGTACAGGTGTTGGAGGAGGTTTTACACTGAAAACACAGTCAAGTCAGTTCCATTTGTCTGTTCTTTACTCTGCACCTAAACAAGAGCGAGAAAAACCTGGTCGAGACCGCAGCCAAAAGCATCGGCTAATGAAAGAAAACAAGAATGTAGATATTCCTGATAAATATGAACTTGTGCCTCATGTTCAGGACTTCTGTCGTACACTTGATGGTTTTGTTTATGTCATAGATGCAACTGCGGATTCTCCAGAAAGTATGTAATATTAAATTATTTTGTTATACTTTCCCTATACATATATACATGTACTATGTACCACGCATTGCAAAATTTGTGAGAGTTTCAGCAATTTACTATATAGAGTCCTTGTGGTAGCCAAGTGTTTATACCTCAGTTACAGTTTGATCTTATTTGCCTGGTGTTACAAGAATGTTCATTTAAAACAATACAGGGTTTGGTTAATGGGCGTGCTACATAGTTAACTCTTTACTCCATAGATACGCGTTTTCCAACACCAATCACAGAAGGCCTTTGAAAACAGCAGGAAGAGTTCATATTGCTCGTAACGAGCAATCTGAACACTTCCTGCACTGTTTTCCACTCTGTCAGTTAATATAAACATAATTCACCCAATAATTCAAAAGCCTTCTATATTAGAGGTGTCCAAAGGTGTCTATATTAGAGGTGTCCAAAGGTGTCTATATTAGAGGTGTCCAAAGGGGTCTTTATTAGAGGTGTCCAAAGGGGTCTATATGAAGTAAAGGGTTAAGAGACATCAAGAATTTGTGTACTCCTTGAGCTTAAAAGCTGGGCAGTTTAAGCATCATTACGTTGTTTAAATGTCAAATAAATAATTTAAACATACCAGACTTAAATATCCAGTATTGAATGCAAGCCTGTCAAACTAATTCTTCATTTATATGCTCTAACAATTTTGCACTGAGGTATATATAAAAACAAATATTACATCATGACTGTAATTGTTTATGTATTCATTACTGCGTATGAAACATTTCTCCAGCTGTCTATCATTTTTATTGTGTATGCCAATAATAAAGCATAAACAACCAGTGATGATGTTTGTTTCTTTTAAATTTCAGTTGAATGTGGGTTTAATGAGTTGATTGCTATGATTAGTGAGCGATGGTCAGCCACACATATTCCAGTGTTGGTCTTATCAACTGTCCGCCATCGAGATTGTCCAAGAGTTTCCTGCTGTGATGTTATTGATAAATTACAACTTTCAACCCTTAATAGACCATGGCAGGTAAATAAAACACAGTGTGCCGTTTTTCTTATGTAATTAATATCTTAGCAATTTATGATTCAACATCTTTCAATGAATTAAATTATAATCACATTGATCAGTGCCAGTAGCTGAGATAACCTACCGTAAATATTATATTGCACAAACAACTTTGAGAGACATAACATATAAATATGATGTAAATCATATTTTAACATCGTAAAAGCGATAATTGTTAATTCAATGTGTTTGGCATGCAAGAAAAAGACCATTTTATGGCTTTTTTGATTTGGATAGAAAATTCCGTCCCTTAAGATAACTGTTTTGGCATGACATGGCAGAGCCAAAACAGTCGACCCTCAGGATGTAAGTTTCTATCCGAACCTTAATCACATGTAAGATTCTTATAATCTTTCATAGTTATTAAGTTGAGATAAGGATATTGCACTTCGAGATTTCACTGTTGTTACCGTAACCTAGGTACTGATAACTTGAGGTTCCTATCAAAACATTGATACCAAGGAATAGAATCTTGTTATCACAATCACATACTCGTGATCGATTCTTTATCTTACCTACTACTCGTACCAAGATTTTTAGATCTTTTCCAAACAAATACATTAGTCTCTATCTTCTGTGTGACATCATCATACCTGCATGTACATTTAAATTCCGCATACATTTTATCTTGGTCAGTGGGTGTGATAGAAATATGTACCATCAGATCCCAATTTCTTATACTTTTTTTCTTCTTTCGAGAAAAATAAGAATGATGTTAATCCGCGTAACAGGTGTACTGGTATATAACTTCATGTATATCATCTGAAATGTCTATATTTATTTGTTACACATCCATACCATAAGTGGGGCGGGAAGGTGGTCCATAGGTAGAGCATTAAATTCAAGATTGGGGGGTCTTGGATTTGATCCTCTGCCACGGCTTTGTGCGGTGTCCTTGAGTCGACACTTTTTTGTATATGCTTTGTACTAGTACTGGTTCTACCAAGGATAATTTGAGTTTGTCAAAGTTATAAGAATTTGTTTCACAGTCGATGTAAAATGATTCAGTTTTTAAAAAAGAATGGGACAAAAGTTGTAAGTAATTGAATAAAAGGTTTTGTAAAGCAAAGATTCTCATATTCAATGTTTTTCCTCCTTTTAGGTGCGGAGCTGTGTTGCCGATACACTGGATGGTGTTGTAGATGGGTTTACATGGTTATCAGAACAAACACAGAGACGGTAGACTGTATACACATTGCAGTGTAACCAGTCTGAAGATAACTGTTATAATCAATCAATGGTTGAATATTTTCCAACATTCGATAATATCAACCAAGCTACTTTGTTATGTTTGCCACATTATTTATTACTGAGAATGGAAACAACATGAGCAGTAACGTCAGTTGTGATACATGTACATTCATTGCTTCGTTTTTAAAAATTAATCATCAATGACAAAATAACGATGCTGAACATTCAAGAAATTGTTTTAATTTTAATAAGAAAAACATGTGTCCATGAATTCCATATCTTGATTTCTATGCTCATCTCATATATATATATATATATATATTGTTTAATTGTATTCCTTTGTTTATATGACACTTCACACACACCTTTAACTTCCCTTTCATGTGCAAACTGCCCAAAAATGGTTGTGATTATCATTATCTTGTTATTTTTCAATTTGTGTATTTATACAGCAAGAGCAAAAAATGTTTTGTACACCTATATTTGTGAATGATTTATGCTATTTAAAAAAAGATTTGTACAAGTTAGAATAACGTGTTTCACAATTAACATATAACAAATAGGTTTTAACACTTATTAATTGATTCAGGAGTGTAAACACAACAATATATTTTGTATATTAACCTAGTGTAATATCACTACTGATTCATCATTTAAAGTTTTTTGTATAACTCAGAGCTGTAACTTTCTGACTTGCACAACATCTAGATGACGTTGATGTGTCATGGTTAAATGACATTGCATCATGTAATGACTGACATGAATTAATTCTTTTTGTATATTAATTATTTATAAAATCTGAAAAACCAATATTTACTCATTTCTTATACAATAACCTTGAAGAGTAAATGTTATATGTACCAATTTCCTTAGTTATGTGATAAAACAATCTTACATTCATGCTCATTTATTAAACTCACAAACTGGCAAATATGATATGATGCTTGGCAGAGCCTCGCATAATATATATTAACAAAGTTGTTTAATAAATTTAATAATAAACTTAATAAGATCCTGTATTAAAAATTGTTAATCAAAATCCTTCATGTCAGTTTCTGTAAATGCTAACATTCCATTTTCTGTAATGTCGATTCACAAGAGTGGTTAATACATGTATTTCAAAATATTTTCTAAATAAAAGATTTATAAATATATTGACTTTTTGTACACTTTAATTCTAGCCATTACATTTTTTTTTTTATTTTGACAAAACAAACCAAGTACTTGCATATAACCACAAAGGTAGAGACTGGCCCAAAATAACACCAAAAAAACCATGATAATCTGTTAAGAATGCAAAATTTTACAGTATAATGGGTTTAACACAGACAATGAGTATGTTCCAGAAAGTATAGAGCTTTGCGGATATGATTAAGTAATCTACTCATATTGCATGTACAATAGTTACCTGAGAATTACCGGTATTAAAATTGATGGCAAAATGAATACTTGTGTGTGGAGCACTAAATACCAGGATACCACTAAAAACATATTCCATTCTACAGGTACGTGTTGTTCTGGTGGCATAATTTCATCTTAGATTGATACTAGAAATGTGTTCATAGGACATGGATTCACCCTTATAAAGGTTCAACTTTAAAACAAATATAAGCTTGGAGTCATTTACATTTCGTTATTTGTATACTATAAATGCAAAGTTGTCTATATACAACATTAGGTTATACAAGGGGTCATATTTGTGACAGAGTGGTGCTGTCATTGAATGACCTTTAACCTAACATCCCTAAGGCCGTGGGTGAAAGCCTTGCTTGCTCTGATTCTTATGATGTCTGTAAAGCAAATAAAGAACTTAAAAGTTTTGAAAAAATAGAAGGAAACTGAAATTGAGAGTAACCTTGACCCTAACCTGATTTACCCCGAAATCAATCTCAAACTCAATTCCTTTGTTAGGAACCTATACAAGTATTCAAGTGGAAACCATTTTGACCAGATTTACCCTGAAACGGGATTCAAGCCTCCTTTTTATGTATTAAAACTGATATCAAGACATTTCTTCGAGTTACTTGTAGCACAGAGATTTTTTTAAATTTTGCACAGAAATACTTTGAAGTAAGACAAATTTAAAACACTTAAATTATATAGGTCACCATGCTTTTTATTTTGCTGCAACTATTTTTTTAAACAAAACCGTTTTTGATGTTTTTAAGAAAATACAGCAACTTATAAATCGTGTTTTTTACTAAAGAAGTATATAAATATATATATATTTAAACAAAATACTGTTGTCATTCATGTAACAAAAGATAAAGAATGTAAAACAGAAGAGTTGCCCAATTGCTACATTTTTGAGACCGCCAGCAAACCTTTAATCAAATGCCTCATTACGGTAAACATTTATTGCACGTTACAAGATATGAAGCACAGTATTATCTCCGAGCAACCCACCCCAAGTCTCACATGTGACACATCTGGTTATGATGAATATTTGTGCCATGTTGTTTCAAAATCTGTCAAGTGATTTACAAGATATGAAGCAAACACAAACTTTTGTTTGTAATTCCGATCTTTAACCTCTAAGTGTGACCTTGTCATTTGAATTATGGACCACTTTGATTATGTTGATCGTTTGTGCAAAGTTATTGGAGTTGAAACTGTTTTTTTTTCTTTTTAAGCAACAGTGACCTTGACCCGATTTCCTCAAAATTAATTCCAAGCTTTCTTTTCCTGTTAGGAAACTATACACAACATCTCATCCGAAAGTCTAAAAGGAAATTCCAAGATTAGGAGTGGAAACCATGTCGATCTTCGAATGGCAAGAGCCTAAAATCATTACTGCAATTTAAGGTTAGATTAATTTAAATATACAACTACACACATTTGAAGACAAGACTAAGGACCATACAAATGGAGGTCGTCTTAACCCCTAATGAATAATTTTTTTTTTAAATTACAGTTAATTACTATGAAAAGAAAATACTTTAAATTACCATACCAATAATCTGTTAATAAAATATAGTCCCCATACAGGATACTTACACATCCCAGCCCATTGATTTGTCAAAACTTCAATCACCCATCTAATAGGGATATGCTATGATCAGATATAGCTTTAGGTTTTAAATACCTGTAGAAGTTTTTTGTACACATGGATGCGAAAATGAAAAATTTTAGTTGTCCCCATAATATTCCCATGTAATTTTATACAGTAAAAGTAAGTCACTTTATAGGGATCCTGTATATCCATTCCTTTGATTTGCAGAATCTACAATCCCTTCCTGATGTAAGGATATTTTATATAAAATATAAACAAGTTTGGCAGAAAGGTTATTAAGAGGAAGATTTTTTGAAATTTCAATTTCTGTCCTTTTTGTGTCCTTTGGGCCCTTTTGGAAATTCAGTTCTCCTAATTGAACCAAATCTAATTTGCTAAGACTAGTCAATGCTTCAGATATGGCACTATAAATAAGTATTGAACAAATGGATAAGAAATGGGAATTTTTCAATTTCCTGTAATATTTGTTATATAAAACTCAAAGTTCCCTTACAAAGCCTCTATATACACTAGCGCCTACACTCATTTTAAAGCTTCAATTACCATAGCCATTAATTATATCAGTTATGAACATATTTGACTGACTGGCTGTTGAGAAAAAACATTTAGGAAAATTCTCAATATAAACCAAATTTGGTTTCCCTTTCAACAGGACTACTCCTAGAAAAATTAATTCTCTTTATTGAACAAAATCAAATTTACTGTTGCTAGACAATGCTTTGCATCTCAAATTCAACAACATATTTCCACAAATGGACAAAAAAAGAGATTTTCCACTTTTCCATAGCATTTCTATGTAAAACTCATAGTCACCTTACAGGGACTCTATACATCTCATTGCCCCTTTACTCTTAATCATACGGATGATCTATATCAAATATGAACAAATTCGATTGACCGGTTGTTGAGAATAAGATTTTTGTAAAATGTACAATTTAAACCATTTTGTGCCACCACCTTGTCCCTTTTGTAAAGTCAATCGGTCTTATTGAACAAAATCTTATTTGTTATGACAAGAAGATGCTTCAGAACTAAAAGTGAATCAAAAAAATTATAACAGTATATGGGATGAAAAAAATTAGAATTTTCCCCATAGTATTCTTATTTAAAACTCAAAGTCCTCTTAAAGGGCCCCTATAAATAGTAGCTTCTTCATTCTTATCTTTATTCAAACCCCTATACATAAGGATAATTTTTGCCAAATATGAACCAATTTGACTGAATGGTTGACAAGAAAACAGTTTTATAATGCCGAATTTTTACGCTTTTGTGGCCCTCCTGACCCTTTAAGACAGTGGAACCTAGTCATTTTTACAAATCTGAACATCCTTGACCAAACATGCTTCTGTGAAAATATAGGCAAAATCAGTTCCATTTTAAAAATATATACATTAAAGTTTCTTATAATGACATGTGTTCCCTAATTGGACTCTCAGGACAGGGTCTCTTTTAACCCAAGGGACACCATTTAAAAAAATCTTCTGTATAGTGTCCTAAGAAATAGGAATATCCATTTTGTGAAGTTTGAGTTTAATAGGCCAACTGGTTTCATAGAAAGTGCTGCTAGCAGACAAAAGATGACAGACGACCCAACATGCCATTGCAGTAAAGCACACAAGAGGCCCGAAGACGACAGACGACACAACACGCCATTGCAGTAAAGCACACAAGAAGAGGCCCAAATTGACCTATGTTACCAAATTTTACTTGTCATTTCTTTTCAAGTTTTGAATTGACCAAATTTATTAAATTATAGATGAGAAATGGAAATGGAGTATTAATTGTTTTGCCACAGCATCCACATGTAAAAATCAAAGTCCCCTTATATGCAAGCAAATGGGCCCCTGACCCCTTTATTTGAACAAATTTAAACCTTTACTGATATTTTTCATTTACACTAAATACTGCATTGAAATACTGAAATTTGACCCATATTGAGAATAGTTTTGAAAATTCATTTATCTTTTTTGGTCTGCCCCTTATGAACATTAAATCCTTTTTAAATAACCCAGTTTGAACTGTTATGACTTAACAATACTTCAGACCTCAAGATGATAAAAAAAAAGTTAACAACAGACGGACGACACACACGGGGGGATCAAAAGAACTCAGGTGTGATATTAATCGTGCTAACCAAGTGGTAACAAATATACTTCTCACAAAATAAAACAAATTCAATATTCATCATTTCTTTTATTACAAGATACAAAGTTTATTGTGCAATATAAGGCCTCCGGCCCAAAACACATATACATGCAGTAAACAAGGTAGACATACAAGTATTATAAAACGAAATAATAGAATGTATTATGTAATGGTGTTACTAACATAGAAATGTATGGTGTTTCAATGTTTCACATTTGATTAATAAACAATTATTGAAAACATGTAAGCATTATTTCAGATATATGAAGTAAGATAATGCAACGATCAATATCAATAAAATGGCATATTTAATGTTATACACAATTGTATAGTTCTTAATAAGTTCATTTCTTCTTAAAAAAGCATAATATATATAACAGGCGACTGCTTGAATAAGTTTATCGTCTTTTGAAGACATAATCATATTAAATTTATGTACAGTTGGGTTGTTAAAATATTTTGTTGGAATATATCGAGTTCTCAACACAGAGTAAGAAGGACAGCATAGTAAAAAAATGAAACTCGTCCTCAATAGCATTAGTTTTGCACAGTTTACAGGTTCTGAGGTCCATATCAATATTGTGGTGCCTTCCAGTTTCCACTTCTAAATTATGAGAAGAAGTTCTAAATTTAGCAATTGAATGTCTAAATTTCCTGATTGAAACAACATTTAAATACAGTTCGTGTTCATAGCTAATTTTAAAGTGGTTATAAAAGCTCAACTTAGAAGAGTTATTGACTGACTCTCTCCATTTTTGTAAGTATTGATCTTGGAGACGTCTAAGAAAGGTTGCTAAAAATGTTTTCTCGTTATGTACACATTGATTTGACCAAATGTAGCCAAATCCGTTTGTAAAAAGGAGTTTCCTGATATTACTGACCCAATTGTTTCTCCCATTATTGTCTAATATTTTGAGCATATAATAACACTTTTTTACATATCTATAATTAGGCATCTTTAAAATTTTAAGCCAATAATTAATACAACGTTTTGACGATTCAATCCATAAAGGGTACCTTCCACATTCACCAAGAACTCCTGCATTGATAGTTTTTACATTTAAACACATGTAACGTTTGCATGCATACCTATGAATAAGTTCAATGTTTTCACGTTCTTGAAATCCCCGTAGTTCACACCCATACAACAATATAGGTACAATTTTTGTATCAAACAATTTAAAGAAAACACTGTTTGGTAACTGACAATAATCATAAAGTGAGGAAAGAAGTGACACTAATACACGCTTTCCTTTAAATGCTAGATCTTCTGACATTTTGTTAAAAGAAAGTTGCATAGAAAAAGATAATCCAACGTAGGTGAAACAATTGACAACATCAAGTTGGTTACCATCATAAAACCATTTTTCATTGTTTGATAATCTGCCACCATTCTTAAAAACCATTGTTTTCATTTTATTTATGTTGACTTTGAGACATGTTTCACCACAGAACTCATGTAGAGTGTTCAGGTGTCTTTGAAGTCCAACTACGGTGTCCGCAATAAGCGCAATATCATCAGCAAATAGTAGGATAAAGAGTTCAACTGTGTCAGGGAATAGTTGTACTCCTCTATGATCACTATTTTCAATTAGTGGTACAAGTTCGTTGATGAATAGGGAAAACAAAATGGGTGAGGCTAAACAGCCCTGTTTCAAGCCTACTGGACAATCGAAACTGTCAGTTGATGAACCGTTACATCTAACTCTGGCTTTTACGCAATCATACATTCCTTGTATAAACTTTAAGAGTTTACCTTTCACACCATTTTTCCTTAATGTATTCCATAATTTCACTCGCTGGACAGAATCAAATGCTGTTTTAAAGTCAATGAAGGCTACATAAAGTTTGCCGCGCTTTTTTGAAAGGTATTTAGATATAACTGATTGTAAAATAAATGCATTGTCAATCGTTGAGTATCCTGCTCTAAATCCGGCTTGACATTCTGTAACTTTGTTATATATATTAACATAAAATGTTAGCCGACGATTAACAATACTGGTATTTATTCATTAAAACATCCTTCATTTAAACTTCTAAATTTATTGCACTAACTTTTATAGCACTAAAATAATCATAACATTCATTTGTTGAATTCTCAACAGTTCTTTGAAGAGATCCAGTGTTCCATGTATATTTTTTTGTCATTACAATGTATGTATTTATCATTTATTAAGTTCTGTAACATGATGTTAGATATTCCCTTAATACACGCCAAACTGAGTAGTACTGGTACATAAACACGCCAAACTGAGTAGTACTGGTACATAAACACGCCAAACTGAGTAGTACTGGTACATAAACACGCCAAACTGAGTAGTACTGGTATATAAACACGCCAAACTGAGTAGTACTGGTACATAAACTGATCTAGAGAACATAAGAACACTGCAAGTTATTGTTTATGGCACAAAAGCTGTTTTTCCCCATATTTACTCCAGAATGTTGCCATTTTGTTATTAAGGCCATAATAAATTAATTGCTAGATTATCATCCCCAACCGCCCCCTAATTTTCATGCCACACAGACCCTTTTTATTTTCATAAAAAAAAAAAAAATAAATAAATAAAAATTTTTTTTGTTCATTTTTTGTTAATAAAAAAAAACATCAACAATTTTAAGAATAAAAATAAAAAATAAAATCATCCCGCCTTCCCCATTTTTAAGAAAAATTGGATGATAATCTAGCTATCAATTTATAATGACCTAAAGTGATATTCGGAAGAAGGGGGCCATGTTTTTGTCATGTTACAGAATTTCAACCTACGCTACTGAACTTTCATAATAGTTATTTATATTTTGTCAAAACGAGTCAGTAAATGTCATATTTTAATCTACAATCTAATGAAATCATTTGTTTGACATATTTTCAAAAAAAAACATTTAAATTAGCATGTTACAACTTTTTGAAATGCACCACCTGCAAAGTAAAATTCACAATTATATCAGTATCTTCTATGTCTGCCATTTGCAGCAATTATAACAGTACAATTTGACGTCATTGTCCTTGACCCAACTTGTTATGTACAGATTTTGTTTTAAAACACGAGAAACATTCACAACCATATATTTGGATGCATTTGTATCAGAGCGCTAACAAGACATGGAATAACATTGTCCAGATATACTTGCAGAGATGCATTGTTTCAATGAGGTCGAATCTCTGCAAATGATGTACATGTACATACATGAAACTGAAATTTTCAGAAAATTTGCTCCATGAATTTGTTTATTAGATTAAATTATAAAAGTTGAAGGGTGCACTCTTATATTTACATGTAGTTCTATGCTTAATACCACGGATGGCGACACTAAGTCTGTGTCTGCAACTAAACATTTAAAAATCTCAAATATAGAAAAAATATTAAATGGGTTCAACACCATTTTTAACACATATAATAATAGCAATAGAAATTATTGTTGGCAGAAGACCTTAGAATGAATATGAGTAGAATCACCATTGTTTGTCATATAAACAGAGTGGAGCTCAAAGCCATGACCTCAGACATACAAGAGGTAAATGATCTCGAGACAGCACCTGGGAACAATCAGTAAAATTTATCACATAATTCACAGCGAAGAAGGGTACCAAACCCATGACACCATTTTGATATCAACTTGTGCAATAGATCTTCCAATTATCATCGTGTTTTCTGTATGACTCTGCCTGTGTACATAAAATGTCTAATTGCTCCGACTTGCCTGAATATATAAATGATGTTGGACGTGTCATAGTAAAATGACATTATTTTGAGACATTACGTCACACAACGACCAATGGAAACAAATACGCCCCATTTATTCTTGTTTTCTTATAGAGGTGATCTGTTAGATAAATGGTAAATGTACCATTTTCCCTGAATTATGCGATAAAAAGAATCTTACATTTGTGCTCATTTATTATTTCATTTATTAAACTTGTTCAAAAAAATTATATAATGCTCGGCAAATAAATTTATATACAAGTACTCATATAAGATCCTTAATACAATATCTGAAGATATTTGTTTACTTCACACCGGACCCAGTTAGTTCAGTCGGTAGCATGTCTGACTATCGATCCAGGGATCATGATATCTTTGCCTGGAACAAATGTTTAAAGCAGAAGCTGAAATGGATGTATATATCTTCACAATATGTAAATCATGCAAAACCTACGGTTGTAGTTACAATGCTGGAATGTCTACCAACAGTTAACTGTCACAAAGACAGAAATGTTATACACTTTTCCTCCCATCTAAAGATTCCTCTAACACAAGATTTCACTCCATTAAACTACTTCAGGGATTGTCCATCTCCCATAAGGTACAGCCAGAGAAAAGATCAACAGTCATTACATGTACTTCCAGTCTGTTTGTTTTTAAACCTTGAGACAAGAGCCAATACTTCTGGTTTATCTCCCTTGAGAATTGAGTACCAATACATCTAGTTGATCTCACTTGAAAGCTGGGAACCAACTTGTAAGATTGAGAATCCTAAACCATTACGACTTTATTTCTTATGGAACTTCTGTCTCCGATAATCTTTTCTCATGTTATCATTCCCCTTTTGGCATTTAAAACGAATGTAAGCTGCTTGAAACTGTTCTGACAGCCATTTATATCTGCTATTATAGTTGTTCAAAATGTTTGAAACTGTCATTATAACTTCAAACACCATAAACATCTATGTACGAATATCAAATATATTAAGCACCTTCATGATGAACAACCTATCTAAGTTTATCACAGTGTTAATCAGTCCGTCTTCTTAACTGATAAATACAAAATACTGTTTACATATTTCCTGTCTGGATTGATCTTTTTCAGAAACTGTCCAATTTTTTGTGTCATCTGGTCTTTTGACATTTGCGGTTTCTTTGATTTGAATTTTTGTACAAGTTCTTTAGCTGTCATGGGTTTTCGCATCAAATAGCGACGTATAGCTTCTTCCGTGATATCACCGCTGAAAAAAAACCAACATATTATTAAGTAAAACCAGTCGTTTGTGATAATAGTTATTCCCTCCCTGTTCAACCCAATGACTTACATAAAAGGAAAAGCAACTGCTTGAAATGTTATGAATGTTTCGTATCCTTCTATGTAAGTCCTTATCAAGTCTGGGGCCTGTCAAAATCATCAAGTTTACAAACTTTCAATTAGATTTAAAGTGATATTTATTGCTGAAGATCTACTGTTGTTTGGGTCACATGTTTCAGCTTAATTTTTTTTACTTTTATAAATACAATTTTAGTGGCATATAAAATTATATAAGTGCAAAATCAATACAAATTTAGTTTTATTAAATTAGTTTTTGACGAAATTAAGTCCTTATATATATCCTTGAAACCAAACCAGCAAAGAGTAATTCCAGTGTAAATTAATACTTTCACAGTATAATTCATAATGACAAATGTCTGTGAGAAATCCAGAAAATGTGCTGCACTTTATTAATATTCATATTTTATTTAAAGTTTCAACTATTCAAATGTTTTGTAAAGCTATTCAATAGCCCCATTTTCAAACTATAATATGCCATACTAGTACATGGCTTCCAATCAGTTTGGTGGAAGAAACCTCACACTGTACAGGAATCTCAGTAAAACATCACTCTTCCAACGGCAAATGCCAACAAGAGTTGTCGGAAGACAACAAAGCTCACCTATAGGATAAAACTCACCACCCATGCAAAGATTGGAGGCAAACACCAAAATTTATATGCAACTAAACGTAAAAGTCTAAAATGGGTGTCTACAGACGACACTGATGACAATGCCGGGATCATGGCAAAAGCTCTCCTGGACATTTGTCCCCGTGAGATAACAATTAATTAGTACAGAATTACAAGTACCTTAATGCAGCAGCCTGTGCTGCACTTGTCACTGGTGACTCAGTCCGCATCTTCTTCTGTTGGTCAGGTGAATCATCAATCTCTATCTTCCTCTTCACAGCTGAATGTGACAAAGTTCAAATTAGTAACAAATTTCTAGATTCAAGCTAAACATTGATTCAACAACTTTTCAGTGATATAAATACGCACTTATATTACCAATTGAAGAATCATACTACCTGGTATGATACCCAACACAGTAACATTATATGAACACTGGGTTAACCGGTCATAAAACTATACTCTAAATAGTGAGGTCAAACATTGTAAATAAGCTTCGTATGTTGTATCAATGCTACAAAGATTATAAAAAAACATTATGTAAAGCTCAATTTCTGATTTTAAAGGTAGTCTTCAGGATTTTTAACCATTGTGTTTGTCACATTTTTTGACAGATTTGAAAAACCAAATCATTTGTGTTTCCTCTATAAATGATGAGATGCTAAGCTCTGAAGTCATTTTAAAACTATATTTTTTAACATTTGCTTTAAAGAAAGTTTATAAATGTTTCAAAAAATTTTAAATTGGCAATTTCTTTTTTTAAATACATATACGAGGGGTATCATTTGCCATTGTTTATTTCAATTATGCAATGCACAATACTGTTATTGTATTTGAAATGAAGTTATTTGGGATTTTAAAATTTTAATGATACATTAACTGTTCAAAAAATGAGGTGCTTTACAAACCATAACAGTTAAACAATTATGTCAGGGCAAATTGACAACATTGTATCTGCCAAAACTGAAGTCAATATTATTAATTGGTGCTTTCGTGATATTACTAAGTCACTCTTTCTCAATATACTCTCCTGGGTGGTATATACATTTTTGCCACTGTTTACACCATTGAGTGAACATGTCAATGAAATCCAAAGATGGTATGCTAGACTCAATAGTCTGTAAAGCACGTTTCAATTTCAATGTCTTCATATCGGCGCCCCAAGATTTTTTTTTTGGATGACCAATTTGCGGCCATCTTGAAAAAGATTTGTGCCATATTAACACTATATCCCTTAAAACATTAGCTTCACCTTACGTACTCTAAAGATGTTTCTTTGATCTCTGTAGTATTCCATGAGCATGTTCATTTTAAAGATAAAATTATCTAGCCTTCTTTTATTTCATTAACTAACATAAATTAAATAACTGAATGCTGGTCAGGTTATTTGAAGCAGTTAATGAATAAAATTGTCATTAATTAAATAATTTCCCCAGACAGCCATACTGGGCCAATATGACAATCCTTGGATCAATAACTAAGCCAATATTAAATCATTTAATTATTAACATTATATAGTATAAACTTATTTTTAACACAAAATGTTAAACTGCAATGTCAGTCCCATCCTTCCTTTAACACTTTTCAATCTCTAATTTTACTTTTGTAAGGCTACATATAATAGCATTTTTAACAATTCTGAGAATTTTTTCTTTTAAACATGTAAAACGTGACATTTCAATCAAATTAACACGTTATACGATGACTCAAAATAATTACCCTCTGTTTTCTGTTCTGCTTTTGATGAATCTGTAGATTTTTCAAAAGTTGGTGTGTTAGATCGTGAGGCTCCCTTTTTCTTCTGCAAAACAACAAACAATGAATACTTAATAGTCATTTTGCAAGTGACAATGTTACGATGCAATCCGCAATCATTATGGTATATGGCCAGCAGTACTAAAATCAGGTGGGCAGGAAATATAGATGAAGATAAACCCAATTTAGTGGAAACAAAAGAACAGACTGGACATGTGCACACGCTTCTTTCAGTTAAGCAGACCAAGGGGAATAATTATGTTAATATTGAATATAGAGTTACAAAACTTTGCACTTGTTGAATGTCATTTTTTAAGTACTGGACAGTTGGTATGGTTATGTAGAGTGGGTGGAAAGTAAAAAATGCACACAAAATTGTGACTAGACAGACAAACTGACAGGTGAAAGCTAACTTCATTGTTTGGGCCTCCAATAACCAAAATTGCTGCGCAGTTACCCCACATAGGCATGGAATAACTGCATGCAGATATTCAATAACAAGATATCCATGGAACTGATAGATGCTTCTCTTAACAAGTGCATCATTGTGTAGTAGTTGCATAGTTTGTAATGGGAAAGGGGGTGTGAAGGGAAGATAATTTTGGGGATAGATGTTTGGCTCTTCACTCTCCATTTCCACATATTGACCTCTATTCATGTACCAAGTCTTATCGGATTCCATTCTGTACTCCTGAAGATCAAAACAAGGATTTGTGGTAACGGACATAACAAAAGGGTCATAAAAAAACATCTCCACTTAGTAGTGATGCATCAGAGAAAGTTTCATAAATTCCAGTGAAACATTTCAGAGAAACAGCACAGACATCGATTTGGTAATGGACAGGAATAAAGGCCCAAAACTCTGTGAAAAATCATTGAACTACAACACAAATACCACACCCACATCTACACTTGGTAGTGATGCATCCTAGCAAGTTTCATCAAATTTCAACTCTTAATTAAAGAGGAATAGCGCAGATAAGGATTTGGTAATGGATGCAATCAAAGGGCCAAATCCAGATGTGAAAAATCATTGAACCGAAACACAAGGACAATATGCACATCTTCACTTGGTAGCAATGAATTCCAGCAATTTTCATAAATCTCCATCTAATAGTGAAAAGGCATGGACAAGGAATTGGTAATTGATGGAATCAAAGGGCCATCCATAACTCTAGTGAAAAATCATCAAATCATGAAGACCATATGCACATCTCCACTTGGTAGTGATGCATCCTAGCAAGTTTCATAAAATTCATCTCATTAAAATCATATCCTCAAAAATGCTTCCATATGGGACCTGAAGACGCCACACAGACGGTCAAGCTCCAACAACTGTCTGCTAGCCAATCAGAGGCTTGCTTTCAAGGTTTTGAAAACAAAAGTAAAAGTCTATTTTAACCGAAGAAAAACCTATATTTAGCCAGGATCCCAGTTATCATGTGTGCTTATCATGTGTTTATAACTATCATGACGAAAATTCCATAATGGCTGCACACATGCGAAGATCGCTATGGCTGAATCCACACTCACAATGAAGGTTATGCAGAACAGCTGTTGAAATCAGTACTCTGAATGGGTGAAAAAAAAATAGCTAAAAATAACGACATTGGAAATCCAGGTATTCTAAAAGAAGAATCTGAAAAGGTCACCATCAGATCTTACATTTAGGAAGATCGCATACTTTAGTCAGATTGCATAAAATTCCAATCAAAAGTTGTAGAGAAATAGCCCAGAGAATTTCGGGAAGGGTGGCCCCCATCCCCGAAATATTTTGGGATGCATAATAAATCAAGCCATATAAACACTATGAATATTAGCTTCATTCCAATCTTTATATCTAGTGAATGCAACTATTCAAGATGATTATGTTTGCTCTTTCACAAAATATCAAATATGTAAGATCCAATCAAAAATGCCAGTGTTGAGACAGCATCTTGGATCACTTGAACATTGATCACATATCTCCAACAACTCTACTTCTATGTTATTACATGTATGTTTGTTTGAATATTTAGCATCATTTTAATGAGACCCAACAGATGATTAGCTAACCTAATCAATCTTTAAAGGGGTCCTGAAAGGTTAACCAGTGCTCAAGCACACTTGTTTCTGCAAGAAACTGATAACTTTCCCACTTGAATCAGTGGTGAAAGACAAATGACAATGATACGCAATGTCATATATCAATCATCATGGAGTCCAAATGATAGTCAGATGCACAACCAGCTGAGCTAACCGAGCCAGAAAACCGTACCTGCATGAAAAGAACTGACGAGAATTTATCTTCGTTCTTCTCTATGTCAGATTCATCACTTTCAGATGAAGAACTGCTGCTGTCACTCTCATCTTTCCCTGTTGTTCCTGAAATATACACATGTATGGCTATCAATCAACTGTGCGCAATATACACATGTATGGCTATCTATCATCTGTGTGTGTTATACATGTGTATGGCTATCTATCATCTGTGTGTGTTATACATGTGTATGGCTATCAATCATCTGTGTGTGTTATACATGTGTATGGCTATCAATCATCTGTGTGTGTTATACATGTGTATGGCTATCAATCATCTGTGTGTGTGTGTGTTATACACATGTATGGCTATCAATCATCTGTGTGTGTTATACTGTACAGACATGTGAACTCTCCCGCATTGTGTGGGAGTCTCCCAGAATCAAAGAGAGAACCTGGGACTTCCGGACGGGAGTCAAAATCTGATGACTGTGACATCACACACATCAGCTAACATCAGAGATATTGTACGGGTGAAACGTACATGATTTCAAGTCCTTCAAGTGACATGTTTATGTTGTTTCTTTTTGAAAATTGAAGCATGTTTTTGGATTGCGAAGTTAGTAATATGGAGGAAATAAATCACATTAATGGATAAGGTATATAAAAGGTATGTACTCTGTGGACAACAATTTTTCCAAACGTTATGGCTAACGCAAACAATTCCAGTCAGACATCAAAATAAAATAGGTCCAGGTTTGGTCACTTTCCTAATTAATTTCATTTATATTATAATTAAAGTCACTGTTAAAAATCTCAAACAAACAAGTTATATTGCGCATTTTTATTAAATACTTTAAAGACTTAAGCAATTTTCGTTCCGAATCTCCCAGCTTTGACCACTTGGAAAAAATAAACGTCACGAGCAAACAATTTAACTCATTACGGCAAGCAAAACCGTTTTGATAAACCGATATGGGTCACTGACCACACATCAAAGGCCTGTTATGTAGCGATAGACTCATCTGAAAAATCCCCTACATATCTGTAACTGCTTAGTCAAAATTGACCTCCTTTCACACAGCAGGTGACAAAACAAGCCAATGTTATTGCCGCAAGGCATATTTCACAGCTTATTAAAGCATGATAGGGATAATTCATACGTCCGATATGAAATATCTGGACTGATTTTTTATTAAATTTTGAAACAAAAAACATTTTTTAACAGTAGAAATCGGTCCCAAAACCAAAAAAACGGTGATTTTAGAATCCCTAGTGTAAAGTTATATATACATGTGTTATATACATGCATATATCTGTATAATTCTAATTACCTATATGTTGTATATAAATGTCATTGTGTATAGTTCTCATTCACCTATGTGTTATACATGTGCATAGTTATGGTTCAAACCATCAAAGTTCTACTGTATATGTATATGTTATAAAATTGGTACTTTACAAAATGTACTTTACAATACTGGAAGTGTGAACTTGAAGTAAAATAAAACCATGTAAAACAAATTTTAGTGTTTGATAAATATAGATGCGTTGTGAATGGTCTAGTGTTGGAAGGTGGAATTTGGATTGACGAGTCTTGCAGCAGATCCCCTACCAAAACTGTACTTATGTCCTTTAACCAGACACTTTATTTGCACAGGCTTAATTTTACCCAAGAAGACCATTGTTTTTCTAAGTTTTAAGAACATCATATTTCATAAATTTGTGTAGAATAAATGTTTTAATTTCAGTTCTTATATAATTCTTCTTTTCTTTTTTCATAAAAGTTAAAAACTGATCTCTACAATAATTTATATTGGTGTTATGAATTTGTAATATTAAATGAAGTGAACTTAAATTTGTTATTTAGTTAATAGTATGCTAAATATTTCATTGATGACAAAATGTAGGTATGCAATACCTTCTTTCTTTTCTTTCTTTTTTTTTTTCCTTTCTTCTCCTCCTGTGGTTCTTCTTCTTCATTTTCTTCTTCTTTCTTCTCTTCATCTTCGCTACTTTCCTCCTCAGAGTCTATGAGTTTCTTGAGCCCTCTTTCCTGGTCCACACCTTTGTCATCATATTTTTCCTCCTTGTCTTTCTCATCCAAATCTGACTCACTGTAAATGTACTTGAGTTTCATTACAGATTCAATACCATCCAATCTATTTCTATTATTCTTTATGATTATTGGGGAATGTTTTTGTTATAAAATCTGACTGTTTTAAGATATCATAAAAAGCTAACTGATTATGATGACATGGATAGCTTTTCCTTCCTTCATCTGTCTAAGATAACCTAATGAGTTTATTTGCATGATCTGACTGGTTAAGATAACCTGATGAATGAGTTTATTTGTATGATCTGACTGGTTTAGATAATCTGATGAGTTCATTTGCATGATCTGACTGGTTTAGATAATCTGATGAGCTCATTTGCATGATCTGACTGGTTAAGATAACCTGATGAATTTATTTGCATGATCTGACAGGTTATGATAACCTGATGAGCTTATTTGCATGATCTGACTGGTTTAGATAACCTGATGAGTTTATTTGCATGATCTGACTGGTTAAGATAACCTGATGAGCTTATTTGTATGACCTGACTGGTTAAGATAGCCTGATGAGCTTATTTGTATGACCTGACTGGCTAAGATAACCTGATGAGTTTGTCTGCATGATTTGATTGGCTAAGATAACCTTGTGAGCTTTTTTGCATACTCTGACCGGTTAAGATAACTTGATGAGCTTATTTGCATAATCTGACTGGTTAATATGACAAAGATAGTTATCCGTCCAGATTATACAATCAGCTTGATTAAAAATTATACCTTGATAAGCTAAACTGGGTACTTTTTTTTGCAGAATTTGATTGCACAGCTAATGAATAGTTTTCATCCCAGAAAATAATTACAATAATCTGGACAACTCTCCTTGCAGAAAATAACTGATTTACGCTCATTTTATCAATAACCAAAGAAGACCTCCTTAATATTTTCTTTAAAAAGCTTTTGGTAGATGGTCATATGGTATTTTAACCTACAAGCAAAACTGACCTGCAGTCGTGTACATAAACAATTCCAAATTCATTTTTTCAAAGTTTTCAAAAATATTTTTAATACAATTCCAACATTATAAAACTGTAAAGACAGTTCCCATTTATGAATCCCACAATCATTAAAACTGTTTCCATATTTAAAATAAAAAATATGAAGGAGTACACAAAGACAGAGGTCACAAGAGTCACAAACATACAGTACAATTAAAACTGCTGACTTCATACTTTAAATGATAATCCTGACAATATAACCAGGACTACATGCATTGGCGAGATATGAAAGCAAAAATTTAACCAGAATTTCTAAGTCAAACAATGGCCATAATTTGTACTATATTCATGCCAGAGTTATTTAACTTAGGTATTGCAGCAGGTTTAATGAGTGAAGTTTCAATCCAATACATGCACTGGTTACTGAGATAATAACTGAAACTGATGGTGACACCAGGTCGTGTAGAAAAGCTCTCCTTATTCTTTGAACTGTAGAACTTAAAACTAGTTACCATCCAACAATACAAAATGCATGCCTAGTAAATAATATACAAAGCTTTTAAATTTATTATACTTTTATTCCCAAGAAAATGAGCTAACAATCATCTGACAAACAATTAATATCTAACTTTAAGATATCTCCTTACAATAACAGTTCTTATTAATGTTTTGATTCAATGTAAATGCTTCAATTATCCATAAAGCTAAACCACAAGGAGTAAGTAGTATGCATATTGACTTGTTACTATTATAAATAATTTATATGTATATGTAAAATAAAAGTATTATAACAATGCTATGTCACAGATTTTTTTTTCATTTTTTTTATGGCCATGATGTTTTAAAATGAAATAACAAAGTTCTGATATTTTTTTCTTTATATTTTTATTATAGTGAAACAAAGGACTCAAGGTCCTTGGAGGCGCCATTTATTGGTTTGTTTGAATATTTAGTCATTGCTTTGCCATCTAGTGTTACATCCATATCAGCAAGTAATGGATGTTCCCGCTTAAATCAGCTGTGAGAGACGTGACAATAAGATGTTATGTCATATATCAATCATCAAGATGACAGTGGTCAGATGGGGATTCAAACTCATGAACCAAGGATTGATAGTAATATGCTCGCCACAGGGGGGAAATACTGGTATTGACCACTATGAAGCAATTCTCATTAGAAAATCGCAGCTAATTCAAATAAAAAACATAGTACATTTTAGTGTTTCTCTTAGAAACAAATGTAACAAGAAATGAGATTGGGTGGGTATGGGATGAGGTTGAAAATAGTTTTGTGTTCATTAATGCATCGTCGGATACCCCAGAGTATCAACTGCGATATTCACCATCCATCATGATGTATAAAACTGACACCAGGGGCTATCCAACAATGCATAAATAGTGATTTTCAAGTTTATGTTTTTCTATTCTATATTAAAATATTGTTGCCATAAAAATATGGTTATGGATTTTTTTTAATTGACAACTTTTCATATTTCAAAGTTAATACAATTGATAAGTTGTTGATTTAATATTTGATTCTGTAATGAAAAATATTTTCATTAGGTATATATGTATTTCGAAATAAATTTATATAGAATTAATAAATTATTAAGTAGACATTAATAGTTTAGTCTTAAAACATCCCCATTAAATAGGACAGCAGTAACCTATGTGCCAACTTTTAGGAGCTGATTTTTGAAGACGCCGACTTTTAGCCCGAGTTTCTCAAGGTAAGCACATCTCACATTTTCGTATTTTATTTTGCTTCAAACAAATTCTATGATTTGTTTTTAATACAAAACAAACCGTTTTAAGTGGTGATTTTATCCTATATTTGTTGAAATTAGATGCTCAGAAAACCCTTTATGATTGCATCGATTTGTTTACTTGTAAAACAGTCTCAATAATACACTACACATAAAATTCCAAACATCCTTCATCAACAGTGTGTATGCATAACTTGCCGATATAATCCCTTTAAATGGACATATCTGAATCTGAATCTACACGACATTAGCCTATTAATACAGCATATTACAGAACTTTTCTGCAATAATGTGTAACATTTCAGAATCTAACACCAATTCGAAATCAACAATGATTGACAATGACATAAAGAAAGCGGTAATATTACATTTGCTTCAGGGACTATTTTTATTGTCGATATGCTAATTAGTATGGACACTCATTTTCATTGTTGAGCGAAATGCTCATTAGTATGGACGCTTACACATTTCAGCCTTCGTAATAAATAGCAATCATTTGCAGACATAAGATATCAAAAGTAAAGACTCAAACACATTTTAACATCATTACTTTACTTTTCGTACATTGAAAAGTTACCTTTATCCGACAGATACATAAAAATCAAGAACTACTTTCTCTTGAGCAATTAGACGGTGCATATGAAATGAGATGATTTTATGGATTATGAATCTAAGGAGACGCCAGATCTTTTGGCACCTCAAAAATCAATCGGAATACTACCTTCAAACACAACACGAGTTAAAACCATACTAGCTGGGGGGTTTTTAACTTTGTGGCAATAACCATTTTTTGGGGACATCACTTGCATGTGCAAATTGCCAATAATTTTTGGCTTCCCACCATTTATTAAAGACTTTCCTCTAAATATTATATCAGTCAATGAGCATTACTGTATGGTCACTTTACATAATAAAATTCTTAAATAAAAGTTTTACTAGTCTTTGGCAGTTTAATAATATAATCAGACAAACAGAGTAATCTGGAACCTTATATTGTGTACACACCTTCCAGAATCGGAGATATAGTCTAATTCCCGGTCATCGAAGTCTCCTTCATCACTCTCCTCTATAGCTTCATCATTAGCATTCTTCTTGGAATTCTTCTTCTGCTTTACTGGCTTATCTTTCTTTTTTTCCTTCTTTGCTTTATCTTCTACAACAAAGAATGAATAAATAATTACTTTTATAGTGTACCAACACATAATTGTAATATGCTGCCAACAGCAAGAAATATTCCAGACACACTCTCCGTGTGCAAAAACTAAAATATTGATATTTAGATTGGGAGAAAAAAAAGCATAGAACAACTTCAATTTCATTGAATATTTCTAAAGTTTTAACGGTTTAACTTAGGACATGTAACCTCAATAGTAGGACTGGTTAAGATGTATAGATATTTCAAAACTCATATCAATATCGTATCAATCTGCGTGTATTGATAATGTATCTGTTTTGTTTTCAATAGATGGAAGCCCTACTAGATATTAGAGTGAACATACCCTAAAAAAAAAATTTAAAGGTGATAAATTTTTGGTGATGAACGTTGCCAGGTAGAAGTGACATTTATCTCTTTCCTATGGACTTTAAAACTTGCGAGGCAATCTAACAAAAGTGTGAAGACAATCGGTAATGTTTGTGAGGGTGTCTGCAGTGTTTTCATGGCATGTAACTATGGTGATAAACTAAGTCTGCTCTCAGACAGAAGATACAGTAATGCCAATTTATCCTCTCATCTGCAAAGGCATATCAGGACTGGAGATCACTCAAATACAAACAGATAATAACAGAAAAGTGGAAATAGCAGACTCATATGTACATGTAGCACTTTGATATTCAAAGTTGATATATAGCTTGCACATACAAGTTAGCAGTAGTTGATGTATGAGATATATAAAACCATAATTCCAATCTAACAGGTGTGGAATACATGATCCAGTGGTAGAGCATCAAACCAAGGATCAAAGGGTTGTGGGTTCGATCCTCAACCACAGCTATGTGAGGTGTCCTGAGCAATGCTAAGTACCGGTTCTATCCAGAAAGACTTTGAGCATGATCTGTTGTAATGACTCGTTTCACAATAAAATAAATAAGTTTAATTAAACAATGGCTGGTTTACCCTTTCCTTCTTCATCGTCTTCCTCATTTTCCTCCTCGGAGCTTTCTGCCCAATCATCCATATCTGTCAGTATCTGTGGCAGAAACATAGTTGTTAACCATATACATGTATATTTCTGTAAAATGATATACAGCTAGCATAAAAAGTTCTTGAGGGATGTTGGAAACAGTGACCTTCTCCGATTGCAAACGGTCAGTAACAATACAGGCTTTGTGGGCTGACAGGTCATGCAAAATAGTAATATAATTCAGATGTTATGGGAAGATGCTGTTTGTAGTACTTCTTCTTTTCTTTCAGTATGACAATTTATAATACTATCCTGTGACAGTTCTGCCCTTTGGCACTGCTGTCAGTATGCCATGACTGTTGCTAGTGAAAAAGATTTCATATGAACTTACTTATAGATCGCAATCTTTAGCAATACATGGGCTTCTCACATTTTCTGTGGTCCATATTCTACTAAATGCTTTTCTTCTTGGCTCATAATAATGAACTCATATTTCTAACTAAATTCTTAAAAGAGATTTTGCTCTATTTCAGATACATTTTCATTTTTTCGCATTAGCAATCCATGACTTCTTTTAAACCTCTGTTAACAAATGCGGTATCCATTAGGCATTTATTTTCTTAACTTTTAGATGCTTTTTTTAAAATTAGATGAACTCGGGCTACCAAGTTTATTATTCGAGCTAAGTCTTTTACTGATTATTGAGCATCAGTTTTCAGGATTTTACAGATTTTTTCTATGTTTTCTTTGATTGCTGATGTTACAGAACAATCAGGACATGCAGTTTCTTTCAACTGCTATACTGAAATAACATCTGACCCTCCTTGAAAATGCCGCACACCTCTTGATAAAATATCTTTCGATTCCAGCAATATAAATTAACATTTAACTTGAGGAGACAATTTGTACCAAAATATAATTATAAAAGTCAAAGTGTATTTAAATCCATCCAGTTGCTGAATTGTAGTAAAATTAGTATCTTAGATAATTTAGCAAAATATATAATAAAAGCATATGAAGAAAAAACCTTAACATTAAATACCATGGCTTAATTATTTAACTATCATATTCGCTCTCATTTATATAACATGAATTTTGTTTTTCTATGCATGCATATGTATTGATTGCACATGTATTTATATGTTATTATATGTGATGATAAACTATGTAATACATGTATGCTTACGTCAAAAATAAACTATAATGTGTTCTGTATTAATATACACGTGTAAACTATTGCATGATTTCCATGAAATAATACAGCAGTCACATTATTTACGGAACACTCCTCATATAAACATTTTACCAAATTCAATGTGGCACATGACAGCTATTTGCATGCAGATTATATTTCTTGTTTTTCATCCATAACTCATGGGTTCTAACCAACTGATTTTCTAAGCATAAACAATACTCCACTTACCAGACTTAATATCAATATTTCTATATCTCTGTATCAGAAAATTTATCTTTTCCTTTTATTCTGTCCACTTACCAAACTTTTGTCTTTCTTTTCCTTTGTTTTGACTTTTTTCTCTCCCTCATCTGGATCCACTGGGTTTTCCTCATTCTTGATACGATTTCTCACCATGATGGAAAAATAGTTCATAGTCTTGTCTCTCCTGTGATGTCAAGTAGTTATAGTAAAAAATTAATTCAGTTGTGATATTTGTATTTGATAAGTGGCTGGAAGTTATACCACTCCTCTACATGTGCAGACATACCTGCTAAACTCCTCCTCTGCCTCATCAGAGTTGAGATATTTGTATTTGATAAGTGGCTGGAAGTTATACCATCCCTCTACATGTAAGGGCATACCTGCTAAACTCCTCCTTGTCATCATCAGAGTTGAGATATTTGTATTTGATAAGTGGCTGGAAGTTATACCACTCCTCTACATGTACAGACATACCTGCTAAACTCCTCCTCGGCCTCATCAGAGTTGAGATATTTGTATTTGATAAGTGGCTGGAAGTTATACCATCCCTCTACATGTACAGACATACCTGCTAAACTCCTCCTTGTCATCATCAGAGTTGAGATATTTGTATTTGATAAGTGGCTGGAAGTTATACCACTCCTCTACATGTACAGACATATCTGCTAAACTCCTCCTCGGCCTCATCAGAGTTGAGATATTTGTATTTGATAAGTGGCTGGAAGTTATACCACTCCTCTACATGTGCAGATATACCTGCTAAACTCCTCCTCGGCCTCATCAGAGTTGAGATATTTGTATTTGATAAGTGGCTGGAAGTTATACCACTCCTCTACATGTACAGACATACCTGCTAAACTCCTCCTCAGCCTCATCAGAGTTGAGATATTTGTATTTGATAAGTGGCTGGAAGTTATACCACTCCTCTACATGTGCAGACATACCTGCTAAACTCCTCCTCGGCCTCATCAGAGTTGAGATATTTGTATTTGATAAGTGGCTGGAAGTTATACCATCCCTCTTCATGTAAGGGCATACCTGCTAAACTCCTCCTTGTCATCATCAGAGTTGAGATATTTGTATTTGATAAGTGGCTGGAAGTTATACCACTCCTCTACATGTACAGACATACCTGCTAAACTCCTCCTTGCCATCATCAGAGTTGAGATATTTGTATTTGATAAGTGGCTGGAAGTTATACCACTCCTCTACATGTACAGACATACCTGCTAAACTCCTCCTCGGCCTCATCAGAGTTGAGATATTTGTATCTGATAAGTGGCTGGAAGTTATACCACTCCTCTATATGTGCAGACATACCTGCTAAACTCCTCCTCGGCCTCATCAGAGTTGAGATATTTGTATCTGATAAGTGGCTGGAAGTTATACCACTCCTCTACATGTACAGACATACCTGCTAAACTCCTCCTCGGCCTCATCAGAGTTGAGATATTTGTATTTGATAAGTGGCTGGAAGTTATACCACTCCTCTACATGTGCAGATATACCTGCTAAACTCCTCCTCGGCCTCATCAGAGTTGAGATATTTGTATTTGATAAGTGGCTGGAAGTTATACTGCTCCTCTACATGTACAGACATACCTGCTAAACTCCTCCTCGGCCTCATCAGAGCTGAGATATTTGTATTTGATAAGTGGCTGGAAGTTATACCACTCCTCTACATGTACAGACATACCTGCTAAACTCCTCCTCGGCCTCATCAGAGTTGAGATATTTGTATTTGATAAGTGGCTGGAAGTTATACTGCTCCTCTACATGTACAGACATATCTGCTAAACTCCTCCTCGGCCTCATCAGAGTTGAGATATTTGTATTTGATAAGTGGCTGGAAGTTATACTGCTCCTCTACATGTACAGACGTACCTGCTAAACTCCTCCTCGGCCTCATCAGAGTTGAGATATTTGTATTTGATAAGTGGCTGGAAGTTATACTGCTCCTCTACATGTACAGACGTACCTGCTAAACTCCTCCTCGGCCTCATCAGAGTTGAGATATTTGTATTTGATAAGTGGCTGGAAGTTATACCACTCCTCTACAGGGAAGGCTTCAAATGCTCCATCAGCACACTGGGTGAATATGTAGTATGATGTGTTCTCAGTGATAGTCCCTTCTCTTACACCCTTGTATCTAGAATAGAATATTTGAAATTATACCAAAATAATTCCAATCTCATTATCATATATGTATTTAAAGCATTTTCATTGGACAACGTCAATTTTTTAAAGACTTTTATTTTTCGATAAAACCCTGGAACCGGACTTCTTTTACATTTCTCGCGTAAACAAGGAAGCATTGACATTTTGATGGTCGGTTTAACAATATACAAACTTAAATGACGTTCACAACGGTTCCACGCATTTTTTAATAATAAAACACAACAAAAACAAATGTTAGAACTGGTCCTAGCTGTTTTCTTCGGGTTATTGTTTTATAGATTTCTTTGGTTTACGGATTTAACCAGGCGTCACAATCAGACCATAAGTTGTTTTGAGAAACAATGAAGTAGGTCATAAAATGTTCAGATTTGAGATGCATAGTGTACCATTGAACACAACCCTGGTTTACCGAATGTGAATGCTAGTCGTAGACAAAAATTTCCACAGGAAAAATTAATAAAAACATGAACAGGTTGATCTAGTTGAAGTTCAGAAGAAGACGATTGTGAGACTATGTAAATACACAAACCTTGCACGTAAAAGTCGTTTAAAACGTTCCAAATTCGGATTCTTCATCAATGAGGGTGAATTTATATGACCTTCGTAAATACTGATACATTTTTTTAAAAACAAGCGTGTAGACAAAAACTAAACAATGACGTCAGCGTCTACGTATATATACACACACTGCGTGGGTTTTTCCTGGAATTATTGATAGGCGGGTGTTTAATTTTTTCACCGCAATATATTTTGTCATTTTACCATAAACCAACTAATGTTACAGAGTTCATCTGATAATGGAAACAATAGCCGTTACTATATTATTCAGACTTTATTTGATTTGTGCGTGATTCGACATTCTTTACACATGCATAAAAACCAGAAAAAATGAATTTAATCCTATATACAAATTTTCTTTAAATAAGTTGAAACTGCACTTGATCTATCATTTAACCCTAGGGTACAAGTACAGTTGACATTTAATGATTATCACAATACAAGTCAGAACTGAAGCTTACTTTCCATCAAGTGTAAAAAAGTGGCCACTTGACAAATTTAAAATAGCCTCTAAATAGCAGACAATTATTATTAAACCATTTTTTATTGTGGTTCTTTTATTAAATTGTGATCTTCTGTGGCCAAGTGGTCAAAGATGCCATCTCAAGGTCACTTACCTCTTACTACTAAAGTCAAAGGTTTGAGTCCTGCTTGCAGCTAAAACTTTATGTAAGAAAGTTTGCCAGTTACTTGCGGAAGGAACCTAGTTCTACTCAGACTCATTCTGAGGTCTTCATCCACCAATAAAACTGGATATGCCATATCTAACCTGAAACATGTTGAAAATGGCATTAAACCTGTTTATCAAATTGTATTTATGTATACACTTTTGCTTTAAATTAACACTGTTTACTACTCATTAATGTATTACAATGCAAATTTCAGAGTAGGGTTAAACATTATGAAAGTAACAATGGAGAGCTTGGTCTAGAGGTAGATCAACCCTAGGAACGGAGGGTCATAGGTCAGATCTTCCTCTTCGGCCATGTGTGGTGTCCTTGAGCAAGACACTTTTCCACAAACGCTTAGTACTGGTTCTATCCAGGAACACTTTGAGCATATGTAAGTTGTAATAACTTGCATCACAACGGAAGTATAATAAATAAATTTAAACTAACAATGGAATTAACCTCTACTAACATGTTAAACACTGTATACTATAGTGTACATGTACATTCTGCCTCTTTAGCCAGATTAAATTCAAATATAATGGGAAGAATACACCATAATCAAAATGTTTTTTGGAAGACAAAGAAAATTATGATAAAGGTCATGACTCAACACTGATTGAAATCAAAAACATCCTAGCACAAAATCATTTTAAAGGGAGAAAACACAATGTACCAATTTTTCAACTGCAGTTGGTCATAATAACAAGAGATGTCAGAAAACAACAAACCTCGCCAATGGGATAAAACTCACCACCCATGCAAAGATTGAGACTGGAGGCAAACACCAAGACTTAAACACAACTAAACACAAAAGTTTAACCTGGGTGTCTACAGACGAAAAATTAACTCCAAAAAGGCCATAACTCTGCCAAAATGCAAACCCGAGTTATGGTTCTTGTCTCTGTGTGTCCCATTGATGATGGTGAACACACATGTGAAGTTTCATTCATATCCAATGAGTGGTTGCATAGATATCTTACCTGATAAAAAACATTAACCTGAAAAAATAAGTAAAAAAAGGGCCATAACTGTGCAAAAATGCAATCCAGAGTTATGGTTCTTATCTCTGTGTGTTTCATTGAAGATGGTGAACACACATGGGAAGTTTCATTCATATCCAATGAGTGGTTCCATAGATATTTTACCTGATAAATAACTTTAACCTGAAAAATTAAGTCGAAAAAGGGCCATAAACAGCTAAAATGCAACCAATAGTTATGGTTCTTGTCTCTGTGTGTTCCATTGATGATGGTGAACACACATGCGAAGTTTCATTCATATCCAATGAGTGGTTGCATAGATATCTTAACTTTAAACGCAACTAAATGCAAAAGTTTAACCTGGATGTCCAAAAAGTGCCATAACTGTGCTAAAATGCAATCCAGAGTTATGGTTCTTGACTCTATGTGTTCCATTGATGATGGTGAACACACATGCGAAGTTTCATTCACATCCAATGAGTGGTTGCATAGATATCTTAAACTTAAACGCAAAAGTTTAACCTGTGTGTCTACAGACGATGCCGACGTCATGACAATAGCTCTCCTTGGACTTCGTCCCGGCCAGCTAATAAAAGAATAAAATTGAATTTTTTTTGCCAAACCTCTTTCCATTTTTGCCTTTTCCAACTTTCATCATCCATGGTTGGTCCTCAGGGTTGTATCTTCTTGTACGAATTCCATATTTTTTTCTCCTTGCCTCTTCTTTTTGTTCTCGCCCATACTCACTACCAGCACCAAACTTGGGCATGGTGTCTATGTTGTAAGCTGTCTTGAATTCCTTCATGTTATTTTCTCTTTCCATTTTAACTGATGTCTGAAATGTCAGAAAATATTGCTTTATTTCTATAAATGAAGACACACATCTATGCACCAGCTGATCGACTTTAACACTTTACATGTGAGAGCGTCAAAGAGAAATTTTAATTTAATCCAAAGTTATTAACTATGTATTTCATTTACTCAAAATACTTTTTATAGACATGTGTACTGGAAAATTATTGTCAATCATATTCCACATGCACCCATGAACTACAAAGAATGTTGCTACAGTTGCAAAACTTTGACATAGAAGTCATACATTAAAGCGGCAAAAACATACCAGTTGCCGATACGTTATCACGTAACTTTGTCAAGAATACGTACTCCGATCTGACAGAAGGACTGGACGTACATATACATACGGTACTCAAAAGTCTGCCTGTAAGTGACAACAAATTGCAACAAGTTCGACTAGCTACACAAAATGACAACCAGTTTCAAATACTGAAACAGACTATACTCGACAGTTGGCCGGATGCGAGAATTGATTGTCCATCATCTGTGCTAGAGTTCTGGAATCACCGGGACGAAATGTCAGTGGGCGATGACATAATATTTCGAGGTCAAAAATTAGTTATCCCCAAACCATTGCGTCAAGAAATGATAAACGCAGTTCATATCGGCCATATGGGTGTCAATAAGACGGTAAGCCGGGCACGGGATATAATGTTTTGGCCTTTAATGACAAAAAACATAACTGACCACGTGTTAGCATGCCATTTATGCTTAACACACAGACATACAAACCCCAAACAGCCACTTAAACCCCATGACGTGCCCCATAGACCTTGGCAGCATATTGCCTGTGACCTCTTTGCCCTAGACGGTAAAGATTATTTAATTACTGCCGACTATTACAGTAAGCACTTTGAAATAGACTGGCTACCGAACACAAAAAGTATCACGGTGATACGTAAATTAAAAGTACACTTTTCCAGGTTAGGCCAGGTAGATACATTAAAAAGCGACAACGGACCTCAGTTTAGCTCAGACGAATTCGCCAAATTTGCTACAGAATGGAATTTCGAGCACGTGACATCTTCACCAAGCCATAGTCAGTCAAACGGGTTCATTGAGAAAATGGTCTCTGTAGGGAAAGGCACCCTAAAAAAAAGCAAGGCAAGCAAAACTGATCCTTACTTGCCTATTTTAGAATATCACAATACACCGCTTGATTGCGGATATTCATCGGCCCAATTACTGATGGGTAGACGACTAATATCCGTCTTACCCAGGACTGAAAAACAATTGCAACCCTAGTCAATTAATCACCAAGCTGTTATAAAGAACATGCAATACTGCAAAAATACCCAAAAACAATATTATGATAAGGGCTCAAAACCGCTCCCTATCCTCAATGTTGGTGATTCTTGCAGAGTGCAAATGGGTAAAGTATGGAAACAGGCCATTGTTTTAGAACAGCGTGGAGAAAGATCGTTTCTGATCAAGACTGAAGAGGGCGCAATTCTAAGGCGAAATAGACGTTTCCTGCATAAAACGCGGGAAATCTGTCCAAGCATGTATACTGACGATTGGTTGCCTACAACCTTGCAGCAACAAAGCCCTGATCATGGAAAGTCAATTCCCCCAACTCCTGTTAATCCTATCCACTCACCCCGTATTGAACCCCAAAGCACCAAGCACTCAAAAAGTTCACCTACAACTGACTGTTATGCAACACACGAAGGTCAAGACCCAGAATGTTATGAAACACCCTACCGCGCAGTGGTCGAGAAGTAAAATCCAACCAGTTTTTTAATAATGATTAATGGGTCAAATAAATGTTAACGAAGGCGTTTATAGTGTCATGTGTATAGACAACATAAACACATTTGTAGCAGCACATCTCTCTAAAATGTTTTGAACTTAAATGTGAAATCGAATATATTTCTTTAGTTGTTTATTGAATGTTGTATTTTATCTTAGTTACATATTCAGGCTATTTTTGTTAAACATACATTTTCTTATTTGTATTACACATACACTTTCTTATTTTATTACAAAAGAAAGGAGATGTAGTAATACCCAGGTGCCAGTCTACTTACCATATGCGCATGCTCCAGGAATCCCCGCCTTATGTTAAGGTTCCTCCCAGAATAAACTTAGATCTTGTAGCATATACACGTGTTGTGTTATACCTTCCCTTTTACTTAAGGCCTACTTGATTATACGCTCTACCAGACTTTAATACACCCAACACTGCTAAATATTAGCAAGGACTTGTATGGAAGGATAGGAAACGTGCATCTCCAGACTACATGTTGATGAAACAGCACACAAAGGATTCATATTTTGCAAATAAATCATTCATAATTCAGAGGCGACTGATTTCTTGTACATAAACTGTAAGTTTATGTTATCTAAGATGATTAAACATGTTTCGATTAATTTGCTAAAATGTTCTTGAATTAAAGATATTGAGGTTTGAAGGAAAATTAATTGTAACTTGTTGTTAGTTTAGCTAAAGTAAACACATTTTGTAATCACAAGTACTTCAACAATTTTAAACACAAATTTCTGGTAATGGTATTGTTTTGATGACAACATTATTCTGCAGTGTAAGAATTTTGATTTATGTTCCGGAGATAAATGGAAGTGAAGATAATTAAAAATGAGATATTGCGAGATTTTACATGAATATTCGAGCGTTCACAAAATTTCAATCAGTTGCCTTTCCTTCTCTATATAATTCCTTGATATTGGTAAATATTTAAATTTTTATTTTGGGTTGGAAGCCTTTGTTTATGAAATATTTCACTTATTTTAAATTAATCCTTTAAAACTTTTTTATTTTGAACTGAAAATTACCTATGAAGAAAGTGTAAAATATTTAAAATTGAATTGTTTCATATAACTCTAGCAGTTTTTAAACAATGGGGTTTAACGCCATTTTCAACACATTTCAGGTTATATATGGCATATCCAGTTTTACTGGTGAAGACCTCAGACTGAGTCAGACTGAGTAGAACCACCGTCCTTCCGCAAGTAACTGGAAACTTTCTCACATAAAGTTTTTGGAGCGAGCGGGACTCGAACCTACGACCATAGCGGTGAGAGGTAAATGATCTTGAGACGGCGCCTTAGACCACTCGGCCACGGAGGACCCTTGTTTTTAAACAAATAGCAGTAAACAAGGTCTTACATTTGCTAGATTGAGGAAGTCTATATTTGTGCCGGAAGCGAATTTGATCATACTGAATTTCTTTTTGGAATCATTTGGTGCTCTCACTGTGTACTCGGTTGTAGTTGACTGACTTGCGGAGGCTGCAGTCGGCTTTGGAGATAAAGACGAACTCTGGAAATATATATTTGAAAAATATCAACTTTTTTGACACCATGAAATTGTATTTGAAATAATATTTCATGGTAACAAATGTAAGAATGTGTACATTCAATTTAATTTAGCTTGGTTTTAATCCATAAACCTATTTTGTTCATCCTTCTCTTAGTTACCAAGTTCTGTTAACTCAGGGGAGCCATGAGTGATGGCAAGAATAGGATCACTGTGGCAAGAAGCGACAATTTGAGTAATACGACAGAATTTGCTGAAACACTGCAGTTCTGCAGGTATCAAGGTTCTAGGTTCATTCTGCATATTCATTTATTGATGTATTTTTTTTAATCTGTATGTTAATTTGTTGTTTTTTGTACATGTAGAGTGAACCTGGAATCTTCCTTCCTGTTGGCGTCAAATAACCTATAATGTGTTGGTACACTTATAATGTGTTGGTACGCTGTAAAACGTTATTCATTCATTCATTCATTCTGTTAACTCAGGGGTGCTTTGTCTGCTGTTGATAAAAAGGTGCAAACTACTTGACTCTCTCTGAAATAAAAAGGGAATCAGTTTCCCATTGAAAGAATTACCAATCAAAAATGTTTTTTCACTAGATCGAGATAACTACCTGAAGTAACGAAGTCATCTTCAGCTGAACTTCCCACGAAATTTGGAAACAAAACTCAAACAGTATAAAATGTCTATTTTAGGATTAGTTTCGAAATTATACTTGCTGGAATTATTAGTTTTATGATATTTAATATATTTATTTAAAGAAATCAAAAGTTGTTTTTATAACGTATTTTCTTGTTAGATGTTCAAACAATATGATATAGAAGCTAAATAATAGCTAAAATCATAAATTCGCAATGTCGGTTTTCAGACTATTTCAAGATGGCGAGAAACGAAGAAAAACATGCTGGAAGGCTTAATCGTTTGTGGTTACAGCAGTTAGACGAAGGTATTTTGTGTTAAAAATAATTGGTGCATATAATAGAAATGTTCCATATATTGATGAATGATTGTTAAAAAAAAACACGCAATGTTTAGGTAAGTTAGTTGTAAAGTCATTGGTTTTCGAGGAGTTGTTTTTCTTTCGGGGTAAATATTTTTTTTATATTTTACATGAAAAATCGTAATAGTGATTTCCACATAGGCCTTAACTGCTTAAGATTGATTAGATATTATTTATGTTTCTGCATGATAGTTGCCGTGCGAATCCTACTAGACATCAGACTTCTAAGGACCAACAGCACAACCAGCGGCGTGGTTTAGTGGTAGAACGTTAGCCTCACACGCGGAAGGTAGTGGGTTCAATCCCTCCCCTGCCAGGTCATACCAAAGACTTTAAAAATGGTACTAGAAACTTCCTCGCTTGACGCTCAGCATTTAGAGGAGAGTTCTAGGTCTAGTCGGCCTGGTGTCAGTATAATGTGACTGGGTGGGGTTTCATACCATGTGTCCGCTGCATGATACTCCAATGTGACAGCACTTAGAATACTGTTTCAAGTAGACACTGTCACGATATGACTGAAAAATTGTTGAAAGCGACGCTAAACTCAATACAACAACAACTACAACCAACAGCACATCTTCCATCACTGATATTTGGCTCGTTTCCTCTCATGTACTTCCTCCATTCTCTTCTCCCACAGTACTGTAAATGCTCTTTGACAGCAAAGCTCATCTGTCACTCTTAAATCAGTGGCAGGTATTTGGCTCCCTTCCTCTCTTGAGCTCCTCCAGTCTCTCCTCCCACAGTACTGTAAATGCTCTTTGACAGCAAAGCACATCTGGAACTCTTTAATTAGTGTCTGGTATAAAAAAATTTAATTTATACTGCTGTTGCCTATTTTTCCTTCAAACTTGCATACTCCTTTTGGACCAATTGTCTCTTCTTGTGTGGTGTTGCCAACATTCAGCTAGATCTGGTCACACATCCTAGTCCTGTACTTCTAGAGCTAGTGGTTTGCATTGTATGTTGCTGTGTCTTAGTCTGGACTGTACATCTTCTACAGCCTTATCTGCTTTCCACTTTCCACCAGACTTCTCCTCCACCACTGCTCCTCTAACATTTTTGTCAGCACTGCCTCTCAGCATCACGATTTGTCTGGCTTTAATCACATATAATTGAAACACAACTTTTATTGTAACCCACAGAAATGGACTACCATTAAAATAAACTTTATAATTGGTCTATTTATATCTTACGACAACATTACATATGCTAATACTCGATTTGCCATAATCCACGAAAACAGAAAGTTATTTTACATTATTTCAGATAAATTGAAAAAGAATCCTCCAAGACCTGGGCTTGTAAGTAATATATATTGCTTAATCCATAAAATAACACTTGTAGTCAGAATCTGAGTTGCGCTCCCTAGTCAGCTGATCATTTTCTCTATGTTTAGTTTCTTTAATTGGGTTTAACGCCATTTCAAAACAGTTCAGGTTATATGATTATTGCATATCTGGTTTTACTGGTGGTGGAAGACTGTCAGACTGAGTAGAACCATCCTTCTGCAAGTTATTGGAAACTTTCTCACATAAAGTTTTTGGAGCGAGCGGGACTCAAACCAAGACCTTAGCAGTGAGAGGTACCGTTAAATGATCTTGAGACGGCGCATTAGACCACTCAGCCATGGAGGACTCACATGTTTAAATTGAATGTAGGACAAAAGCCCCTTGGTGAAAAAATGTACATATGGACAAAAGCCCCTTGGTAGATTTAAACGTGGACAAAGGTTATTTGAATAGATATTGTATATTATGAATTTTACTGTATTGATGTTACATTTAGAATACAAACTAATATAATATGAAATAGGTAAAACCTAAGTGGCGAGCGAATAGGTAGATGTCAAACACAATTTTCCATTAGTTGTTGGTTAGTAAAAAAAAAGAGAGAATAAAAATAAGGGGAAAAATTATTGCTATTACTAGGGTAATAATTAAGAATAATACTTACATTGCTGGCAGTTCTTGGTTTACAAATGAGGGTCAAAACATCATGCTCTTACAGTGGGTATATTATTCATGAGTATTTGTGTTGGCGTATCATAAAAAGCATTGTATGTAATTAAAACATTCAGATAATGCATAGTTATTAAAGTATATGTTTATATAAATATTAGCCTTATTAATAATAAGAATGAGCAGTTTGACATTAGGATTCCTGCATATAACAGGAGTTGTCGGATCGAAAGAGCAAAAATCCTCTGTATATGTGCATAAAATTGTACTAAGGCGTACATTTAAGTAACTTATTCTATGGTTTAAAACATATATCATACTGTTAGTTGAAAGGTTAGCGATTGTCATATCACCCACCTAAATTGACAATACAAGTTTGCTTTTGACATATGCACGCACTTCACAAAGTTATTGATACTGGTAAACAAAATTATCACGTCCTTTTAAAAGCCCATGTGTCAGCAGACATATCATCATTGTCTTCATGGTCCAAGTCTATAAGTGTAATTTCACAAACTGCAATTTTTGAAACAATTGTGCAACATATAATGTTATACCACTTTGTATTCAACTCTTGTTTTGCATGTACTCCATCATATATGTTGGAGTAGCAAAATTTGGTTATTTTATTTTTATTTTGACCATGTTTTCCTCTTTTTTAACTGATGTTTTCATTACGTCCCTATGGAGTCTGACAGTCTTAACACAATGCTCTGTATTAATTTTACATATTTCTTGATTTAAAGTCATAATGTCTTTTTCTAAAATTATCTGTTGTATTACCACAGTTGTTAAGTCTGTTTCAATAAGTCTGTGTTTAAGAATTTGAAAAGATGCATATTTTTGAATAGAGGCACTTGGAATTGTTGCAAGAAAAAGTGTTGTGTCATGTTTCAGTTTCCTGGAAATTTCATGTAATTCTGTTATAAATGTTTGGATTTTATTTGTTGAATTATATGTAATGTATGTTCCATTACTGCAGGTCCCTTTTTCTGTCAAATTACAAAGGCCAGCTGCTATCAAAATGACTGTTTGCTCATCAGGATAAGAAGCCATTTTATTTTGAACAGCATGATAGACCTGTGATATATGATAGTGATCAGGAAAATCCGAAATGAATGAAATTTGTTTGTGTTCATGCAGATACCTCCCTCTCGAATCTGTTCCAATAATTATATGGTGATTCATGCTGTAAATGAATAAAAAAAGAAAAGAAATTACGAATGTGCTTTTGATACAACTGACATGGTACCTGGTAATTAAAATATTTGTGTGTGTGTTTATTGATTCAAAGTGAATGTTAGATGCAGTAACGTTTTGATAAGCGCTTGGGGCCGATTTTTCTTGTTCATTTAAACTTTTGGTTGATTGGTTCAGAGACATGCATCTATGTCTCTGATTGAATTAGCTTGTTTGCTATGGGCAATTGTCAAGCAACAGATTAATTGGCAATATTTCTTCATTTTCAATTTATGGTAGTTCATTATGTACAAAGTGTAAAAGTTTCAGCCAAACTTTAATTTTGCAGTTGTACAGAAGTGGTGCCGCATCAATTTCACAAGCTGTGGCCCATTCATTCAGTTTCAAAATTGAGGTCCAATAGGATCTTTTGGTTATTGACAGACTATTAAAAAGTCTTGCTTCTTCCTCCCACTGTTCCAGTTAAGGTATATATTGCTGCAGATTGCATGTCTGTGCTGCCTTGCGACTCAGAGGGAAACATCCCCACTGTAGACTCTATATTTAACCAAGACAGTGAAAATTACTGTATTGATGTTACATTTAGAATACAAACTAATATATTATGTTTTAAATCATAAGAAATAACATATTTTCTATTTTTAGGTCACCTGAGACTTTGTCTCAAGGGACCTTTTGCGATCTTCTTTTCTTTTCATCATCCGCCTGTAAACAATTGGCATTTTCAACTTCTTCTCAAAAACTGTAAGCTCAATCATAATGAAATTTTGTATGCAGCTTATGAATTATGAATTGCAAGGTCCCAACCCCCAATGGGACCTTATTGTGTTGGGATGGGGGGAAGCCAAAACAGTCAACTTTGAAAATCTTCTTCTTACTATACGAAACACTGGGAAACAAATGGTGAGCATGATTATGGATGTATACGAGTCCTTTATAAAAAGTGTGAATTGCATGTCCTTTGGTCTCACGGTTTTGCCCTGGGGGTGGGCCTTCTGTACTAAATCTATATAAGAGAAAATGACAAAAAATGTAATTTCTGATGACTGAATACTCATTGGAATGGTTTTTGATGTGATTTGTTATTGCGGACATGGCAGTTAATGCCAAAAGTTGAAAAGTAGATTCATATACCGTACCTTTATGTCATCAAGGATTATCAGGTGACCATTAAGGCCTGTTGGCCTCTTATTTTTATTTATTTCCATTCCATTATAGCGTAATATATACGTAACAATTTTTTGAAATACATGAAAACAGTCAAAAGGCATTGTTAGTTTGCATTAATTGATTGAATGGACTAGCTGTAATTGATTACTTACACAATCCCCTACAAAGATGATTACTTTGCCAGTGGACAACATCGACAGGATTTCTAGATCTTCCAGTGCTGCACCAATGGCTGGATCCATAGATCAATACTAAGATGATATCGTTGATTCTAGGTTGATTCTATAAGTGGTTGAGTATTTGTAGATGTCCATGTCTTGAAGTCGGTAAATTTTTATAGTTGATGATTTAGGTTCTCCGGAGGTACGTGTCACCATGAAGCTGTTTACTGAGTTGCAGGTTATGCTTCGTTTCTTCGTTGACATATAAACAATCCTGTCTAGGGCCACATTAAAAACATTTTATGCTGTATTAAAACATCACTCCATGTAAAGTGGATGTGACTTGGATGATTATCTGGTTAAAATAAACCCCCGTCGTCACACGTGCTTGTACCGATTGCCCGAATTCTTTTTTTCTTATATGTAGCAACCACATGTGATAGAGGCGACCGTTACCCACTTAGATGACTGGAGCTTCCGTAAACTGTGAAAACATGTCCATATGATACGAGAGCCGCATGGAGAGTGGATGATGTGTCACATGCATTTACTTGTAGACATACCCAGATCTTTACATCAGATGTCAAGGTTACACAAAGATCAAGGTCATACTTTCTGATACATCAGTCCATGTTTCTTGATATTCATGGAGACATCGCTACCTATTATAAAATATATCAATATTTTCACAGATCTTTTGTGGGGGCATGTGACACTTAGCAGTGACATTTCTTTAACATAGTACAGTCTTTTGTTTCTAAATGCATTCTACATAGTATGATCAATTTGTTATATTATTCATTCTTCATTGCAGGGTTCCTTAAAAACTGCCTCTGATGTCAAAAAGTGGCTTCCAAGCATTAAAAGAGATATAGATTTTTATCTAAAGGTAACATTAATGTTTACATGCATAACTTTAATACATGTTTCAATGCAAACTATATTTCTAGCTGACTGATTATTGATAATTATTGTGAATGTTTTTTACATATTGAAGTATGTCCTTTGGATTGATGTGGCATGGGTTTAATCCCTGCCAGACCTGTGATGATTTAAAATTAACACAATGAAACTTCGTTATTGAAAAAATTGCTTTATACTAGACAATTATAATCTGAAGTTGATTGGCTAGGTTGGAAGTGGGCAACAATCGATTGGTGTTAACCATAATCAAATATCTCATTCTGATCAATTTACTTATGTTTAGTTCAATTCCATTCAATTTATTTGAATATTAAAGAGTCATTTTTATGCCACCAAGGGCTAACAGATGATCAGTTTACCTAACCACACTTTCCTAGGATCCTGGAAGTGTAAAACAGTGCAGGAAGTGTTCAGATTGCTCGTTACGAGCAATCTGAAATCTTCCTGCACTGTTTTCAAAGACCTTCTGTGATTGGTGCGGGAAAACTATCTATGGAGTAAGTGTTAAACAATTAGGCAGTTAATATGAACAACCTGGTTTAAGTATGCATCTAAATTGTCATTTTCTGTTTAATAATTGTGATTGATACATTTTAGTGTTCTAATTTCTTAAAAACTGTTAACTATTTTGTATCTGTAAATCAAAAAAATCACCAAATGAGTTCAGTTATGAATCGTGTGTAAATATTGTCCTGGTATTTAAGTTGTTAATTTGTAAATTAAAACAATCTATATTCCATAATCGATGATTGAGCAATGTACTGTAACTGTTTATAACTGATAATCAGTTGTAAAAATGATCTGATTGCCTGTCCGCATTGTTAATAAGTATTTAATCAGATTTGATTAATGAAAACTTTTCTCAGCAATCTCAAGTTGGATGTTACCCGGAAAGACTGATTGCTGACTTTTCAACCAAGATAGAAAATTTGACGAAGGAATACAGAGCATATGTGAGAAAGCTGCGTGACCTGGAGCCACAGACTGGTGCCATACCCTGGACAGACAGACCATACAAGAGGAAACACCAGTCTGATGGTAAATCACAAAGTATGATTTTGTAATATTATGAGATACTTGTGCAAGACCTAAAAAAAACCCCAAAAACTCGAGTCAGCAACCTCAGGAGTTGGGCAAAAAACCACTGCCCAATAAATAAACAGAGTTGATTTATCCTACTTGCGACATTGCTGAGGTGGTTTTTGTCCAAGGTGCAAAATTGATGGGTGTTTTTTGTCCTAGTTGCAACATTTGTGAGGTTATTTTTGTCCTAGTTGTAAACTTGATGGGGTGGTTGTTGTCCTAGTTGCAACATTGATGGGTGTTTTTTGTCCTAGTTGCAACATTGGGGTGGTTGTTTTTGTCCTAGTTGCAACATTAGAGAGGTTGTATTGAGAGGGGTGGCTTTTGTCGGGGTTGGTTTATGTCAGTGACCTCTACGGCATTCTAATTTTAAATTTTTCTTTCTGTAACATTGATGTGAATGTATGAATGATTACCAGTGACATGATCAATAATGATCTATCAGTGCTGTTATTTATCCATCCGCAGATATAACAGCTGTAGTTTGTATCTTATCAATCTGACTGCTACTATCTGATATGGTGAAACAATGAACACATTTGTGACTAGGTTAGTTATTACCCTTTCTTTTCAAGGCTTCCCAGGGCTTCATGATGAAATGTCTCGTAGGAATATCACACAGGGATTGGCGTTGCCTTTTGAGCAGGAAGTTTGAGTTTATTGCGAATCAACCAAATGTAACGTCTATAAAAATGTACATTAAAATGTGGTTTATTTTGTCAATCCAACCACTTTTATTAATCATTCACTTTGTTAAACAAGACAAACTGAGGATAGTCCAGCCAGTTGTTCTCTTTTTGCTTTATGTGAGATTGTAAAAAAAATAAGTCGAACGTAAAAGCAAAAGGCACATTAAATACTATGTAATATAACATACATTCTTGAAAGGTCTCTGCAGTTTTACTTGGGAATGATATGGCCTCACTTAAGGTTTAAGATAAAAGTCACCATAGCCTAGCTATACAGTTGAGATTAAGTTAAACTGCAACAAGGTTGGATTGTGCGTAAGGAAATCGTACCTGAGGGTTAAAGAACGAGGCTATGCTAAGTTCTTCCCTGTATCTTGACACGTTTGTTTATTCTCATTTTTTTTTTTTTACCCATGTTAGATGAGGGAGTACAGATAAAAATATCTCGCTTCCAAACGTGACCAGGATATCCCCGTATGGTTAGCAAGAAAAGGATATTCCAATCCTTCTGTTTAGCTGTTTTGTAAGAAGTTTAGGCAGCGTCAATTCTGATAAAAAAAATCTGAAACAATGGGTTGGAAAATTCTTATCTTAATCCGATACCCACGACACAATGACTTAGATAATCTGTTCTGATTATATGACACTGAAATGTCTTCGTGGATACATATATGTAAAATAAAATTTGTTAATAAAGTGTTAAAAAAGACAGCACTATCTCGTACAAGGTAGTGTACTGGAGATCTCAGAGGAAAGATTAGTGTTGTACCCATTAATCGCCAAATTGTTACAAAAAAGACTTTGTTGATGAATTATACAAATTATTGAGTAAGAGATGTCAGTCTTCCTTATAACTAAATTAAATGCCGATTGGACGAAAGTTAAGTCAGGCATCTTATCAAACTCATCCACGCCAACTTGCCAACGACAAAGACACACAACTCTTTCAAAGATGAATATCTCTTTCCAGGAAAATTAAATTAAAAGATAATTATGTAGAAACCTATTATAAATCGTAATTTTGTTAATCAATTGTTTAAAATGTCCAGTTAATTGATTCAAAATTTCAGCTCCGATTTCCAACACTAGACTCAAGACAGTTCATAGTAGCTTTAATGTAAAGATTATACAGTCATATCTGTATAAGTGGTCAACTCTGTTGAGCAGCCACTTGTCTTAAGCAGCCACATTTGTTATTTCCCATTTTTATGTTTTCAGAGCAAATAAACCTGTATTTAGCAACAGCCTGTCTTAAAAGGCCACTTTTGTTCCTTACCTTGACTGGCTGCTTAAGACTGTATCATTATCTTGAGTTAAACATTAAAAGAATTGAATCTTTTTTTATTTAGATATCACCAGTAACAGTAAGAAAGGGAAATCTGATGGTCAAATGGAGTCAACAAGTAATTTTGTACCAATAGATGCTGCAGTGCTCGAAAGAGAGGACAGTTACAAGGAGATGTTTGGATATGAGGGGGATAAACCAATTTACATACAAAATACAGACCCCAAAAATGACAATATGCCACTTAAGTTTGATTGGACTAAACCTTCAGATAAAAATGAACCTGAGATAAATGGAGACAGTACTTTTGTCTCCCAGGCTCCTGTAGAAAATACCCAGGATGCAGCACTTGTATTTAAACAATCAAACAAATCTGTTAATGATACACTAGAAAGTAAGTGTTCCACCGAAAACCCTAAAAATGACAGTAAAAAAGAAACTGAAAAGGGGTTGGATAGAAATAACTGTGTTAAATATCATTGTTCTCGAACTTTGACATCAAGTGATTTAGGCAGGAACATTCTTGATAAAAATGAAGGAATTTGTACTATTAATAATGTAGTGAAAAATAATGATTTTAGTTGTGAAACAAACACAGGTATTTGTATTGTCAATACCAACAGCTTGAATCTACCATACTCCGACTCGTCTGGAGATGAAGTTGAAGATGAAATTTTCCCAACATGATGTAAAAAAACATATTTCTCCATTTTCTTTCTGTGTTTTCATTTAATGTACAAGTTGTTATGTGATGATAATAATTTAAGATAAATGTTGGGTAAATAAGCATTTTAATTTTTTAATTCTTCACCAATTTTGACATTGTAGTTCCGTCATTCTGATACATGCAAGGCTGTAATGAAGACACTTCATCTATATATGCAGTCAAACCTGTCTTTAGCAGCCAGTCAAGAGATGGAGCTAATGTGACATTGTAAAGTCTGGATCCCATTGTCAAGGATGTACCACGGTTCTGGCCAAGGTTGTTGCTGGTTAATCATGATCAATAATCCGTGGTAATCCTTGCAACGGTTCAACTTTTTGCTATCTCCTTTTGTGCATCGTCCGTCCAAAACAATTGACAGTTTTGACTTCTTCTCACGAACTGTAAGCTCAATTGTAACGAAATGTATGTAGCTTTGGTACCTAAGTGTGAATCAAAATTGTGAATTGTGTGTTCCCCAACCCCCTGGGGCCTTGGGGGTGGGGCTAAAACTGTCGTAAACTTTAAAAATCTTCTTCTTACTGGTGTGCATGATTTAGGACAAATATGGGTTCCTTATAAAAATTTTGATTTGCATGTCCCTGGATCTCACGGGCTGGCCCTGGGGGTGGGGCTAAAACTGTCGTTACCTTTAATAATCTTCTTATTCTAGGAAGCACACAGAAACAAATTGTGAGCACATTATTGACGCCTATTGGTCCTTTATAAAATTTGTGAATTTCATATCCCTTGGTCTAATGGTTTGGCCCGTTGTTTCTTACGACTGAAAAGACTTATCTATGAATGTTTTTTGATGTGAATTGTTGTTGCTGACATGAGTTAATACCTATGTGAATTTCATGGTCCCTACCCCTATGACTCATAGGCTATGAGGTGTTAGGGGCAGGGCCAAAACAGTCAAATTAAAGGTAAACTTTAAGAATATTTTTATTGTTATTAGAAGTACTCGGAAACGAATTGTGAGCATGATTATTGACGACTATGGGTCATTTATAAAAAATTGTGAATTTCATGTCCCTGGGTCTCACGGTTGGGCCCTCTTTACGAAATCTTTATAAGAGAAATTGACAAACAAACTTTCATTTTTTATGACTAAACAGACTTATGTGAGTGTTTTTTTGATAATCAGGTGACCGTTAAGGCCCATGGGTCTCATGTTAATGATAATTACAGAATTGGTACTTAAGTGTATCAGGTTTTGGTAAGGTGTATCAGGGTTTTGGTAAGGTGTATCAGGGTTTTGGTAAGGTTTATCAGGGTTTTGGTAAGGTTTATTACAGTTTGTTAGCTGGAGAAGTAAGGTATCACTAAGGACAAGCAACGTTTTACTACAGATTAAGGCGATTAAGCTAAAGTGGTTGCAGATATGGCCAAGGATAGAGACGTTTTGTACGATTAGTCATGTTCGAGTAACGCATTACATAAAATTGTGGCTACTCCAATGTACACACAGAAGTTTAAAAAAATTTGAAACTACCTTGGACACTTTCCCATTGATGACAGATGCCCTAGGTTGTTGATGATTGTACAGGGTTGTGGATGGGGATACTACAGTTTTCTTCACAGATGGCCAAGGTCTATCTTTGACAGTGGGACCTAGACTCAAGACAGGCTGTTGATTAGTAAAGGTTAATTGACTCTGAATGCATAGAAATGGGAAATAGCAAAAGTGGAGTAGGGGTGACCGCTTACACAGGTTGGACTGTAGTACACTATTGTAAATAAGCAGTGTTCATTTTACCCAGGAAGACATCCAAGTGTTTATTACTAGTATGCATACATGTATTAATATATAAACACTTTTAGATCACCTAAGCCAAGGCTCACAGGGGATTTTTGTAATCACTTTCGTGTACGTTGTCCATCCATCTGTCTTCACCAGGGCTTTGTTCAGCGCCGTTAAACAGCAAACATGTTTAATGCCTACTGCATGCTAATATGAGGTTGAGCAAGTGTCCAGGAAAATATGTTGGCTAGCGTTACCAAACGTTTGACCAAACTGAACGTAGCCCTGGATATACATATACCTGGGTATCTAATTTTCAGTACAACTGTGATTTGTGGGACTATTTTCAGTTCAACTGTGACTTGTGGGACTTTTTATCAGCACAACTGAATTGTGGGACCAGTTTTTCTTGTGTGTCAATACACAGAGGGAAACACCATGAAATGGGTATAGTTTAGCCTACTATGTTGAATTTTCATGTCCAAAACAACAGACACAGAAAGAAAATGTCTAAATTCTGTATAAAGTTAGACAACATCATAAATTTGGACAGACTAATCATTGTATATTTTTGTCCCCGGCTTTGCAAAAAGCGGGAGACACTAATTTCGGTCTGTCCGTCACACTTTTTGTTTCCGTGTTATAAGTTAAGAATGTCTAAATCAAATCTTTTGAAATTTTAATACAATGTTTATAATGACAAAACATAGGCTAAGTTCAATTTTCGGGGTTGTGACTTTTGGCAATGTAGAGTTGTGCCCTTTTAATTTGTGAAAAGTTGTCACTTTGGTTTTCATGCAATAACTTAAGAGTGCCTTAATCAAACCTTTTGAAATTTTTATACAATGTTTATAATGACAAAATACAGGTTAAGTTCAATATTCGGGTTGTGACTTTTGGCATTGTAGTGTTGGGCCCCTTTAATTTGTGAAAAAAACGTAATTTTCCGTCTGTCACATTTTTTGGGGTTTCCGTTCAATGACAAGAATGCCTATTAAAATCAAATCATTTGAAATTTTAATACAATGTTTATAAGGATAAAACACAAGCCAAGTTTGATTTTAGGGGGTGTTTCATTTTTCGTCCCTTTAATTTGTGATTAATCATATTTTTGGGGGTTTCCATGCTATAATTTAAAAATGCTTGAATCAGTCTTTTGAAAAAAGCGGGGACATAAATTCACTGAATTTGCTTGTTGTTATTTGATATTCTGTACTAGTCAATTTTACACATACTTACAGAAGTATTGAGTTACACAAGTATACACTGGTTAATACTTATATATAAGTCGATTAATTTTATACATACTGACCAGTCACAGAAGTACGAGTTACGTAAGTTTACACTGGTTAGCCTTTGTCCACACACCTGTCTGCAATTAACTTATGCTTCAAACAACTTTTCTGAAACCACTCAACAGTTTTTCACCAAATTTGGTGTGAAGCATTGTTATGTAGTGTTTGTTCTCTCTAATTTGTTCAAATCATGACCCTGGGGTCAAATTTGGCCCCATCCAAAATTTCAAAAATCTTCTCCGAAGCATTGAAATTTAACATGTAGTATCACCTAATCAGTTTCTTTCCGGTTTGTTCAAGCACCTTAGGATCTAAATCTTCATTTAAAAATTGTGAATTTTAAGAAATCTTTTTCTCAAGATCCAATCTGCCAACTTTGTTTATATATGGTATAAATGATCCCTTTTAGTGATTTTAAGATTGTTCAAATTATGGGGCTGGGGTCCATTGGGGCCCAGTAAGGGAACTTTGATTTTAACTTAGGAATTCTGTTGGAAAACAGGAAATTATGTTTTTCTCATCCATTTTTGGTATTATTCCTACCTTACTGATGTCTGAAGCTTTGTTTAAACCCCAAACTTTTCTATAAAAAGAAATGGGAGGAGCCTAATTTCAAATGGTGGCTCTTTTTTGCAACAATGTTGAATTGGGAGATGTTTTTCTGTAAAACATAGTAACAAATATGTCATTATTTTCAAAAAGAAGTGCATATGTAGGGACATATTTTGTCTTTATAAAAATGCCCTTTCTTCACAAAAGCTCCCTGAAACAAAGTAGTAGTAGTCCTTACAAAATTGAAATATCAAGGAAAATTTGCTAAATATTTGAATTTTGAACCCCGTTTGACCCTTGTCACGTGGTGTAAACAGCAACACTTGCTTGGAGATGTGTATAACCTACTTGTGAGGAGCCATGCAGTGTTTGATATATCAGAGTAGAATAATGTGTTTGACTTTCAGTTTGTGAATTACATGTTTAAGAAGATCAATCTTCATAATATTTCTGCCTTTTTCATAGACATGTATAAACAAATGATTATACATTGTAGTTTATGGCTTATCTCAGATACATGCATACTTGCTTTTTTATTTGGATGTAAATAAGTTACAATTCACACTTACCTTGGCTGATCCTTGTTTTAAATCCCATAATTCACAATAGCTTCCTTTTGGAAATAACTTTTAGTTTTGTGTTTTAGCAAATGAAACGTCATTTTATTGTTTATACAGTTCTTATGTCACAGCCTTCAATTAAAAACACTTAGTGCTATATAGGTGGCCTTGGGTGTTTGTGTATGAACCATGTACTAGGTTCAGAACACAACTTGGCATAATTTAGATCTTGGTTGGTTTAATATTCTTTGCTTTTTTTTCTTACATAATGAAGTAGGAACCAAACTCCTACATTTGAAAACATATTCCAATATTGTATGTATCAACGTTTTGGTAAATGACTGTTTCTTTGATTAGGAAATGAAAATTCACCTAGCCAAAACTGATGTTGAAATGTTATTAACGGACATGAAATGAAACAATATCCATAACTGTTCTACAGGAATGTATTTATTTTCATCATCATCAGCATCATAATCACTTCCCCACTTTCCCCATCTGTGCCTCAATTTTTGTCCTGAATGCCATCTGACAATAAATATTCCTTTAAGTTCTGTGTCTAACTATAGTTATTTTCATCAACATTAATTGACCAGTCTGGTGTAACTAAATGATCTTGAAATCACACTCATTATAATCAAATAAATGAAATAATATACGAAATTGTTCCCTCGAAACCTTCAAAGTATTTCCACATTTATTTCCATTTGTAAGTTTTGCCAGGGAAATAGTGAACCTAAATGGAATGGGTCATTCTATTATGTTAAAGGGGTTTCTGTATTTTCAATCTTTTTATGTTTTGTCTCACAAATAATTGTTTGCCCTTTACTTGTGTCCAAGCAATTAATTTACAATTCATTACAACATGTATGCCTGTTTGATATAAGTCCATAATAAATACGATAAACCATTTTTCATAAATAGTTTTATTCTCTCTCAGTAAATAATGTACTAATCCATGGAACTTGACCCAAATAATTTCACTTTATCTCTTTGATCATGACCAGAGATGTGTTATATGTAGCCCAGCATGAAACTGTAAATTGGATGTATCTAATTAGCAATTTTGTTTATTATGCATGCAGATAAGATGTCCATTGCAATATATTTGAGTGCTGTGTTTGCTGTACTTAATCTGGGGAAACCTTTATTCTAATCCATAATACTGAGGAACCTGAATGTACAATAAACATTGTTGCTTAGATTAACTTCCATAATATCAATCAATTATATTTACAAGAAATTCAGTGTGTATTAACTTGCAATAGGCAGTATCATCTATGGCTATGCTGGTAGTTACAGCTTATGTTGGACATGAGTATTATCAAATAACTATAGTAAACTTGTCGGCTGCTAGTGATAAGCCCCGCCTATAATACTGTGTGTAGGAGCTACCGGCGATGGGCCTTTAATCATAACGGTTGAGAGTAGGTCCCTAGGCGTTTTATATCCACAAGTGGCCAAAAAGGGATAAAATAGTGTAATATCAAAAATCTTCTCATGAACTTCTGCACCAAATTTATTCAAAACATAAAAAACATAATTAGTAGTCAAAACTACATCTCATCAAGTCCCTTATAGGATTATATTTCACCCAACTCTGTTCAGATCACTGTTTTAGAATTGTTTGATGGGGAATGTGCCAATCCTGGACTAGATGAAAGCAGCAGGGTAAAAGATGTTGCTTCGAATGGTTTGGGGATGTTTATTTTTTGATTAGGTTATCATTTATCTTTTGACTGGTTCACCCAAGTCAATGAACACTTAAAACCGACCTAGTTTTAGTCTTCAGGCAATGTTTGATGACAGTTTGTTCTGCAATACTAAAATTACAGTATTGGTTATTTCAATGGTCAAGAGCTCTTGCTTAGGTATTTACAACCAATGACATTACAGGGAAATAAGAAAACTTCAAATAGTTATTATTTGATAAAGTCTATAAGACAAGAAACCGACTCTTAAAAATAACATTTCACATATGCGTATGGAGTTTGAAAATAGCAGGTAGGATGTTACTTTCTGAGATGTATTCTGGAAAGCAAACTAATTTTGATTCAAGGTAACAAATTGTAAGTTAGTTACCAACCACAGAGATGATAATAATGTTCAATAATCTAAAATGCCTGTGCTCCTTCAGTCTTGGTATCACAAGACATATGTGCACATGTAGTTCATATCAACTGTTATAGAAGTACATCTCTTACAGTCTGGAAAACATAGATAATGAAACAATGATTTAGTAAAATTAATTTATTGTTTAACAAATATGAATTATCACATACTTCTCTCTCTCTCTCTCTCTCTCTCTAGCTTCCATCTCTCTCTTTCAACATTTCAATAAATACATAGAAATTCACTTTTATTCAAAGAATGAATGAATGGGGTTTTACGGCATACCAACACATTATAAGTTATTCGACACCAACAGGAAGGAAGATTCCAGGTTCACTCTACATGTACAAAAACAACAAATTAACATACAGATTTAAACAAAAAATCACAAAAATCACTTTTATTAATAATATGTGTAACAAAATTCTGTTCTTAGTAGCCAATCAAAAGCTTGATTGTACAAAATACTTTTTTGCTTATGAATTTAGTGTCATTTTTATGCCATCTTGGACTAACAGATGATCAGTTAACCTAAACACTCTTTCCTGGGATCCTGGAAGGTTAACCAGTACTCGAGCACACCCATCTCCACAGGTAACTGACAACTTTTCCACTTGAATCAGAGGTGAAAGATGAATGACACTGAATCTTTCATGATCAATGACATTCTGAATAGTTTTGTTCATGATTCAATAGAAAGTAAAGGTGCCAAAGCATCTAAATATCAACTAAGACATTTTACACTCTGGTCTGATACAGCCGATTCAAAAACTGGTCTAAAGTTTCATGGATATAAACATTGACCAAGTTTGGTCTGCATCAAAAAAAGGTGCTACAGTGTTTACAAAAAAAGATTAACAGACTAATTAAATATTAAAACACTTCTGACCAGTAAAGCTAATATATATAAAAAAGTACAAAATGAAATTCTAAACTTTAATCAAGGACTTGTGTAGAAGGATAGGAAACTTGCATCTCCCGACTAAATGTTGATGAAATAGAACATGAAGGATTCATAATTTGCAAATTAATCATTCATAATTCACAGGCAACTAATTTCTTGTACATAAATTGTAAGTTGTATGTAATCTTAGATGTTTAAACAAGTTTCGAATATGCAAAGTGATCTTGAATTAAAGATATTGAGGTTTGAAGGAAAATTTATCATACTTTTTCGTTATTATAGCTGCAGTATACAAATTTTGTAATCACAAGTACTTCAACAATTGTAAACACACATTTTTGGGAATGGTATTGTTTTGATGCCAATTTCATTCTGTAATGTAAGAATTTTTAAATAACATTATATGGCAGTAATTGTGACGCTTAAACATTATATGGCAGAAGTAGGGCAATTGGTTGAGAAACTAATAAAACCTGGGGATCATATTTCACCATCCATTCTTAAGACTATTCTTAGACATAAACTTAAAAATCAAAATTTCAACCTTAGATATCTAGTACAAAACAGATAGAATAATTGTGAGAGTTTGAGGAGTATATCTCAGGTGTCCCTACATGCTTACAAATCTTGGTCTCAAGAAATGGTCTCTAAGTGTGTTTTTCAAAATTAATTCTTGAGTTCAAGTCTAAGATTATTCTTAAGAACGGCTGGTGAATACCACCCCAGAACTAGCAAAAAAGTTTCCCTAAGCTAAACAAAAAAGTTTACAGAATCAATATTATTTCTTTAAACAAAAACGTTTTAACTGTAAACAAAAATGATTTCCAAAAATAATTTAAAAAATCAAACTCAACCTAAAAAGTTAAATATTAAACCAAGGTTTCCGAGAGCAGAACTGTGGAAGCTTAAGTAACTTAAGATATATTATTATATATTATAAAAATAATAATAATTTATACTAGAATTTTATTTTCGGGGAAAAACTATGTCTCTTCCTCATACAACTGTAAGAATTATCTTCAATGCTGCATGTATTGTTAATGTTTAAAATGGCGAGTTTTAGGGCTGGTGATGGGGCTGCAGGGATAACTCCAATTGAACTGAAAAGTCAAAACAGATATGCACATTTAACATCCAATCAAAGATTCCGTCGAGTTCTCTGGACAAGACTTTTTGACAGTTGGATGGACGGAGAGACGAAAAGCACAAAAACAATATGTCTCCCAGAGAGGTAGAGACATAAAAACTTCATACCGGAGTTAAATTTTATTCCAAGATTTGAGAGCGGAACTAAGCTATGTAAATTGTTTGTATAACATAATAAATTATGTATGAAGTTTAGTCACAAGAATATATCCTTGAAGTACCATGGTTCGATATGATAACATACAAATTCAAAACAATAAATGAGTTAAGTTATTTCATGCGAAAATTTCTACTTACTTGTTTGAATAATTCCACCTTCCTCTAAAAAATGTTCCAAATGATAATATTCACAAAAGAGACCATGTTAAATCAGTCAAAAAACAGTCATGTGTATAAATAGAGCGGTCTAAATTCACAACCTCAAAACAAGGATATGACCTCAGAGCAGACGGCCACTTTAATCACGTGACTTAAAAATCAAATACATTCAATACTATTAATTGATTTCTTTTTTAATTTTATCAATTAAAAGCAACATTTCAAAGCAATGAAGTTTTTTTAAACACATAGCAGGTTGGGGTTTTAGTCTTACGTGTTTTCCATTTTGCTAAATAGAGGACATACAAATATTTCACCTCTTTTTAACCTAAATACAAAAATGCTGCGAATACATTGGGCCTAAATGTTACACGAGTTCACATTATTCAGAATATCCCATTTGTATTAATACTTGCTTCTGACTGGCTGCGAGTAGACTTAAAAAATAATAAAAAAGAGTAAAAAATCGAAAACTGGGTCAGAGGGTTATCGGTACGAAAAACGCATTTATTTACTTGACCTAAATACATATTTCAACTTCCACCATGTGATCACCATTGATAAAATGGGGACAAAAGCAGATGACGACATTTCAAATTTTAAATTTTGGGAACAAAAATAAGGAGTTTTAATGACCATAATTTGGGAATATTGTTTTAATGTAAATTTTCAACTACCCATAAACATTTAGATAACTTACCTTCTTAGAATAAATTTAATTTGCCAGGTTTGCATGGTTGAGTAACTTTGTAGTAAACCATGACGTAATTATGGCGCGTGCACTGTGAAATCTCGTGAGAATAGCAAGAAAATAAAAATGGCCTTGCACCAAGGTGTCTCGATTTAAGGGCATTCTACGATATAAAGTAGTTACATATTAAACTTTAACCAGACAATGACAACGCCATCACCAGAAACACCATGACAGTTTTTTGTTGTTGTTTCAAAAAGACAAGCTAAAAATTAGTGGTTCTCTTGTAAATTGTTTACATCTCTTTTATAATCTGTTATTGATATATTTTATTAGTTCATCTTTAAGCTGATCTGTTTATACAACATGGTTACTTGTGTTTTAAGTTACTTTCCAGCGCTTCCTTGTGGGCTTTACTGCCCCAAACTTTACAGAACAACTCTCTTTCCACATCTAATGCTGATGATGTATCAAACTCCATGCCTGCCAAAACCATGTTTTTAATGACATGGGTCGCAGAAGCATCACCTTTAACATAGTTGTCCAATAACCAAAGTTTTGCATGCTCCGCCATGTCTCCATGGTGAGAAATAACTTCATCTATCAAACCAGTCTTATGTGCTGATTCAGCATTCATCACCATACCTGATGCTAACAATTGTAAAGCTTTGGTCCGCCCTAACAATCGTACCAGTCTTGTGCATCCTCCCCAGCCAGGAGCAATATTCATCCTCACCTGGACAAATCCTATTTTGGCTTTATCATTCATGATTCTAAAGTCGCATGCAGTGGCAAGTTCTGCACCGCCACCTAAAGCGTGTCCGTTGATGGCGGCCACACTGATCAAAGGGAGATCGAATAATCGCAGAGTAGCCTGTTGCATTAGCTGTGACATTTCTTCTCCATTTTCTAGATTTCTCTGAACAGTTTCTAGATCACCACCAGAACAAAATGTTCCTCCTACACCAGCAAGAACCACTGCACGTCCATTGTACCAGTTCTCTAAGTCCAAAATGCAATCATCAAAGTCGACCATCATCTTTCCTATAAATACAAATAAGCATATTACTATACTCTACTGAATCATCTTTTTATGCCCCAACAATTTAAAAAATGGTGAAGGGTTATCAAGTGTTAACATCTGTCCGTTCAAGCATTTGTCCGTACATTAAATCAGTTGCCAATCAATAACTTCTGAAATTCTATATTTAATTAATATTTTGTGTTTTGCTGTATTTTTATAAAATACAGATCAAGTTTGATATTTGTTAATAACTGTCTAAGTTTATAGAAGTTACTGAACCCTTTTGGCCTAATTTTGAGTAATAGCAGGGATATCCGTATCCTTTATTTCTTGTTAATATGAATTTGTTTTTCGTTCTGAAATTCAAGATGGCCACCATTACTAACAAGAGTTGTAATAGACAACAACGTTCGCCGATGAAATAAAACTCACCACCGATGCAGATTGAGATTGGCGGAAAACACCAAAACTTAAACGCATCTAACCGCAAAAGTTTAACCTGGATGTGTACAGACGAAAAATTAAGTCTTTAAGGGCCATTACTCTGCCAAAATGCAACTCAAAGTTATGGTTCTTGTCTCTGTGTGTTTCAATGATGATGGTGAACACACATGCAAAGTTTCATTCATATCCAGTGAGTGGTTGCATAGATATCTTACGCGATATAAAACTTTAACCTGAAAAATTAAGTCAAAAAAGGGCCATAACTGTGCCAAAATGCAACCCAGAGTTATGGTTCTTGTCTCTGTGTGTTTCAATGATGATGGTGAACACACATGCAAAGTTTCATTCACATCCAATGAGTGGTTGCATAGATATCTTAAACTTAAACGCAACTAAATGCAAAGTTTAACCTGGGTGTCTAAGTCCAAAAAGGACCATAACTGTGCCAAAATGCAATCCAGAGTTATAGTTCTTATCTTTGTGTGTTCCAATGATGATGGTTAACACACATGCAAAGTTTCATTGACATCCAATGAGTGGTTGCATAGATAACTGAAACTTAAACGCAAAAGTTTAACTTGGATGTCCAAGCCGGGGTCTCCTTGGACTTCGTCCCGGTGAGCTAAAAATAGTCCAAAACTTGAAAAATCTTTTTCTCATGAACGACCAAACAGATTTTCAAAATGTTTATAGAGTAATTATAACCAACTATAGTTTTGTTAGATTTGTTCAAATGGTGTCCCTTGGAATAAAAATGACCCTGCCCCGTGGGTTTAATTAGGGGACATATGTCATAATAATTTATTTTTTTATGGAAATAACTTTGCCTGTATCTTCACAGAAGCATTGTTTGGTAAATCTATTAGTCATAACAAATAAGATTTGTTCGATACGAAGTATTGGCTTTCTAAAAGGGGCAGGGTGGGGTCAAAGAATGGTTAAAATTGATTAAGAAAAATTGTAGGAAGTATTGTTTGAAGTTTCGATCAAATACATTAAGTGATTTTTGAGATATGAACTTGATGGTTGTTGCACACGAAACTTTAACCAGTATTTTTAAGTAAAACATATTGATAAAAAAAAAATAAAAATAAAAATAAAAAAAGAATAATTTTTTTTTAAAAAATTAAAAAAAACAACGTACTCAGCATCTGCATTATATAATGCAGGGTTTTAGTTGTAACTATGATCCAAGTATGAGTGTCCTAGCACTAGTACTTATTGAGAAATAGTGTAAAAACGAAAACTTAACGTTGGAGGTAAATGCAAAATTCAGCATCAAACAATGTCAATCGACCATGAATTGTTGGTCACACTCAGCATCTGCAGTATATAATGTGATGCAGTGTGTTAGTTGTAACTATGATCCAAGTATGAGTGTCCTAGCACTTGTACATGTTGAGAAATAGTGTAAAAACGAAAACTTAACGTTGGAGGTAAATGCAAAATTCAGCATCTAACAATGTCAATGGACCATGAAATGTAGGTCACACTCAGCATCTGCAGTATATAATGTGATGCAGGGTTTTAGTTGTAACTATGATCCAAGTAAGAGTGTCTTAGCACTTGTACTTGTTGGGAAAAAGTGTAAAAACGAAAACTTAACGTTGGAGCTAAATATAAATGTTTGATGCCGTCGCCGGAAAAGCAACACCTTAATCTTGTCTCTCCTTCATCGAGGCAATACAATACCCTTTCAGTCAAACTAGTTCATGTTTGATATAAATTATCCTTACATTAGCAAGGATTAAAGAGTCTGTATATCAAGAGGCTGGGATATATTGGGGCCCTGTAATGTGTTTTTACTTTTACATAGGAATATTATAGGGAAAACTAATTATTTTCATTTTCGCATCCATGTGTACAAAAAAACTTCTTTTTAAAATCTAAAGCATTTCTGCTCATAACAAATCCCAAAGAGTGGGTGATTGAAGTTCTGACAAATCAAGGGGCTGTGTTGTATAAGGATTGAGTAAAGGGACTATTTGTTTTACAGATGAATAGTATGGGAAATTAAAGTATCTCCTTTTCATTGCAATCAAGTTTTTGTTCAGTATGGGTGTGGTGGGGGTATTTATCCATAAGTTGTTAAGAGGACTCCAAAAGAGGGTAAATACTGTGAAATTTCAAAAAGTGCTATGGCCACTATGAGTCAGTAGAGCCTTCTCAGGCCCTCTTGGGCCTCTTGTTTATTTAAACATTCAGAAATATTGCTGGTGCAAAAAAAATCTAAAACATACCAAAGATAAAGATAACATTTCTTTAGTGTTTATCAATCCTACCAGAGTCAATGTATCCAAATCAAATAATATGATTAATATACATGTACATGTTTAATAAAAGGATCTCTTTGAAGTACAGAATACATCCAAGAAATAAAAATAGCAGACTCGGTTTAATTTTGTAAAAGTTTACACGACGGTCAATGGAATATCTAACATTTGTCACACCCACTAGCTTAGACACAATATTATGTACACTGTATTTTTTTATGGTTTAAAAATATTTTATTGCCATAAAAACACATAACATTTATATATTATGCATACAATTATGGGCAAAACATTCTTGCAGTAATCATGCATGTACAGTCAAACCTGTGTTAGCAACCACCTCTATTAGCAACCACCTCTATTAAGCAGCCACTTGTCTGAAGCAGCCATATTTGCTATTTCCCATTACTATACTTTCAGAGCAAATTAGCCTGTATTAAACAACAACCTGTCTTAAAAGGTCACTTTTGCTCCTTCCCTTGACTGGCTGCTAAAACAGATTTGACTGTATATGATTTATATGCATACTAAATAATGGAATATGGCAATAAAATATCTTAAACATTGCATGATTCCGAGAAACCAGGAATATAACATAAATAGGTCAAGTATGGGCGATAAAATACAATTTAAAAATACAGAAACCTGAAAATGCATTTTTTATGTCAGGATTGTTTATCCATAAAGTTGCAATCCCATTTGTCTCATCTTTATGCAGATCTACAGATCCACCACCGAGGTGTCGGAACTTCTCTCGTAACTCCATATTGGACTTGTTCACACTGTAACAACATGCCAGAACTCTTTGGCAGGATGGTAGTGTTGACTTTCCTAGAAACAGATATGGAAAAAAGCTATTTCAATTGAACCTTTATAGGAGCAGTTTTGTGATAATGCATATTTGTAATAAGACGACATGTTATGTTTAGACATAATATTTAGACAAGTTTATTTATCAGATCCATTTGATTAAGTTCTATCATTTGTATTAGATTAAATGATTTATTCATAAATCAATTATTGGTGATTTTAAATTTTAATTAATTTTCTTCATACTCAAATAACATTTTTTCCAAGTTTAAAAAAATATCAGTACACATGTAAAATGATGTAATATAAATATATATTGAAACATTGGCGTTATCTTTAAATGTACAATGCGTAAATGATATCTATAAAAAGATTTGTAGGAGTATTTAGCATAATTTTTATGCCATCAAGGGCTAACAAACAATCAGATCACTTAACCACTCTTTCCTTGGATCCTGGAAGATTAACCATTTCTCCAACATTTATACTTGAATCTGTTGTGAGAGACCAATGACAATGACGTGCAATGTCATATATCTTTCATCATGTTGACAGTGGCTGGGCAGGATATTGACTCACAACCCTGGATAATAGTCAGACATGCTACTGACTAAGCTAAACAAGGCCTGGCCCCATAAAAGAAACCAATGTGTTTTAAAATTTCACTTAAAATGTGCTTATGAGCCCTGTAGCGAGGACAGTTGTGGTTGATTCAGGCTGGTTCAAGAACTTGTTTGAGATCTTGTGGTTATATAGCTGCTGTGTTAAGATTCATTGGAAAATAGGACTGCTATCACAATTACAAGATAAAGGTTAACAGACAGACACCTAACAATGAACAATTTACCATGACATAAGCCGTGCTGGCTTTTAGGCAGTAGAGGTAAAAGAGGAAAGGGTCTGGGTCTTACATGTGACACTTAATTATGTCATGTTGATCAACTGAGCCAAGTGTTTTTAATGTTTATCCATAGATTACAAAGTTACAGACCGGACAAGAAATCTCAATCAGACTGAAAGTGTCATCAAACAAAGTTAAAATGTGACCTTGACCTTTGAGGTATTGGTATGGGTCTTACTCGCGACACGTCATGATGTTATGTTGATCAGTTGTAGTAAGTATTTATAAAATCCATCTATGCATGAAAAGTTACAGGTCGGACACAAAATCTCACACAGACTCAGTGTTGTCAAACAAACTCAAATTGTGACCTTGATCTTTGAGGTACGGGTGTGGGTCTTACTTGTGACACGTCATCATGTTATGTTGATCATTTGTAGCAACTATTATTAAAATTAATCTATGCATGACAAAGTTTCAGGCCGGACACGAAATCTCACACAAAACAAACTCAAATTGTGACCTTGACCTTTGAGGTACAGGTGTGGATCTTACTCGCGACACATCGCCATGTTATGTTGATCATTTGTAGCAAGTATCATTAAAATTCATCCATTCATGACAAATTTACAGGCCGGACACAAAATCTCACACAAACTCAAAGTGTTATCAAACAAACTCAAATTGTGATCTTGACCTTTGAGGTACGGGTATGGGTCTTACTCGTGACCCGTCATGTTATGTTAATCATTTGTAGCAAGTATCAACAAAATCCATCAATGCATGACAAAGTTACAGGCCGGAAAAGAAATACCGGATAGACTGATGCTGGGATTACTATATTATGCCTCCCCAAAATTTTTTAGAGGAGCATAAAAATACGAGATGACGGCCAATCATCACAAAGACTGTGCCTGGCATGCATATGAACTCCCAGTCTCTAGATTGAGTCAGATGCATTAAAAACTGAACTTGCCAGGTGCAACTTTATAATATAAATGAAATGCTTCTTTACTTATATTTTAAAGAGCTGTTGACATGCAACATTTTCCAACATTGAACATACCTGTACATGTTATAAGAAGCTTGCTTAACACTTTGTGTGTACTTCTACCAAGTAAAGTTGCCATAACGTCAGCCTCAAAATTAGATAGACCTTCATACAAAAACAACTGTATTAGACAATGTGTAACAGTATGAAATGAAAGAAGCAAATACTACAATGCATGTTAAACATAAGATGGGCTTTGAATAAATATTAGCAGAAAACAAATATTTTATGTAATAAAAGTGAGAATTCAATTCAATTCAAATGTAAAAGTTAAATGTGTATATATATGCATTTGTGTGTGTGAATCGAATACACTTTGGAAATTGGTGAGAAATATTCATAGAGTGAATATGTATGTATTGTAATGGTGTATCTTCATATAGAACATGGGCTGTTTTAAAAAAAATGGCTAGTTTTAGTTTTTCAGTAACTTCGATCACATTATGCATTATTAGATGCTTATTTAATTGTCTAAAAATGCCAACTGGTGTCATAGAGTTGTATGTAAAATTTGGTCAAGATATATTCACAGAAAAAAAAGTTATGTCCATAAAACATGCCAAAAATGTCAGGAGTGCAACAAAAAAGCGTGACATTTTAAGAAAAGCTTAAAATTCAAAATGTTATTTCAATGTCAAAATGTGGGTGAGAGAGTAAAATATTTATTTTTATTCAAGTTGAATGTCTTGGCTATAAAAAAACATAAAACTAAGGAAAATATTAGAATGTTTTAGACAAAAAACAAGGCTGAAAAGGAATAAGGACGGTAATGTTATTTTCATAAAAAAATCAGTATAAATCTATGTAAATGACTAGAACTTATTGGAACTAATGGTATTTCATAACTTACTCTTGCTATTATACAGTTATATGTATTAATGACTTAAACAAGTAATAATTCATCATCATATATTTAAATTCTATTTTTAGCATTGTATATTCTTGGATGACCCAAATTAGGTCAGGAGTGAAACATTTGCACTTAAATGAACCACTGTGTTTAAAAATAGAACATACATGTACCCAAATGCATTTTTCCAAGAAGTGTGTGTCTTGGAGCAATCACAAGTGACAGTCATGAGTGAAGTTTGTGTTTGTGTATTGAGTATATGGCATGTCTGTAAATGTCAGGAGTGAAACGCGATTTTCAATTTTGATGCTATTTTGTAAACTAGCATATTATAAAGCAACACTGTTCAGCTGTGGATTTTTTTAATTTCTGGGTGATGATTTGCGGATAATACTACAATTTAGTTCATATAAGGTAAGTGTTTTAATGCTTTTAAATAAAATTGTTATAATAATAGTTTATTAGTTGAAAATATATCTTATAAATATATATGTCTAAAAATAAGAATGTATTTTTCTGTATGATTTTTATGTTTTTCATGCTTATGTTTTATCAAATGTTACTGCATATTACTGCAAATAACAAATTGCAGCATATATCTTTTCTTCTTAGCATGACTTCTTGCATGGGTAAAAATGTTTCACTCCTGACATTAAAGTGGTAAAATTGCATTCATTTATTTTATAGAGTAAATATAAAGCAGCCAAGATGAGCACGCTTATTGTTAGCCTTCCAGCCATCAGAAAATCATTAAGAAAAATAAAAAAACTGAATGCAGAGACAAAAACCAATATAATAACATCCACAGAAAGAGTTCGAAAACATAGACAAAAGTTGAAAAAGGATGAAGAACTACTTGAAAAGGCGAAACTTAAAAAAAAAGAAGCAAATCGAAAATACAAAGAGACAGTCAAGAAAGAAAGAGAATCAAACACAGTTTTAGATGAAAGAATGAAAGCTAAACAGAGAGAATGGAAAAAGAAAAGTAGAAAACGCAAAGCCACCAAATCTGGAAGAGAACAGAAAAGTATAAGCTCCCAGACAAAATCAAGAAGAACAAGAAAGCAGAAAAATGTAAACATTTGAAAATCTGAAAACATGAGTAAAGATGGAACATATGCTGACCACCCATGAATCAGCATCATAAGTAAAGTTCTTTCAACCAGTATATTGATTGTACACTCAAACAATCCCAACATCCAGGTTGACCGTGGTGATGAAATGTTAGCAATTGGAATACATACCAATTGAGTTACAACATTATGTTAGCCTGGAACCAGCAGAAAGGTGAGTTTCAAGCATTTATAGACATTTTTTTTACTCTATTTTAACAACTAAGTGTTGATACAAAAAATGACTGATTTAAAATGGACATGACCAAATTAAAAGTTTGATTTTGATCTCCATATTTCAGATATGCAACCCAGGACTTTGTTGCAGTCAAACTGAGCTCACGCAGAAACAAGCAGTATCTGTATTTGGCCAAGGTAATACTAAAAAATAAGTTTTTAGAAACTGACACTTCTAACATAAGATAAGCAAGTTTATATGTTAAGTTTATTAAATATGTGTACTATTTAGCTCTATTTTCTACATATAATCTTGAAATTTACATAAATTTACAGGTTGTCAAGTTGAATGAACCGGAAATACAGTTGAGGTTCCTCCAGAAGACAGGCCGTCCGGGAGTGTATACATGGTCAAATGATGAAGTTTCCTGGCAGTCAGTACATGATATTTTACAAACTCTAACTCAGCCTAGATTGTTGCCTAGTCGTGGAATCAAAATGGAGTTCAACATACCAGAGCTTGAACGTGCAGAAGGACTCATTCCTAGTGTTTAAGTTGACATACATGTCAGGAGTGAAACATGTTGACAGTTTATGTTTTCAGAAGTTATTATGGTTATATTCTGTTAATAGTACAGTGTTACTTTAATATGCAACAAATCAGTACTATAATGACCTGTTCTTATCAAATTGTTTCAGAGTTAACTCAAAGTTGAAACTCTGTTGTTGTGGTTTATTCCTGAAACACCCACTTTCTAATTTTCATATTCCTGAAACCCCCACTTTTTAATTTTCAAATTCCTGAAACACCCACTTTTAATTTATGTAACCCATGGTTACGGACTATAGTCTGTTTTACCTATTGGTATAATATTTGCTGCATAAGGAGATATAAATGTAAAATATTTATAATTTAAGATTTGATAAATTATGTCTAAATACATTAATATTATTAGGACCATAAATTAATATTGATATTAAATAATCAGAATTGCCAATTAATTATTATTATTATTATTATATCAAAGTATAACAGTTTATATCAATTAATTAAGATTAATTAGGTTTCTTTGATCTTTTTTTAAAATATATTAGTTATAGTTTAAAACTGATAATTGATACATTGAAAAAGACAAGATTAACAGTTTGCAAGCAGTTTTCTTAATTAAAACTGATAATTGATACACGATGATGATGTTATTAAAGAAATAAGATTAACAGTTTGCAATCAATAGTGTTAATTTTTTGGTATTTAAGTTTACTGTTTATCTTTTTGAATACTTTGATGTTTCATATAAATTCAACTGAGCAATATCTAAACAAAGAAATATTTATTTGAGTATATTAAAGGCGATAATTAATGTATTAAAAACAAGATACAAGACCATTAATTTTTATATAAATTGATACTGATATAATTTAGTTTCATTTGTGTACACGATTATCCTAGATACATGTAACATAATGGCTAATGCACAAGTACAAATACGATTTGTTAATAATCAGAAAGGTGGTGAAAGTCTTTTGATAGGTGGATTCAGATTTAATGTAAGTATACTTTTTTCTTTCTCTCCTGATGTGTGTCCGTCTGTCTGTCTATATAATGTGATGTATGTTCGTCCATCTGTCTGTCTAATGCTCGTCTTCGCAACTAGAACTGGACTACAACATCTGTGTGCAGCCAACACTATTTACGCCGACGGAACATTTTACACGTGCCCAAGTTTATTTCACCAGTTGTTTACGTTACATGGATTTATTGACGGTGAAATGTATCCGCTAGTATTCGCGTTTCTCCCAGGAAAATCAACTGACGTCTACGTGAAATTTTTCAGCCAACTAAAACAGAAATGTGAGGAGTACGGTTTTGAACTTCAACCTGAAACTGTATTTCTAGACCACGAGGTGGCTTCCCGTAACGGCGCACAGAGAGTTTTTCCAGACACCAATGTGAAAGCTTGCTTTTTTCATTACACACAGTGCGTTTGGCGAAAAGTTCAAGCTTTAAGACTCTCTACAGCCTACAAGGAAAATGACACAATCCATCGACTGGTTAGACGAGCATCGGTGTTGCCATTAGTTCCAATAGCTGAGGTAGAGGACATTTGGTTTCAAGCGTTAGAGGCCATAGGGGAGGAGGATCTTCCTGCGAGCGTTACTGCCTTCACAGACTACGTAACAGAACAGTGGGTTGAGGGTGATAAGCCAATTTGGAATCATTATACAACTGTGGGTCCCAGGACAACAAACCATTGTGAAGGGTGGCACAGTAAATTGAAGAAGGCCGTACGACATGCCCATCCAAACATCTTCGGTATCATTTCCATACTACAGCGGATTGAAGCTGCTTGCTACATTAGGGTTCTTCAATACCAGGCAGGGGGCGTTCGTCCAGTCAAAAAAAGAAAGTATCGTCAGCTCGAGCAAAGACTAGCAGCCCTGAAAACACGTTTGGAAAACGGAGACATGACGGCGATGGAATACTCTGACGCAGCATCGCAACTTCTTGAACATCATTAGTGATTGATTGACTGATGAGTACTGCAGATGAATCTGTGTTTAATGACTTGAACATGCGTTCATACGTGTGTATATATTTGTGACAATAGAAAATATATATAAATGTAAAATATTAAAAAAACTTTCTAATTTTCATATTCCTGAAACCCTGAAAAAAAAGAAGAAAACTATAATTAATTTATTAATGTTCAATTATAATATTGCCTGTTTTAATGTAAAAAAAGAAGATTTTTATAAGTTAACATTATAATATTAAATAAAATCCATTAAATTATCAAAAAAAAGATGATATAAATGTATAAAAAAACTTGTCTTGTTTTATTAAATCATCCTAAGAAACAGACTATAGCTATAATTTGACCTAAGGCCGTAGGAAGGTGTTAATTGGAAAAAGCAAAATTCCTGAAACACCCACTTTTTTTTTTATCAAAATTTGAAAAGTGGGGGTTTCAGGAAGACACCGTTGTTGTTTCTTGTATCAAATTCATCGTTGTTATTCTAAAAGTGTTAAAAAATCAAAGTTAAGTATCAACACTGTTAAATAATCACTTCATTTCAGCATTACAATAATAAATTAAGGTATTATTACACTTGTATTCTATTTAATTCACAAGATTAAATTGTAATCTAAGTTATGATAATAATGTGAATTATGTCAGGAGTGAAACATTTATTCATTAAACTGCTATATGTTTATATCAGTTCTGTAAGGTGAAATGTTAAGTCATGTTTATGTAATACTCTGTTGTATTTACTTGCTATTCTTTAAAATATAAGGAAAAGCAGTTTTTTTTGTATTAAGGTTACACAATTTAATGAGAAAACAAACTTGCTTCTTCATAGTAGCCATTAAATTGGGCTAAATAATGGCGAAAAAAATAATTTGATTTTTTGGGGGGGCATATTGCTTGCTCGAACATTTTTTTCATTTACTTTAACACCTAAACTAAGAAAACTGAGCATAAAAAAAACACAGAGTATAATGTTTTTGTTTCTGCAGTGACTTTAAAGATGGTACATGTTGTTTTCTTTTTTTGTCCAGTCAGCTGAATTAAAGTTCAATAAAAAAATTAATATTTGCTATATTCTTTGCACGCAACCATTTTTGTAGACTGCAATGACGGCTTATTATAATGAGGTAATCAAATGTTTACTCAGACCTGTTTAAAATTTTGACCATTTTTACATGTTTCCTGCCATTTTTTTTAAAACAGCCCACATAAGGAATATGCATAGTAGATTTATATGTGTTAAAACTGTTAATGTACACACATGATGGAATTGTTTCTTTTTTATATTTAGGATAAAGCTCGAGTGTAAGAACAGTGGTATAGAGTGAATATCGGTATGAATACATCATCATAGTACCATCAGAGACATATAAGACCAGTAATTAAGTCACCGGCACTAGATACTTGTAAGTGATGTGTATTGTAATGTTTATGGTATGTTGATTAAAACAATAAAGTGTCAATTTGATTTGTGTAATGAATTGTAGTTGTTGTTGTTGTATGGTGTTTAGCGTCGCTTTCAACCATTTTTCAGTCATATCGCGATGATGTATACTTGAGACAGTATTCCGAGTGCTGTCACACCGGAGTATCATGCAACAGACGCATGGTACAATACCCCACCCAGTCACATTATACTGACACCGGGCCGACCAAACCTTGAACTCTCCTCTAAATGTTGAGCGTCAAGAGAGGAAGCTTCTAGTACCGTTTTCAGAAACCGAAAAACCAACAATTTTAGAAAGCCTGGTATATTGTAGTTAGTTTAAACATACAATCCAACCATGGAAGATACTTTGAAATTGACCCTCACTTTTAATATTTGAATATTGTTATTTTGCCTTCCATGGGTGTGATGTATGTTTATATGGAACAGTTCATAATATGTATCTTGTTATTCATTATAAATATCAAAACAGGAAAAAATAAAACTAATAAAATATATATTGTTTTATTTGATTTCTTGCCATATATTATAATATAATACATGCCAACACATAGAAATTGACTTCCAACCTCAAAATCTGGAGATGTTTTGAAATTTTAATGCGTAAAACCATACATTCATATTGACTCTCAAGATTTCATTTTTGACTCACCATATTGTGGGATCAGGGGTCAAATGACTCTCCACTTTTGAGTCATATTGAGAACCCTGGACCGTTAGATATATTTTAATATATATATGATAAAATGTTACTACATTGTATGTATTTATGTAAAATGTTGTATGCTTTTTTTGTCAGTGATGACAGTGTGATGAAACATGAATGATTAAAGAAATGAGATAAAGAAACATTGTGGGAGGTTTTATTATAACCAGTGATTTTGGTTTTTACACTTTAGGAGAACCAGCTACAGTTCAGGAGGTACCTTGAACAATATCATTCAGATGCCTACTAAATGTCTATAAATTCTCACAGCCTTCTAGCCATTCCAATGTCCAGCTATATCATAAACAACGGAATCTCAAAATACTGCAACTCAGTCAACTATAGAAAATGACTAGACACACTTAATCCAGCGGGCTGACATGCCTTGCGGAGATATGATTACCAAATTATCAAAAGACAAAATGAAAACAATGTGTGTTTTTTTAACACTTCTTGCTATCTTGCAATCAACATGAGACAGTTCTCAGATTTCAAAGGGATGTGTGATTTACACAAACTCAATGGTATTGAAATAGAAGTATGTATCGCTACGATATGGCATGCAGGGAATTCACTGACAACATCCATGTCATAATTTAAAAGGACACAAAAACTTGAGTATCTAGTAGTAACTTTGTTTCAATTCTAGCAGATGGACATACCGATGTGTCTGTTCATGAGCAGGAAATAGTGTATTTAAATATGTGTCAGATGGAAACATTCAGGCAGACATGGTTGACGTTGTAGTCTGAGACATCATGTCATCTGATTCTACTGGTGTCATGGATGGTCTTACCTGTGCTATTGAATAAAGTGGATTATCATTTACGGATCTTAGCCAAGTGGATAATGAAAAATCAACGCTTGTGTGTGCAGGGACTGAAAACCGGAAATATGAGAAAAATATGAGATCAAACACCATGGACAATACCAATGCAAGTTGTGTTGCAAACAAATTGGAAGTTGCCACTCTAGATGATGTGAAACGTCTTACCTACCTGAAGAAATTCAAGGACGTTGTGAAGGGAATCTATTGCTTTTACCACTATAGCCTTAAACATAGACGAGACTCAGAGGTTAAGGAGATAGCCATGATATCGGATGTTCCACATCAGCGGTTTCAACAGGTAAACAGTAATCAGAAACTGTTATATTTTTACCATGTAATTATTTACTGGTACAACTACATATTGATATTTTCACTTATTCTGTGCTACAGTGATACTGTTATATAAAATGTAATACTAAAATTACTTATATATTATTATAATTGTTTTGGGACCAATTTTGTTTGCATTTTCTATTCTGATTTAAACTGTTTAGTATTATGATTTTCAGGTAGCAGGTATTGAAGGGATATTTGATAGACATAACAAAACATATTTCACATTACAATTAAAAACATTTACAAATACAATTTGTGAAGCTAGGAGGGGCTCTTTACTGAGCTATGACAGACAGATTGCTATTTTTCTACAAATATACAAGAAGATCCTCAAACATTTATTGCTATAATCAAAGAATTGTAATATTAATAATGCAATCTTTATTTTAGGTCAGATGGCTGTCTAGTAAATCCAAGGCACTTTAGAACAAAAGAACATCACTGTTATCCAAACCCACTTGGAGCACGCGGCCGAAAGACAGTCTTCAGAAGAAACTTCCAGGGCTAAGGGATTTCTGAAGGAAATGAACACTAAGAAGTAAATAACCATGCTCCACATCATGTGTGATGTCACTGAAATTCTGCAGTCTCTCAGTCAACCGTTTCAGGAACAATCACTGCTTGTCTGTGATGTGTATCCAGCAGCAGAGGTTACAAAGAGAGAAGAGAGAGCCAGCTGAATAAGCCATTAATTTTTAATGTCAGGAGTTTTAATCCCACTTTGGCTGGAAAATGCTTCCACAGGACGGAACTGACAAGTAGACAACCAGATGAGGAGTCCCTCCTTGCTGCGTTTGTTGATGACCTGACAACATACATAGACCAGACATTTAATAATTTCAACCGCTAAAGTCGTTTGCAGTCTTTGACAACATCAAAAATCTAGATAACAGGATAGAATTTTGCCATCATAGATGTAAGGACATACAAAAGATTTTGAACCTTTTCGCTCAATTGTTCCCTGCAGAGACACACACCAAAATTCAGAAGGATTACATTGCAATGAAAATGGCCCTGAGACAATATAAGGCAGCAGACGGAAAAGAAAGAAGTATTCCAGCAGATACTTTTTTGATGTAAAGATAAGAACGACGTAGCAGAACTTTTAGAGATCATGCTGGTGATAAGTCCATCAACAGCCCAATGAGAGAGAGGGTTTTGACCAACATTAAAACTGTAAGGAAAAATGAGTTGAAACAAAATACACTTTTTGCATTAATGTCAATACATTCTACACCATGACTAATAAAGAATGTCTTTAACAAGACAAATAGACATTCCCTCTGGAGTGGGAGAGAAACATTCTTAGATTAGATTACATGTATATAGAATTTGATATACCCAATACCATCATCTATGTGATTGATTGATTGAATATTTAGCATCACTTTAATGCCTAAGAGGGCTAGCAGATGATCAGTTAATCTAACCACTGTTTCCTGGGTTCCTGAAAGGTTAACTGGTAATCAAGCACCCAATCTCCGCAAGAAACTGATAACTTTCCCACTTGAATCAGCGGTGAGAGACCAATGATAATGAAACACAATGTCTTATATTAACCATCATGAGGACTGTTGCCAAGGTGGTGATTCAAACTCACATCCCCTGGATTGATAGTCAAACACATTACCAACTGAGCTAATCGCCCCGGTTTCGTCTATGTGAAAACAGTGAACAAATAATGGTATGAGTTGCTGGGTCATTAAAGTAGTTATAGTAGGTGGGACTTTTGGTCTAGCTTTGTCAGCATACTGATCCTAGAAACTTGGTCGTAACTCTATACCAGGTCTATACCAGGTTCAGGGTCGTAACTCTATACCAGGTTCAGGGCCGTACCTCTATACCAGGTTCAGGGCCGTACCTCTATACCAGGTTCAGGGCCGTACCTCTATACCAGGTTCAGGGCCGTAGCTCTATACCAGGTTCAGGGCCGTAGCTCTATACCAGGTTCAGGGCCGTAGCTCTATACCAGGTTCAGGGCCGTAGCTCTATACCAGGTTCAGGGCCGTAGCTCTATACCAGGTTCAGGGCCGTAGCTCTATACCAGGTTCAGGGTCGTAACTCTATACCAGGTTCAGGGCCGTAACTCTATACCAGGTTCAGGGCCGTAACTCTATACAAGGTTCAGGGCCGTAACTCTATACAAGGTTCAGGGCCGTAACTCTATACCAGGTTCAGGGTCGTAACTCTATACCAGGTTCAGGGCCGTACCTCTTTACCAGGTTCAGGGCCGTAACTCTATACCAGGTTCAGGGCCGTAACTCTATACCAGGTTCAGGGTCGTAACTCTATACCAGGTTCAGGGCCATAACTCTATACCAGGTTCAGGGCCGTAACTCTATACCAGGTTCAGGGCCGTACCTCTATACCAGGTTCAGGGCCGTAACTCTATACCAGGTTCAGGGCCGTAACTCTATACCAGGTTCAGGGCCGTAACTCTATACCAGGTTCAGGGCAGTACCTCTATACCAGGTTCAGGGTCGTAACTCTATACCAGGTTCAGGGCAGTACCTCTATACCAGGTTCAGGGTCGTAACTCTATACTAGGTCTATACCATGTTCAGGGCCGTAGCTCTATACCAGGTTCAGGGCAGTACCTCTATACCATGTTCAGGGCCGTAGCTCTATTCCATGTTCAGGGCAGTAGCTCTATACCAGGTTCAGGGCCGTAGCTCTATACCAGGTTCAGGGCAGTAGCTCTATACCAGGTTCAGGGTTGTAGCTCTATACCAGGTTCAGGGCCGTACCTCTATACCAGGTTCAGGGCCGTACCTCTATACCAGGTTCAGGGCCGTACCTCTATACCAGGTTCAGGGCAGTACCTCTATACCAGGTTCAGGGCCGTACCTCTATACCAGGTTCAGGGCAGTAGCTCTATACCAGGTTCAGGGCCGTACCTCTATACCAGGTTCAGGGCCGTACCTCTATACCAGGTTCAGGGCAGTAGCTCTATACCAGGTTCAGGGTTGTACCTCTATACCAGGTTCAGGGCCGTAATTCTATACCAGGTTCAGGGCCGTACCTCTATACCAGGTTCAGGGCCGTACCTCTATACCAGGTTCAGGGCCGTACCTCTATACCAGGTTCAGGGCAGTACCTCTATACCATGTCCAGGGCCGTAGCTCTATTCCATGTTCAGGGCAGTAGCTCTATACCAGGTTCAGGGCCGTAGCTCTATACCAGGTTCAGGGTTGTAGCTCTATACCAGGTTCAGGGCCGTAATTCTATACCAGGTTCAGGGCCATACCTCTATACCAGGTTCAGGGCCGTACCTCTATACCAGGTTCAGGGCCGTACCTCTATACCAGGTTCAGGGCAGTAGCTCTATACCAGGTTCAGGGTCGTAGCTCTATACCAGGTTCAGGGTTGTAACTCTATACCAGGTTCAGGGCCATAATTCTATACCAGGTTCAGGGCCGTAACTCTATAACAGGTTCAGGGCCATAACTCTATACCAGGTTCAGGGTTAAGCATTTGAGTTGTGAAAGTATTTAAGACTGTGAAGTAGTCAAAGTTATTTTTATTATTTAGTTTATGCAATTTTAATTGAATTTAATTTATTTGAAAATTAAGACAGTTCAAGGCAAAGTAGCCAAACACCAATCATTGATAAACCAATCATTTTAACAAAAAAAAATATAAAGTTGACTTGCTTGTAAAGAAAATCATATGGCTTGAGAGCCTTAAGAAAAATTCTTATATATAAAAGTTAATGTTTATAAAGTTAGTGTTGCTTTCATTCAAATAAACACTCAGTACACAATACAAGTGCCACATGCCCTAAACATAGTCTTTGAAAATAAAGATGTATCCATGAATTTCAAGAGTAATGAATTGAAGTTTCAGACTAGACACACAATTTCATGTTTTTTTTTACATTAAAGTGTGACCTTGACCTTTGTGTAACTTTGACATCTGATGTAAAGGTCTGGGATTCTACAGGTAAATGCAGGTGACACATCATCATAACATGCTCATCACTTCCTGTTTCTGGTCAGCCAGGAGGTGGCCATATTGTTTATGCGGGGAAAATAAAATCTCAAATTTAATTTGTACCTGCCAACGGTGGATTAACAAGGACTAAAACATTATACGTGAACTATATACATTATTTCGCTCCACCCGGTAACCTCCTATGCCTCCATTTTCTGTTTTATTTGCCTTTTTTGGACTTTAGACTTCTTCATACTTTTGTTTACATTTATTAAAATCACCTCCACCCTCTTTAGGCGCACTGTATATTCAAAATTGACCCCATCCAAAATTATTAGGATAGTATATACAGTGCATTAGAATTTATCACATTTACCTCTATTTTGTTTGCCCTTTATCTTTGAACTGTCATTTTGGCGACCGGATATTCACAGATGTATTATCAATCATCAATCATGTAATCATCATAGAACCATCGTATCATATATAAACATCATCATGTTCATGTTCATTACAGAATAAATTATTCTCATGTTCATTTCATTCCATCAATCATCTGTCAATAATTATTTGATATTTCATTACAAATGGATGCAGCCAGGCATAATAAATGGGCCACTTTTGGCAACAATGAGGCTCGATTGAATCGAGCCTCATTTTTAAATGATCAGCCCTGGGTGTCCACGGACAGTCACTACCTTACCAAAAGTATGTGGGCACACAGGCTGATTATAAAGTCAGCCGGGCCAGCTCCCATACTGGATCATATTTCCATCATCCAGTTCACAAAAGCCATTCATCGGGAGCTGGCCAATAAAATAAATAGAATCATACCGCTGAAGTCGGGGTCCTTTATGCTAGAGCTCGCGTCGGCCGAATGTCTGGCGGGTGTTTTAAAAATAAAACCTTTCACCCTGGCTAATATCCCACTGGTGGCCTTTCTTCCCAGTGGTGGACCTTCAATAGCCGGGGTGATCCACAATATACCCTTGCGGGTCGACCTTGGGGACCTCCGATCCCACCTTCAACCTAAACCAAGGAAAGATGGTGGGGTCGGTGAGGTCCTAAAGGCCGACAGGCTTAAGGACAAATTTGGCCGCCAGTCTGGGGCGGTGAAACTTACATTCACGGGCAGATCTCTGCCGCTGTCGGTCACAGTGGCTGGCACTCCCACTTATTGGGACGTGGAGGAGTATTCGCCGCCCCCGATTCGGTGCTACACCTGCCAGGCATTTGGGCACGGGAGCTCTGGTTGTAAAAACGAGGTCAGGTGCGCTAGGTGTTCAGAACACCATAACATTCGTGAGTGCCGGTATTCCGGAATACCGCGGTGTGCTAACTGTGGGGATGGCCACACTACCCGGTTCAGGGGCTGCCCGTCCTACATAATAGCGGCTAAAGTCTCTAGTTTGGCTTATAGGGACGGGATCCCCTGGGATGTGGCGGTGAAGAGAAATAATCGGGTCACCGCCACTACACCCCCACAGAGTCACACCGGGGAGGCCCATGCCGGCGCTCAACAAAAACTAGATACCAAAAACTTAATTACATTTTCAAAGTTAAAGGGGGAAGTGGCCGCGGACTCTAAAATCCTAATAATTAATGGGGACAAAAGCAGCTCAGGGGCTATCTCACGGCCAAAAAGAGAGGAACAGGGCCATAAAAACCCAGATGTTAACATAAGTAACCAGGGGAAGGATAAATTACCCTCCCCCGGGGCTCAGAGAACCCAAGGACCTCTGACTCCCGTTATCCAGGTAAAGAATTCCTCTCATATACCCTCTGAGACAAAAAACACTAAAGAAACAAACTCCAAATTTAACCGGACTCCAACAGGTCATCTCGTTAGAACTTTTATAAAAACCAATGGAGAACGTGATTTCTTTAGATTTAAAAAAGGGGGGGGGGGATTCAATTACTAGTTCACAGTCAGATACTTCAGACTGTGTTATAATCAGTCCCACTACTGATAGTTTAAAAATAGTGGGTACAGTAGGACTAACAAATACAGAGCCAGTGGCAAACTCCCCGTCAACAAAAATCAAAACAGAAAGGGGTTTCATAACCCCTATAAATTCACCCAAACTAGTTACATCGACCCCCAGTACACTTCCTGACTCCTCTCTAGGAGACTGCGACAACTTGTCCCGAACTCATGTTTCGGAGTCATCTTGTAGTGACTGCAGCGACTTTAATGTCACTGGAGAGGAGTCCTTGGTATCTATTCACTCCAGTTTCTATCACTCCGACAGGGACAGCAATACGGAAGGTGTTTCATCTCACTCGTTGCTGGAATCTGTGTCCATTGCTGACCTTGTGGGAGGTATAGATCCAGGAGTGATAAGTCAACCGATTAAAGTAACCACACTGGCAGATAGAAGCCAACAAACTTCCCCATTCCAAAAACAACATTCAGAATCGACTTCAAAAATAAACTCCACAATACAAGTCATAAATAATTTGGACAATTTTACAATAGAATTGGATAGTATTGTGGAAATAACAAAAGAATTAATCCTAAATAAATCAAAGATAACAGGAAACAAACTATCAAATTATCTCAAACGAGAATATATTTATAAACTAAAAAAATTAACAATAGAAAAAGCCAGTGTGGTTCAAAGTACAGTGGGAGTCGATGAAAATACTCAAGAAAGTTTAAAATGCGCACCTGCCTCAAATATGGCAACTAAATTACCCATGCTGGCAGGGATTCTGAGGCAGGCCAAAACACCAAAAAAAATCCTGTCTCAGTCTCCAAGACACAAGATAATGATTGGTCGTAATCGTCGCAACACCAAACTACATTTTCAATAGGGACCTGACTGTGATCTCTTTTAATGTTCAGGGACTGACCCCTCTTAAGCACACAGAGATTAAAGTTTTCTTGGATTTAAATCCACATATTGATAAACTCTGTGTGCAAGAATCAAAATTACCACCAAATAAAGAGAGGAATGTCCCTGGATATAATGCACAATATAGTTTTTATAAAAATGCCCAAAACAATGTTTGTGGAGGGCTTATTACATATTTTAAAGATACCATCAATTTTGAGGAGATTAGAGTAGACGACCCCAAAGATAATATGGGGAACTCCAAGATTGAAATTCAGTTATTTAGAGTTTATCTAGGGGGGTCCCCCTTCATACTTATCAATTTATACTCTAGGGGGTGCGACCTAGATTCTTTGGAATACATAAGTTCATCTATAAATGCTGAAGATGGACTTAGGGACTGTATTATAACTGGAGATTTCAATGCTCACCACCCATTATGGGGATCTCCATTTGAGGACCGTCAGGGGAGGGATATTTTGGAATGGGCGGGGAGAAATGACAAAGTTCTACTCAATGACGGTTCCTTCACGAGAGTAGACCAGGGCTCAGGAAAGGGCTCCTGCATTGATCTAACATTCACCAGTCCCAAATTTTCAGCTAGTTCTAATTGGCAGGTACATGGGGATAATATGGGATCAGACCACTACCCAATCTGCATAACAATAAATTCTCAACACCACAAAATTACAGAAAATTCTAAAGAAGAAAGATTCAAATTTGAAAAAGCAGACTGGGATTTATTCAAAATACTTTGCAGGGAGATAACCCTAGATGACGTCTACTCTAATGATATCAATATTTTTAATAACAATCTCACAGAAGGGTTCCTGTTGGTAGCAAAAAAATGTATACCTGTCTCTGACTCTGGCAAAAAGACAAGAAAAAATGTTCCGTGGTGGGGTTCTTCCTGTATCGAAGCTGTTAAAGGGCGTAAACGAGCATTAAATAAACTAAAACAGCACCCTTGTCTCGGAAACTTATATGACTACAAGGAGGCTGAAAGGGAAGCAAAATTTGTCATCTTAAATGCTAAAAAGCAAAACTGGGAAGAATTCTGCGAATCATGTATACATAAAAACGCAAACTCAAAGGAATTTTGGACCAAAATTCGCAGAATTAAAGGAAATTCACAACACCCTATTCCACTACTAAGAAATAAGACAGCTTTAGCAGTCAAATCAGTAGAAAAAGCCAACTTCTTAGTTGAACACTACTCTAAAGCTGCCAGTGAAACACTAAATTATCAAAATAAATTTGAATCACTGTATAAAAACTACCTAAAAAACCCAGAAATAAACAGGTCACCACTTAATAATGGCTTCTCAATTTTTGAACTAAGATCAGTAATTGATAGCAGGAAGAACTCAGCTTCGGGACTTGACAAAATATCTTACCACATGTTTAAACACATGCCAAATTCAGCCTTATATCTGTGGTTAAGATTATATAACAAAGTGTGGAATGATGGTGTCTACCCAGTAGCTTGGAAGCAGGCTTGTGTTATTCCCCTACTAAAACAAGGGAAAAACCCAAATGAAGCACAGTCTTACAGACCAATTAGCCTGACCTCCCATCCAGGTAAATTAATGGAGGGGATGGTCAAGGCACGTTTAGAACATCTGCTTGAATCAAAAAATATAATTAATCCCTTTCAATCTGGATTTAGAAAGGGCAGGAGCACTTTGGATCAACTCATTAGACTACAACATGATGTAAATACAGCAAAAAATAGGGGACACTCAGTCCTAGCAATTTTTCTAGACCTTCAAGCAGCTTTTGATCTAACCTGACATGCAGGCGTACTCTATAAATTGAAAGAACATGGAATAACAGGAAACTGCTACCAATATCTGAGGAACTTTCTTGAGGGACGCAAAATTCAAGTTAAGGTGGGGGATACCCTGTCAGACACGGAAACGTTACACAGGGGAACCCCCCAAGGGGCCATTTTATCCCCTCTTCTATTCTCTCTTTTGATCAATGATCTCCCTGACACACTAGAGGGGACAGGGATGGTTACCAGCCAGTTTGCTGATGATTCAGGCACATGGCTAGGGGGGGTCAACTTAAACCTGTTACAAACAAGAGCTCAAACAGGACTTGACCTTATCTGGGGATGGGCAAAAGAATGGGGTTTTAAAATTAAAAACAGTGGGAATTATTTTTGGCAACTCAAAACAGCACAGCTTGGACGTAAATTTAGGCGGCACACCAATCATATTTAAAAAAATAGTAAAATTTTTAGGCATGCTTTTAGATAGGAAACTAAATTTTCACAGTCATATAAAAGACATCATGATCAGGTGTGAGAAAGACTTAAATTTGATGAGAATGTTAAGAGGAACAGACTTTGGCACTGATAAAAATAGCCTCTTACTTCTGTATAAGTCTCTCATACGTCCAAAAATAGATTATGGGGCTCAAATCTATTCATGTGCACCACCTTCAATATTAAAAAAATTAGATATCATCCAGAATAAGGCCCTTAAGATAGCCCTCAGAGCACTACGTTCCACAGAAAGTTATTTGCTAGAGGCAGAGGCAGGTGTTACCCCATTATGGTTGCGGCGACAAGACCAATCAGTTAAATACTGGGCCAGGGCTCAAACCCGAAAAGAAGGAAACCCTGTGAACAAACTATTCGGGACCGGATACCATATCAAGTCTAAATATCAAAAAAATCATATAGCCATGCCATTTGGGGCTTATACCCAGGACTTGATAGAGGAGTACGGTCTCGGGGAGGTTAGTGTAGCAGACTTCAGACCCAAACCAGATCCGCCCTGGGTTCTTAAAAATCCTGATATTAGGTTAACCCTCTCAGCCGAGTTCAATAAAAGTGACTTGCCAGCACTTATAAGATCCATTACGGCAAACCACATTGACCGGCACTATGCTGACCACACTCAAATTTATACAGATGGTAGTAAAAATCCCGATGACGGGAAAGTTGCAGCTGCTTATGTCATTCCATCTCTTCAGATACAGTATTCTGAGAGACTCAGCAACAATTTGTCAATTTACACAGCTGAACTAGTCGCAATACAAAAAGCAATGTGCTGGATCATAGAAAATAAATCAACTAAATCTGCTATATTTTCGGATTCACTTTCAGCTTTAACTTCACTCAAAAATAATAATAGCAGATCAAGGCCTGATCTTTTGGCAGACATATATAAACAATATAACCAGTGCCTTGAATTAGGGTTACAAGTTACTATAGAATGGTGTCCAGCACATGTAGACATATCAGGAAATGAAGAAGCAGATAGGGCGGCTAAGGAGGGCCTTGAATACAACAATATTTCAAATTCAGTCCCCCTTGCACCAACCGAGGTCTATTCCTTAACAAGGAAAATAATTATTAAGAAATGGTCCACTTTTATCTCTAAAAAACCATTTAAACAAACATTTCGCAGGACCTCGGTTAATTTCAGACGACCAACAAATTACTCTAATAATAAGAGAATTGATAAATGCATTACTCGTCTGAGATTGGGTGTAAATCTCCTCCCAGGAAATAGGGGACAATATATAATTAATAAAGGGAGAGATTGCACCTGGTGCAAGGAAAAATTTACCACTGAACATTTTCTGCTACACTGCCCGATTCACAGGGTCGCCCGGTCAAATTTAAGGACTGCACTTGTTGGAAATAAGTTAGATTTCGACATTAATAATATTTTGAACCCCAGCAAGGCAGTCCGGGCCTCAGTCTATAAAGCCTTGGAATGCTATATTCTAGACTGTCAGATGTCTGACAAAATATAGACTTAAAAATCCAGGCCCTAATTTCATCAGTTATCCCTATAAATACCACCCAGGGTCAGCAAAAATGTTTTATAGTACTTTGATTGGAATTTCCAGTATGGTTTGATTTACTTGTTATAGTGCTTGGTCCTTCTAAGTACAAAAAGTATCAGTTTCTAGTGGGAGGTGGGGTGGGACCACAATGCAGTCCACAAAAATGTTGTGTGGCCTGGGGTGTGGACTCATGCCACCTCCCACAGCTGAGCCATGCTTACCCAGAGAGAATTGTTATGTTAGAATATCAAATATGTATTTAAATTATTTTGTCAGGCTTACTTGCAGTCTGATTGAATTATAAATTGATTGGCATGAGAGTGATTTTATATTTATGCCACCTTAAATTAACTTCCACTAAAAAGGAAATTGTACATGGGATTTATAACATTCACAACAAATATATGCTGACCCTGGGGAATGATAATATTCATTATATTATCAAGGGACCTGGCCCGGCACCCCAGCACGGGTGATGAAATAAAATTACAGGGCCCCTAGATTCGGTGGAACACTATTATTAGCAATATTAATTAGGCTTGGGCCTGTTAGTCCCAAGCGGCTAATTAGCTCTATCCTAAGTGCAACAATATATTATTTTACTATAAATGTTGTATATAATGTACAAAACTTTTAATAATCTGTTGTTTATTTTATAACCCTAATCTTGGCCGTTTTGTACTAAGGATACAGGATTATAATCATTATTTTTAGTAACTTATCTTAAATATGTTCCATTATTTTAATAAAGTATTGTTGCACTTGGAAAACAGCTATTTATCCTACACATGAACATCATATAGCCTGTGTAATTCCAACCAAGATTCACTGGTCATCAAGTGCAATCTTTTGTTTACATCTCCTCCGGGTCAACATTCCATTGAAGGTTAAACGCCGCCGATTGGCTGGATTTCAATCACGGACCTAATAGTGAACAGTTCTATTTTTAGTTCACAGTTTTATGTCCTGAGCTTAAAGCCGAAAACGGATTGAAATCTGGCCAATCGGAACGAGCGTTACAATCCCGATCGAACCACTCAGCGACCAGCTTTTATTGGGGCTTTTGGCCCTATGTGTTGATCTGGGAAAGAGATGTATTATTAAATATGAACATGAACGCTTTATATCTAATAATGGATATGTATTATACATATTTTAGCGTTTTTTTGCATGTTTATATTAATTTACAATGATTATAGTTTAAATAATCATTAAAATAGTAACGTATATCATGTTGATTACGGGACTATATGGCAACTCCGTATTCACTACACGGCATTGAATACGGTTCTAGGGAATATCATGGTTAGAAAATGCCATGATACTCATTATTGAATTACACAAGACTACCTTATAAATATATAGTGACCAACTTCTACTAATCAGTTCTCAGCAGATCTGATCTGAGGGGATATCGGATTTTTTAAGATATTTTTTAATTATGGCGCTTTTTAGGTACGAGCAATCTGCCGGGTGCTTCTTTACAAATATCACAATTTAATTTAATAACAATTTTTAACATACTTTTAGTCCATTGTGTACCACTATCTGATACATCATGGGAGATTAGCGGTGGTTGGTCACTTTTTAACAGTGTGGTGTACTAGTAAAATATTGCAAGGCTGATGAACATTTTTCAATAAGTTAATTATTCATAAACTTGCGTAGCACAAACTATGATATAACGGTACCTGCCGCTATATTATTAAAAAAAAAAAATGGTTGAACACTTTTAGAAGTTATTACAACTCTCTAGTGTACCATATACAATTTAAAGTATATAAATAACAATGTACGTGTGTACAGGGTTATATGGTTCACCACTAACAGTAAATACTACTGTATAATGGTTTTAGGGAATGTCAATCGATGTTATTAGTATCATAGGCATTCAATATAGAGCTATGCAAGACGATCAACTGAAAATAGACTAATATATGAAACATCATTTACTTAAATATTAATACCTGTGTAGCCATATTCTTTTAAGTCAAGTACCATACCAGCAACAAAATAATATTGTTGCTGGTTTCACGGCATACTTTAGTTTGTTGATATTTTTATATTGACAATTACTTTCTGTATGTGGTATATACCGTTGCTAACGGTACTGTCATACAAATAAAATATTACCATAGCAACTGAGCACAATTAGTGTGCACAGATAAACAGTCAGCGGGAATCATTCCTGTTGAGGGTTCAAGTTGGGTCGGACGCTTATGATATCTCAAGCAAATTTATTTGCGCTATAAGCAAAAGTGTCTGGCATAACATAAAGGTTTTACACATATTAAAGAACCATAATAACGCTAGTACACTTGGTACTAATATTTTTAACTCATATTTTGGCTGCACAAGGTAGAGTAGAATGCCTGGAGTCTCAATAATTAAACGTTAGTATTTGAATGTTGAAGAAAGTCGTATAAAGTCTGCATCAATATAAGCAATTAAAAATATTCAATTAAACAACTGATTAAGTAAAAATAGGAATGTCTATATTTATAAAACAATAAGTGTTTAAACTCCATAGTGGGTAATCATCGTTTATCGCCGTCATCTTCATCATCATCATCATTAGTTTTAAATGATCATCTTATCTTTTAATATAATCACCTTGTTTTTTAAGTAATCATCTTGTTTTTTAAATAATCATCTTATCCGGCTCGCCAAATGACTTAGTTCAAAGTGCGAGGGTAAAGAAATACTTATACATACATCATAACATGCTGATCACTTGTTTCAAGCTATTTTAAGACAAAGTTACAGACCAGACATGAAATACCAAACAAACTGAAAGTGTGACCTTGACCTTTGAGGTAAGGTTCTGGGTCTTAATGCAACACATCATCATGTCATGTTGATCAATTGATAAATTGAAACAAGTGTTTTTGAAATCCATCTTTGTAAGTTAAAATTACAGACCAGACTTGAAATCTCAAACAGACACAAATTGTTGTTGAACAAACTCAAAGTGTGACCTTGACCTTTGAGGTATGGGTTTGGGTCTTATGTGAGATAAATCGTCATGTCATCATGATCAATTGAGCCAAGTTGAAGATAAAGTCACATACCAGACACAAAATAAATTGAAAGTATGACCTTGACCTTTGAGGAAAGGTTCTGGGTCTTACATTTGACACTTCATTATGTCATGTTGATCAACTGAGCCAAGTGTTTTTGAAATTTATCCATAGGTGAAAAAGTTACAGACTTGACACGAAATCTCAAACAGTCTGAAAGTGTCATCAAACAAAGTTGAATTGTGACTTTAACCTTAGAAGTGGGCATCTGGGAGTTACATGTGACAAGTTGTCATGTTAATTGTTGATCATTTGTAGCAAGTATTTATAAAATCTGTATTTGCATGACAAAGTTAAAGGCCATATATAAAATCTCACACAAGACTCAAAGTGTTTTCAAACAAACTCAAAGTGTGACCTTGACCTTTGAGGTACAGGTGTGGGTCTTACACATGATGCACACTGTCATGTCATCCTGATGAATTCAGCTCTAAGTGTTTTTGAAATGTATCCATAGGTTAAAAGTTATAGATCGGACAGAAATCTCAAACAGACGGAAAGTGTCATCAAATTAAATTGTGACCTTGACCTTTGAAGTGGGAGTCTGGATGTAAGACATGACATGTCATCATAATATGTTGATCATTCATAGCCGGTATTTATAAAATGCATCTATATATGACAGTTACAGGTCAGACAGAAGTCCCACAAAGACTCAAAAGTGTTGTCAAAAAACTCAAAGTGTGACCTTCACCTTTGAGGTTCGGGTGTGGGTCTTACTCGCGACACGTCTCATGTTATGTTGATCATTTGTACCAAGCATTAACAAAATACATCTATGCATGACAAAGTTACAGGCCAGACACGAAATACAAGATGGACGGACACTGCGATTACTATAAGATTATTCATGAATTTTGCTACTGATTCAAAGAAAATTGTACTTGCTCTTTAATATTATGTGATAGCGTATTTTCTTATGATAATATAATTCTTCTCTCAAACTGTCACTAAATTCTTACCGGAGTTTTCACACAACTTCTTGGATAATACCACTCGTGTTTATAAATTTTTATAATCTGGTTCCCTGGGCAAACATTCGGCGTGCCTTATTCATTCCAGGCAGAGAACCAATATATTCCTTAAACTCTCCATTACGAAGGCGCCATTTTTCTGGTTTTGTAAAAACAAACACAGGTTGTGCTTTTATGATGCGACATAAGGAATAAAAGTAAGTGATAACCTTATGAGGGAATCAATGCACATATTCATATTCTTTCGATCTGATGCAACAAATTGTAATGATTGAGCTGTAAATAAGTTGTTTGCAACGAAATTATGACCAACGAATCGTACCATTACCATTTCGTACGGAATTGAGGTTTTGTACCACACATAGATTAATGCATAAACTTTATAGTGTTTCACACCATGATCAGGTATCAGGGCTAGAATTTAACTTTTTTTGTGCACTGGCACTGGCCAAATTTGAAACCAACTAGCCAAACCAATTTGTTCGCAGAAACTTGTAGTCCTAATTGTTTAAATAAACCCAAAATTAATTGTTTCAAAGCCCGTGTGTTATTTAATATATATGCAATATTAGCTTGTATCTATTTTATAGACAATGGTATCAAGGTTATTATATATGTTAAGGTATTTCAATTTCAAAGCAGTACTTAGAAAATAAAGTTGTCTTTGTTACTTAATATACGATTTACAGTGAAGTCGGTAAATGACAATCTCGGTAAAAAGGATTTATATAGTAAATGGATTGGTGACCTCGGTAAAAAGGCAATTATATAGTACAATAGTGAATATCACACCTACCGTGGATACGTTTTGTCACCTTCACTCGCCTCATTAATGAGGTGTGATCGGCAGTGTGGATACTGATCTTACGGTCATATGGGAAATGATGTTTACGTTGTATTTGCCAATAAACAATATATGTGTATTCTAAGAAGCAATAAATGATTTGGATATAGTGATTTGTTTGTTTTGTTTTTTGTATTGCAAATGAAGACACCGAGTGACTCAGCGTATTAATCGAGAAAAATCAGACATTAAACATGGCTTATCATTTCAGATACCGTATATCGTCGGCCATAAGGCGAGTCGGGCCATAAGTCGAGGGGACTTTTTGACCTTCAGATCTCAGTTTTTTGCATTGACCCTTCCTTAAGTCGACCCAGAATTTTCGAAAAGGAAGTGAGTGAGATTTGGGTCACCTAAATATTAAAATTCCTACAGTAGCGATTGCCTGCACTCACAACTGACCTTACGCATGTATACGTTCATGTACCGTTATCGAATCAACGGCAAATATGCAGCCGACAAACAAATGCAGTCTTCTGTTGAATATTTGGTATATTCTGTAATCCGTGGATAAGTGTCACCACATATGTGGGAATGCAAATTGCAATAATCGGTTACTTCTGACCCAAATATCCCAAGGCAATTATCGGCATATATGTTTACACCCCGTGTAGGCAACGCAATCGTTCGGCTGACCAAGATCAAGGATTCCCTTGCATAGAGTTAAAACATCAAGCGTCTAATTGAAACCGATCATTTTTTTCAACTGTCAATCAGAGTTTTCCATGAACAAAGTAACTTTCCACGTATGACGTAATCATCCTTTGTGTTTGCGAGATGCATAGTTGATTGACAAGAGTGTAATTCAATTCTGCACTTTGGTGTCATTGTTCATATAGACTGTTGCTGAAACTGAAATTCGACGTTCAAAACTTCAGTAGGAGCTGACCGTTGGTAAAAAAAATCATCACTCGGGACTAGGACGGGGCCATAAGTCGAGTAGGGATTCAGAGAGTGATTTGGAGTCTGAAAAATTCGACTTATGGCCGACGATATACGGTAAATAACTACAAATGCATTTTCTTTTAATTTGATTTGTTTGAATTTGCAAATATGTAGATCATATACAGTTCTTAAATGTATTTTGATGCTGAGTATATTGCCGTCTTCATTACAATTACAAAATAACCAACCTCAGTTTCATTACCGATTATGACTAAAACCCGGCATTAGCTTGGATGCTGATCACACGGTGCCATAAATTAAAACATGTATTCAACACTTTAGGGTATTACTAGATTTTTTATTGGAATAGTTTTAAGAAGATAAAAAATCTGAGAGAGTGAATGGTTGGACATGAATGCAAATGAATTACATGGATATATTGAACCTTAACATACTCAGTGACTCAGAATATTTTATTGTTCGAACGACTTGTTTAGAAAAAAAAGTATTTTGAAGAGAACGGTTTCATTGAAATGGTATTGCAGCAACGATTAGTCCGCGGTATGAATTTAAAAGAAGTTGGCATCATTAAAATGGTACATTGTCTATCACACCTGTTGATTAAGGTGAGCTGTAATCTAATTAAAAAGATGATTCGCATACTTCTTTAACAAACTGATTAATTAAACTAGGTGGTTTAATCTTAAAAGAAGTCGGTATCATTAAAAATGGTACATTGTCTATCACACCTGTTAATTAAGGTGAGCTGTAATCCAATTAAAAAGAAGATTCGCATACTTCTTTAACAAACTGATTAATTAAACTAGACAATCGCACATGAATTAGGAATGATCACTGGCTTACTGATATGTATAACAGGCATGGTAAGAAATCATTCATCAGTCAATTCTGATTATTGAATGAATGATGGAAGAACGGAAGCCTTGTATACAGTGCAGTATTAACATCACGGGGAGGTCACATGCTTTGAGCTGCGACGGATGCGGCAGATGGAACCACCGGAAATGTGGAACAGGTAAGTCAATGTCCATTGCTTAAACAACTTATTTTTTGTATTAAGTGCATTAAACTGGTAAATGGATAGGTAAATGGATATTTAAATGGATATTTAAAATAATTTGAAACACCGTCAAATATTTGTGTGCACTTCATAGTACTCCATTCAGTCTTACTATATCCTAAAGCATATTATGTCCTTTTCTGACGTCCGTTTTTGACACGCGCCATTGTAAATAATGTAGTTTCAGATCAGATATATTGCCCGAGAATTTTATGATCAGAACCCAGGCCATTTGACTCCAGCGATTTTGCAGATGTTTTCTAAATGCTTTTATAATGCTAATCTTTACACTGAAACGCGTTAGAGACAATTATCTCAGTAAAACCTAACGAGTGATCTGTCATTATAATATATGAACTGGTTTTATTGTATGGTTATATCTTTTCAGGCATCTCACATCAGCAGTATCTCCAGCTACTTAGACACGAGATCTCCATCGACTGGAGATGCCAAGCGTGTGAAGTGGATGAACCCGCAGACCCGACACGTCATAACTCTACGGCGACGGACGATGGACTACTGCCCCAAATGGAGGTTGACGTCTCTCCAATGCGTGCCATAGACAACAGTTTAAGACGAAGAGGGGACACGGAGCCTGTCATTCTTGATGAATCGCTTGCAGATCAGACGCCGACTGACGACATCACCGACGAAGCTCTCGTGACTCAGGAGATTCCCGATGAACCGCTTGCAGACCAGCCGCCGATTAACGACATCACCGACGAAGCCCCCGTGACTCAGGAGATTCCCGATGTTACGTTCAACTTGACGGGAAGACAGTTCCAGCAGACGAGAGCACCACTGGAAGATTCCCTGGCAGACCAGCCGCTGACTGATGACATCCCTGACGACGCTCCAGTCATGTATGAGATTGTGGAATCGGGGACAATCCGAGGGACTCCCAAGCTTGTAAGCAGTGACGGCTACACATACACTCGAGGGGTGAGTTATTACTGCATCAATACTATATCTGCATTTTAAATGTCCACCCTGCAGATCCCGGTGCACGTAACAAGGTCAAGATCACACAGAAGGTGAGTTACGTGTAATATTACTTCTTTATCCACAAGACACAGATGCCCCCACTTCTGCTTTGTCAGAAATTGCCCTATAATATATCCATATTTCAAGTTTCCGTAGTACAAACGGATAAAGGCAAATGGTTGATAAATTCCCATCATCTCTTATATCTACAAATGTAACATAACGATTCTTTTAATAAATGTTTATGCGAGTTCAGATATTTTTATATCTTGTAAGCGTATGAATAAATATAACAGTTTTAAGGATGTACTAATGTGTATCATTTTCTATCTTTCTATTTAGGTAAAAGAATGTGCCAAGGAGAGAAAGTTTGAGCCAGCGGCCGCCATCGTCGAGCGTGTGATGAAGGAACTGATATTGCCCGACGATGTAAATCTGCCCAAACCCGATCATCTGGCCCGAAATGCCAACTATCACCGACGTCTTCGCCCCAACGAGCTGACAACACTGGATTTTGAGGTTATTATTATATATTTTTTTTATTAATTTCATTTTAAATTTAAAACGAAAATACGAATATTTCAGAGTATACGTAAAATAACTTGTTACCAGTCCAAGTTGTTTGCAAAATAACCATTCCATTTTTAAATTAAAAAGGAATACTCGGCGTCGGATACGATTTTTTCTCAAAATGCCGTCTGCTAGAATTATCGTCTGCTTCAAGTTTTAAACATCGTCCGATTCATTTCAAATTTGCTTAACTTTTTGTCCGGGTTTTAACCAGCTTGGATCTTGATCAGACGCCGAGCGTCTAAGCTGAAAAATCACCATAGTTGTAAATAGCAGGCAAAGGGTTAATTGTGCTTTAACCAGTTTTAGCTCACTATATTATATTTTCATTATTTTTTCTGTTTCAGTTGGATCGTGAATTCATAGGGGAAGACTTCATCATTGATGACATACAGATGGATGGGGCCAGACACATCATTTTTGGAACGGCTCAGCAGATTGAACTACTACGACAGGCCAAACGCTGGTTTATGGATGGAACATTCAAGGTGGTTCGAGACCCATTTTACCAACTCCACAGCATCCACGTCTTCATCAAGAAAGGAGATGACGAAAAACAGGTTCCTCTCGCCTACATCCTGATGTCCCGCCGTTCCAAGGAGGACTACATTCAGGTAAAAAAAAATGAATTGATATCTTCTTCATCATTGTAAAAGAAAATCATAAACATATCAAACATTCAAAGTGCAAAATTTACTTTTTCATAACGGATTATTGTTCTTCTTCAGGTTTTGACAAGACTGCCATAAATAAATGCATACAATGATATATCATAAATAAACACAAAAATGAAACATGGATTCAACAATAACAAGTATACAGAGACTGAGGTTGAGACATACACACATTTCTATATATAGAATAAATATAGCCAATGGCCCTTCGTTTTAAAATTAGATCTAGATCTAGCCAAGGATGTGTAAATGTTGTGATAACATAGTTATATAATTTAATTATGGATGATCTGCCGATCGTGTGGTTTCTACAACTGACACACCATTTTATCATTGTCAAGTTTATAACCCAGTGATATTGTGATATCGGTTCAATGGAGAAAAAGATGTTATTTATCAGCCATTTTAACAGCTGACAAAAAATTTGACAGGTTTCAACTTTACTACATTTATTTTATAGAGTGAGTGCGCGATAGATCAAACTAGACACACTCTACTCATTATGTTGTTGACGGGTTTTAACTTGACTTCATTTTTGCAGAATGAACTCGAGATCAAAAACAATTGAACGCAGTCTTCTCATATTTAACTATTTAATACATGGCATTGATAATCGTGCTGCTAGGGGGTAATTTGGCGCGAGAAGCAAAAGAAATTGGGTAAAATTGACAGGAACTTGTTATTTTTACCAGGATAATACATGTTTATTTTCAAAATTCAATAAAATAAATAAAATAAGTAATTTTCTCAATTTGAAATCCACTTGCAAAAAAATGCCAGCTTAAGTAATTTCAACTCGCATTTTCAAAATACAGCTCGCATTTTACGAGTGGCGAGTGCTTAAATTCGAGCCCTGGGTATTACAATCAAATAATATTTTTTTTCAGACACAGCGATGACCTCTCGTCCAAGAAGATATCAAGCCGGTCAGAGCAAAAACTGATCGAGTCCTTCAAAGTGTACTTACCCAATGCTACACCTATAAACAACAACTCTGATTATGCCTGGTCTGCATGACAGGGAGTCAGTTAAGATAATTGATATGTTTAACCCAATTATTAACATGGAAGCTGTACCTTTTAAAATAGTCGGCGACAGCAATTGTTTATACAGGACCGTATCTCTGGGGGCATTTGGAACTCAACACCATCATACATTGCTTAGATTTTTAGTAACATTGGAACTTACCCAAAATTCAAATTTTTACGACGACTCAAAATAAAAATTATCTTCTTTCTGACGTCAGAATAGTGACCAGCGGCAGATCGAAACTTCTCCAAGATGAGGCCGCTCTTGGTGCATACTCAGAAATGGCACACATGCAGGCACTAAATACCATGTTTAATGCACCAATCGGGTCATTTTATCCGACGCAAAGAAATCCTGACATTTCAAATGCATTCATAAAGAAGGTGATCAGCAGATTGGTACCAGAGTGCTGATATTTGCGAAATAATGTGGACAGCCATGAATGCTCCCATAGTGGCTTATGATTTTAATGTAAATCATTTTGTACCTTTTGTTTCCAAAAAGGTTATAGTGAATTGTAATGAAAGTAAAGTCGTTGATTCTGCCGAATCTGATATGCATGACAAATCGAATTTGATTGAAAACATGGTTTCAAACTGTGACACTATGATCGAAGAAGTGTCTGTCAACTCATGTGAACATGATGTATGCAAACAACCCATTTAGTTCAGTTGATGAGGGGTTATATGGACAGATGACCTGTAGTGTTTGGGCTTCCACTGCCTCTCCCAGTCGTATCATGGGACACTAGAGGTGTAATTATTCATTGATGGATTGCGATTCACCTTTCCGCCGATGTGTGTATCGGGTGTTAAGTGAAAAATTAGTATGCAAGGCGCATTACAACTTAAATATTGAAATATGCAGCGCCTTTCATTTTCACAGGCAATATGCATTGCAATGATACCTTTCTGAAAATGAAATATCGCAAATGAAAAAAATGCCAATGCACAGCCCTAAGGAACACCGACCAATGTCTTTATTAAGTCTAATGTATATGGAACATACAAGACTGTCAGCTGACAAAGGATTTTCATTGTGTTAGATCCACAACCAGATCAAAATAAGAATGTTGTGGTTCAGCGGATTTATTCCCTTTGAAGGTGAACACTTCATACAAAAAACAGGTCACATGGCTTGGCGGTGTACAAAGTTCACTTGTTATCATTGAGTACACTGGAAAATTTCCTGGTCTTACACCAGAGTCCCAGGTATGTCATGGACGAAGTAACGGAATTGATGACAAAACTTAACCCCCATCAAATTTACAATAAACTAAAGACAAAATATGACGAGACTACTCACCCTTCCAATCTCCATGTCATACATAACAAACAGCTGCAACAAAGGTCAAAACAACAACAACATGGTCAATACTCAAAAACAGAAGACAGGACCTAATTGGAATCTGGTGACATCAGGCAAAGTTTGTACTTAAAACTGTTCCCACATATCTTGAAAATAAAGCAGTTTTAAGAAACATGCATTGAAACTCCTGCCATCATCTTAAATAGCAGTGAACATTAGTCGGTGATAGACAGTTCAGAGGTAAAACAAGTTAGTCATCACCAGAGATACTCTGAATGCCATTTCATTCCTCACAAAGAGACAGGAGAATTGCTGTTCATGACTAGTGGTTGTAGCAACTGGAATATTCAATGTCGTTAAACAACAGTTTGTCAACTTTCTGGAAGGTGGAAGTACTATGGAACTGCTGATGAAAGTGAGATGTTAAGGACAACTTTTTCAATGGTAACAAAGCTAGGATGTGAACATCACTTTAGTGATCTTGACAATAGCCAGAGAAGAAGACCAGGGGCATCAATTCACCATCACTCCTTAATTCAACTTCTTAAAAGAAACCATCAACAACTAATGAAATGGCTTGAGGAGATGGCACTAGAAAGGTGCAACAGTCTGATGTTATCTTTGACAGGAACACATTTCCAAAGAAAACAATTTGTTTCTGATATACATGCTGTGATGACAACATGCAGAGAAGACAAAAAAGGAAAGGAACTACAGTGAAAGAAAAAGAAAGTATAAACGTCGACAGGTCAAGGAACAATAAATGCATTGCATATAAATTTTGTATATTTATATTTCATCATATTGTTGAATTAAAAAACAAACATTTAATTCATTTCAAAGCAAAACAATAATTTTCCATCACATATAAACTTAGCCAATAATGAAATAATTTTTAAAACCAAAATGTATACTTTTTTTTCCTTTCAGTGTACTTTAGGAAAAGGGGAAAAAAATGGTGATAGATAGTTAAAGAAGATGTTGGTTTTGAATTCAATGTATAGAATTATACATTTTCTGAGGATGAATATGTTGCCATCGCCTAGCAAGACACTTGGTATACAGGTATTGTGGTAAAGGTTAACAAGATGATAGTGCGACTGCATGAATTGTGTCAAGTTCATGGTACCATGCAGAAAGGAGAATTTTCAGTGGCCAACATGTGATGATAAACAAACTGTAGAAAAAAAATTATTCTTTCAAAGAAATTGTCCAAATTTGCATAAATTCAGGTAGACAGTTGTTTATTGAAGGCTTCAAAGAAATTCAAAAGCAGTATGAACTTTTTCAGTATCTCTATTTCTGAAATAAAAAAACAACAGTTATTAGGGTTAGGTAGTCTATGATTTTGACAGAACAGCATATATGAACAGTGAAATAGCCAGTAATGGCCCGTCTGCGTAACAGGTTGGACCTGGCGTTGTATGCGCCGGTTTAAATAATGAATGAATGAATAGGGTTTTACGGCATACCAACATATTATAGGTAATTTGAGGCCAACAGGAAAGAAGATTCCAGGATCACTCTACATGTACAAAACAACAAATTAACATACAGATTTAAAAAAAATCACCAACAAATGAATATGCAGAATGAACCTAGAACCTTGATATCTGCAGAACTGCAGAGTTTCAGCAAGTTCTGTCGTATTACTCAAATTGTCGCTTCTTACGACATACATGACCAACAGTGGTCCTATTCTTGCCATCACTCATATGGCTCCCTGAAACCACATAGGGGTTGATAATTTAACCACAATAGTGAACATGACAAAAAATGATAAAACGAGTATGACACCCATTCTAAGGATTCCTACCCCTCTGCATAGATCAGCAGTGATTCTATTCTTAGCCGGAACCACACGGGCTCGGTTTAAATAAAAACGTAAACAAATGTTTTTAATATCATAATGTAAATATTAATTAAATGCATCTTACACGCCATACACGTGACGATGCCCTGATCTTTAGAGGACAAATGTTTGTCCATGACAACAGTGATTATGAAATGTATTATCATTTTTTCCACCATTTAATACTAAAATTGGTCATACAAACATCAACTTTGCTCATTGGAACTGACGACAAAAATCGCTGGTCAAGGCTATTACAACTACATTCCCAGAAGCGTCCCATGTCCTGTGCACATGGCATTTACAGCAAAATGCCTGCCAACAACTGACTGACAATGCTGTAAATATAAAGGATAGAACAAAGCTACTGAGTCAGATCATTGGTCCAGATGGAATTGCTTGAAAATTCATGCTCAGACATTTCGGACAAATTCCTCAATTACTTCCAGACCAGACTGAAATCCCATCTTAAAGTCATATAGTTGGTGTTACAATATTGTTAACACTCTGGCACCACTGTCAATCAGTCCTTCACAAATAACTGTTATTATTATGTTTACAAAGGATCAAATAATGGACTTAAAGAAAAACTGCCTAGTTGACAACAGTAGGGGTAGAAAGAACTTTTAATATAGGCAAAGTGTTTGTGACAACAATGAGGTATAAAAATAAAAGTCTTGTTAGTAGGAAAACTGATCTTGGACTACTTTGTCTGCTCTGGGATGCTGAGCAAAGAACTTGTTGTAAGTACTCACGTGAGAAATCCAATTGGTTCACAAAATTTAACTTTTAGTACAGATGATGAAAAAGCAATGAGAAATTCTTTAAAAAATAACTTCCCTGAATCAAATTACCTTTAATATATAAAACATTTAAAAGATAACATGAGGCACTTTTTTAAAAAAAAAATGGCTCAAAAGAAAAAGATAGAATTAACATAATTAAAAGCATTTTCAGCCCAGACAATCATGTTGGTCTTGTGTTTAGTCCAGACGATGGTGAATTTTTGAATCGTGAGGATGGCCTGTCAACATTATTCGTTAAATACCCTCAATTCAAAAATTATTATGATAAATATTTGACAAAATTTGTAGTCATGTTTATAAACCTTTGAAAGAAAAAAAAAATCTCACAACTTTGGACAAACAATAACTCAGAATCTTTAAAAAATTGTCTCAAACAAGCTACTGATGGAAAATTCTAAGACTGTCAAAACTTGTAGATAGGTTATATCTCCTGACGATCACTGTATGGTAGTGGAAACTACAAGCTTACGGACACCTCCATTACTCACAAAGTGGGGGAAAAATGAATGGCGCAACTTTGGAAGGGAAATCCCTAATATTTACGAAATTTCTATGTGCTGAATTGCCTTCGAAACACGAGTAGAATTTTATTGTTTCCACAGACTGGTTGTTTAAGTGTGTCAAGCTCAAACAATCTGCTGGGCGTAAACCATGACAGAGTAAAAGACCGAGGGCTGAAAGAGCATCAGCTGTAAACATCGATAGTGTAGATTGGTAAAACAATTGAAATATTTCAGATTATGATTTGGTATAGGGCAAGACACCAGAAGTAACTTGCACCTGGCTTTGATAGTGTCGATATTTAATGTATTAAGGACTGTGAATAATATTATAATAACTTAGGTAAAGGCTGGTTTAATGTCGTTCTGTCAGACCTCCACGTTGGTACCAGCTGGAAACAACAGTTACTTTTGTTACTTTTTGACAGAATGCACACACATTTTTTGATAATAAAACTTTAATTTTTTCTAGATATGGATGTGTTTTCATTTAGGATCAGTCAGCTGAGAGCAGTCACACACGATCACTTCTAAGACATATATCGATCCTGACGGACACAATGGTGATGCTTAGACAGAGCCACAGGTGTTTTATCAGCATAGTTTATGGTGAGTAAAACTTTAATAAATCAGAAGTAATTCTTACCCACGTTGGAGCTAGGAAATTGTGATATGCATTTTTCACAAGGCGTTGGAAGGCACATGCCAAGATGACTGCCAATGACAGTTGAAAAAGTGAATGCAAAGTCACACAACGATTTTACTGGAGCTGGCTCTGTATATTGCATGTTTTATGAAGCAAATTTGGACAATTTGACTTTCACATATTCCTATCTCTTCCAATAAAATACTATAACCATGTTTAATATCAAAATGATTGTCTTTGTGTGCATGATGTAAATGAAAAACAAAGCATGCAGCATCATAGTATAGAGGAATATTTTAAAGACAGCAAAACCAGTTCATGAGGTGTGGAAGATGTGATAGTTCATATAGGGACTACCATTCATGTCCAGCATTAACAAGGAAATGCAAAATTGTTATCATTATGGACATAATGCCAAGTTCTGCCACTCCAAGAATGATGAAAATCAACCATGTGCAGATATCAATTCAAAGGAATCAACACACTTAGTAAGTGAAGATTGTAATGTCAGTGTCATATCAACTGAACCTTTTTCTACTCATTCGAATCAGAAAGTTATTTCTTTAGAGTCTCAGCTCAAGGACTCTAGGACTCTGAGAAGCAAATATCTGATTTGAAGAACAAAAGCTATAAACTGAAAGAAGACTTCAATACCATAATTAACACAAATCAAAGTTTAAATGAATAAGTGTTAGTTCTCAAATCATCACTGGCAGAAGCAAAGGAAACAGTGGGATATCTTAGTGAACAAATGATAACATTAAACAAATACTCGTTGGAATTAGACAACAGCAAACTTGGTTACTATCTGGAAACAATACATCTTAAAAAGGAATTCAAAATACTTGCAGTCAGAAAATCAACCTAGGAAACTTAACCAATGTAAAAGGTGTGGCACTTGTACCTATCGTAGAAGAGACCGCTGTCCTGCAAATGGTTCGTATTGTAAAAGATGTGGCAAAAAGAACCACTTCACCGCAACATGCTATAGCGAAGAAGACAAAAATCATGTGGATCCAGATAAAGAAACACTTCAAGTTTTAGAATCTCAAGAACAATCAACTGGCATAACAACACCAATTAAAACATTCCGAGAAACATTTGCTGCGAGCCAATAGACAAGTAAAAAGTGCAACGATAACAGCTTTGGGGACCTAACCAAAAGAAGTTTGAGGAGAACTTTTATGATGCAAATTTGGACAATTTGACTTTCACATATTTCTATTTCTTCCAATAAAATACTATAACCATGTTTAATATCAAAATGATTGTTTTTGTGTGCATGATTTAAATATTTAATCTTTAATTAGCAAAAGTGAACATATTACCATTAACGCATATATCTCTTAAGTTATAAGTGTATCTTCATGCTGGGCATGTGTATTTAGGACAGGGATTTGATGATAATATGCCAATATAATCCCTTTAAGCTCCCTTTGGAAGAGTCCAGCAGTTATAGTGAAAAATGATATCCGCCTATCTATACCTTGTCAGACTCCGAAACACTATATTAGTAAAAAAATCATGACAAGTAAAAACCTTGCAAGGTTAGAAATCTTCCAGCTTGGATTTAATACTGGCGAGAAAATCCTCAGGATGAAGATGCTCAAGATAGTGAGCGAGGATGGAGCTGTATATTGTTTATGCAGAAAGCCTTGGAATGGACGCTTCTTGATACAGTGCGATTTTTACGATACATGGTATCACGTTTTGTGTGAACATACCACAGCTACCGAAGCATTATCGATCACAAAATATGTGTGCATGGTATGAATCCTAATTGCCAATTATTAAATCTATATTTATTTTTTCAGCCATGGCCTATGAAAAGGATTTTACCTGCAAGGGTGATTTCGGGAATTTTGTTACTTTGGATTGGGAAAAAAGATATGATTTGCCATTGGGAATTGGGCAGAATAACAGCTCCAAAAATAAGCAAACATGAGCTCTGGTGTATTTTTTTTTTTATGCTTTAATAATTTAAAAATTAATTTTCATATGACAGTTGGCAAAGGAAAAAGGTGGAAAAATATAATTTTATTTAACAGAATATAAAGGACTCAAAGCGGAAATTGACAAACTTTCATTCATGTTATTCTCCGGTGAAGACAAGTGGACTGCACCAGCAAAAGTCACAAGGAAACTTCATGGCTCGAACCATTTAAATCATCATTACTAAAGAAAGTGCGTCTCCAATTACACCCTTTCTAAGAGGAAAACAATTTTTAGTTTAATTATGTTGTTGGTGGTGTATCGAAATGTTAGCAATAAAAGGAAGATAAATGCGACATAGGTTGTATACGAGGTTAGCCTTGATATCACAGGAATATTATGACTGTGTTGACTGTGAACAGCCAGACACACACTCGGCAGTTTTTCAGATCTGTCTGCACCAGTAACACCACTGCAGAAGACAGACCTACCAATGTATTTGTCTCTGAACAGATTTAACAGTTTGGAAATCGATGAAGGTTAACTTATCGTCTCCAAATAAATCTTAACCAGGGGACCCGATAGAAGAAATTACCAAAACTTCTAATAGATTGAAGTCTCCATGTCTATTGACACCAGAGGAACTGACAGAAGAAACCATCAAAACTCCAAAGAGATTGACGTCTCAAACAGGAAGGACACCAGTGGAAATGAGAGAAGAAACTGCAGAAATAGAAGATATTTTAGACAGTTTTTAAACAGTAAATAGTTACAAATTTTTTTTTAATGATCATGGACCACAACAAACACTCAAACATCAACACAAGGTGTACCATAAGTGACCTGTCAACAATTGTTGAAGAATCGTCTGCTAATACATTTCACACGGAAACCGTTTCCTGTAGTGAAGATGAAATTTCAAAAACAGAATATTCATAATAATTTCGTGCGGGACCACTTACCAAATTCTTGGACATGTACCAAACAATTAAACAATCTGTCCAACCACTTTCAGCACACTCATACCGGTGGATCTTCTTCAACAACTTTTTCTCTGGTGTGGAACTGGAGGACCTCAATAGGCGTGGATTGTATGCCTGCAGCACTTTACAAGTAAACAGATAGGGATTCAATGAAGAACTGATGAAACCAAGAGACGTAAAACAACGCGGGGAATTTAAGATACTGCAAAATGGAAACACTAATCTTACAGCCACTGTGTGGAAGGACAAATGCTTGGTGCACCACTTATCAACGTTAAGCAGTCCAACTACTGTGACGAACACACAGACACGAGTTGGTCGGAACGTTTAGCATTACATCAACCAAACAGCTGCCATGTCTACAACCAGTTTATGTGAGGAGTTGATGTTCACGACCAGTATAGGGCCAAGTATGATGTTGGAAGAAAATCAAAGAAGCCTTGGAGATGCATCTTCTGGTTCTTGTTGAACTCTGCTATTTGGTTCTTTTTGAACTCTGCTATTATCAACTCCTTTATTCTTTACAAACAGACATCAACAAGAGCAACGAAGAAGAGGCGGTTCAGGCACATTGACTTTAGGATAAAACTGATCTCCAAAGTTGTTGGCAGATTCAGAAAGAGGAAACACTCTGCAGGAGAAGCTTGCGACGTGCTCGTTTAAATTCAACCAAATGTGGACGCGCATGTTAGTTGCAGAATGCCAAATGCCAAGAAAGTTTCCTGGTACCTGAAAGAGAGGAAAGATACTACATTTGGATGCCAGACATGCAATATTCACTTGTGCAGGGATGGTTGCCACGCCGCATATCACAACCGATTAGGAAACCAGTAAAGAACAAATTTATAAAAAGCGAAAGTTTTAAATTAAATTTAGGAAATGCTATATCAAAATCAAATTGAACAATAAGTTGAAAAGTGAAAGTTAAATATATTTTTGCAGAAATTTTTTTTTTTACTTACGTCACAAACCTATATGTTGTTACACAATTGTCCTATATTTGAAAAAATTACATCACTAGAAAGAGAAATTAATTCTCCAAAAACTTCACATATACCGGTACACCATAACTATAAAATCATTATTTCACATTGTAAAAAGGAATGAATTAACAGGTGTCAAACTTGAGCATTTTTCCATAAGCTACATGGAGATAGTGATTATCAGATACTGGTCAACTGTATTGACCTGTAATAGCTGATAAGGTAAAACCTATATAGAGCAAAGGGTTAAACAGGAAATTATTCATAGTACTGGTACCAAGGATCATGGACCGCAACAAACACCCAAAAATCAACACAAGGTGTACCAGAAGTGACCTGTCAACAATTGTTGAAGAATCATAGGCGAATACATTGCACACGGAAACTGTTTCATGCGGTGAAGATGACATTTCAAAAACAGAATATTCATAATAATTCTGTGTGTCCACTAACCAAATTCTTGGACATGCACCAAACAATTGAACAATTTAGCAGCCCACATTCCATACTTGAGAACATACCAGTGGGGAAAAAGATGGAAGGTTTTAGGTGATAGATAATACATTCAATTTTCAAAGCCGTAATGGTGGTTTGAGGTATGAGTTTCGGAACAACTGCGGTGAATGGAAACATTCTGTCACACCTATGACCAGGTGATGTACATTTGGTAAATTGGTATCAGTGGTTAAACACGGCTACCAATATTGTTTTGATAGACAGTTTAAAAAGAAAAGGGAATTTGTACCATTACAACAGCAACCCACCGACTACATGTAAATAAATGATAATATCATATCAGACACTTAAGGACTCTGACAGCAGCAAACTGATTTAAAAGAGGAATTACCTGGTTCAAGAAGATCCTGGAGAAAATGATGAATTTACCAACAGATGTTGCACTAGTGGAGTATATTGGTGTGTTTCCTTCCAGACTATTTCATGACAAAATACTTTAAAACCAAGCATTCATTTAGAACTGATTTGAAATATCAATTGAAACAGAATACTGTCAAAACTGTGGAATGCCAAATGAATATTGAAACTAGCGAGGATTTTGAGAAACAATGAAATGAAAAACAGCTACAAAAGTGAATGAGCATCACAACTGTGTTTACAGCCAACAAATAATAATGCTAAACCCATTATTAGTGTGGAAGATTTGACTTAAACCCACGGATTTGTAAAAGGAGTAAACACATACATGGTTTAATCACCTGGTTGCTGCACGGTATCCAATTAAAGACAGACTATTCCTAAATCAATTTTTGGTAAATAGTGCCTAACAGAATCAAGAGATGTTGACATATATATATATAACACAAGATTGGGGAGGTTACAAAATGCAATTGATTTTAATGATCGTAATGCAGGAGAAAATTATTAAAATTTAGACCATACCGGTACATTAAAACAATGTTAATTACCTATGTTATAGAACCAGCGAAGAAGGGAAAAAATTCCACACAACTGGACCAATAATAACAGTGAATCCACTAATCATGTATTGAAATCAGCAACGCAATGGAAATTAAAGACATTCCAAAACTTAAAGACATTTTGTATAAAATTGTTAAACATCAATTCCTCGTGGACAAAGGTAAAACAAACAGAAATATTGTAGATTACTCAGAACTGTACAAAAAATGTGTCGGCCGGGGGAAAAAACCTAACTGCGTTAAAAGTAAACAACCAGAAAGATCACATACACAAAATGCAAATGGCTATGCCCGCCTCGACCAGTCACCGGAAGTGACTAAAATTTTATAGTGACTCTGTAATACTATAGGGCCAGTGACTTGCACCTTGCGTAGTGATTAATATTTAAATATTTAATTGGCTCAGTATAGGGACTCGATCATTTAACTTGTGTCAGTCATTTTGTAGTAACTTGGCAAAGAACAAGTTACCTGAAGTGATAAGATAGTTATGATGTATAGGACCTGACACTTGACTGATTGATTGGTTGATTAAATATTTAGCATAATTTTTATACCATTGAGGGCTAACAGACGATCAGTTAACCTAATTATTGTTTCCTGGGATCCTGAAAGGTTAACCAGTACTCAAGCACACCCCATTTCCGTAAGTAACTAACTTTCCCACTTGAATCAGCAGTGAGATACGAATGATAACGAGACACAATGTCGTAAATGAATCATCACGGAGACTGTTGCCGGTCGGGTATTCAAACTCACGATCCCTGGATTGATAGTCAGACGAGTAACCGACTGAGCTTATCGGGACCAGCCCTGTCACTTGAAGTGACTGGCATCTTGCTAAGTATTTTAGTGACTCCATATAAGGACACGGTCATTTAATATGTGTCAGTAATTTTATGATACTAATAGCGATGGGTATTTAAATATATTAGTAACTAGATAATGATAATAATAACAATAGTCGGAAAAAAACATGGTTTAAAGTTGTTATGTGAGATTTCCACATTGGTACCAGCTGGAAACAACAGTTTAGTAATGATGGCTAACATGACAGAAAGCATAAACAATATAAAAAATTATTATATTGTCAAATTAATATTATGAAAATTTGCATATCAATTGATTTCAATATCCTTTTAAATGTAATGATAACAGTATAATAATAAGAGTATATCAATTTTTTTAATAGCTCCTTTTCTTAAAAAAAAAAAAAAAAAAAAAATTCTTAAAATAATCATATTCTCCGTCTTTTATTATGGATATTTTCATTTTAGTAATAAAAAAAGAATTGGCATGTTCAGTTGTTTCAAAGTTTTGTTAAATAAAAGACTAAATTATATTAAAATATGGCGATTTTGATTAAGAAGCTCTCTTTCTTAAGAAGTTATTTTCTTGAATCCTATTCTCCTTACGTTTGATATTCAGTTATTAAAAAGGTCACTCTGTTTATAAATTTGTTTTTCTTTTATATAACCCCACCCAATGGATTTTAACGCTGCAATTGTCAGCACTCTTAAACGTATACTTTAATTACTTTAATTGGCACCAAAGCTGAAGTAGTATGCTTCCTTTCTTCATTTATCGAATATTGAGTGTCATTTTTAAGCCATCGAGGGCTAACAGACGATCAGCTAACCTAACCACTGTTTCTTGGGTTCTTGAAAGGTTAACTAGTACTCGTGCACATCCCCCATATTTGCGAGTAACTGATAACTTTCCCACTTGAATCAGTGATGAGAGATGAATGATAATTACACGCAATGTCGTATGTCATTCATCACGCAGACTGTTATAAATCATTTTTATTTGTTTTCCAAAACAGAAAGATATTGTTCTTCTGCTGATTTCGACCCTACCTATACACCTACTGGCATTACTTACATTATATTTAAATTGTATGTATAAAAAGTTGAAATTTAAAAAGCATACTATAAAGGCATAGTTTGTTGATAGCAAAATAATCTTGCTGGCTGCTGTCCCTTAGTTGAGACAAGGGACACTGGGTTCAACTCCTAGAAGATTAATGCACATGTCATAAATACCACTGCTATAGAAGTATGCTTTTTTTTATTTCTTAATTTAACTTTTTTTTTTCTTATGGAAAAATGAGGATATTTATTATGTTGATATTAATCCACCTCCCACATGTGTGTTGTAAGTTATTTGTACATTTTGTTTAGGCTATTAAAAAATTGATTGCTGAATAATCAGCATTTTTTTTTAAAATTGAGGATCTTTTTTCACTTTTAATTGATTGATTGAATACTTAGTGTCATGTTTATGCCATCTAACCACTTTTTCCTGGGATTAACCAGTACTCGAGCACACCCCATCTCCACAAGTAACTGATAACTTTCCCACTTGAATCAGCGGTGGGAGACGAATGATAATGAGACACAATGTCGTATATCAATCATCACAGAGACTGTTGACGAGTGGGGATTCAAACTCACGACCCCTGGATTGATAGTCAGATGCGTAACAGACTGAGCTAATCGGGCCCGGCTTTTCACTTTTAAAATGTTTGACTGTTTTTTTTTTAATTGTTTTTTTTTTTTATGAAAATAAAAAGGGTAGGGTGGCATGAAAATTAAGGGGCTGGTGGGGATGATAATCTAGCAATTAATTTATTATGGTCTTATGTAAATTTGCTACCCAATTATTAAGAAGGCCACTGGTATAGTGAAATTAGTGCTTTTTCTTTTATTGGAACATGAGCAAAGCTTCGACTTCCATAGCTGTCATGCAGCCCTAGCAATCTCTTATACGGACTTGAACCTAAGTCAGACATGACCAGCGCAACATATTGTGGAAAGTCAGACATACCCAGTGCTACATATTGTGGAAAGTCGAACATACCAATCATTACCTATTGTGGAAAGTCAGACATACCCAATACCACATATTGTGGAAAGTCGGACATAGCCAGTGCTACATATTGTGGAAAGTCAGACATACCCAGTACTACATATTGTGGAAAGTCAGACATACCCAGTGCTACATAGTGTGGTAAGTCGATCATACCAAGCACTACATATTGTGGAAAGTCGGACATGTCCAGTACTACATATTGTGGAAAGTCAGGACATGCCCAGCGCTACATATTATGGAAAGTCAGACATACCCAACACTGCCTATTGTGGAAAGTCGGACAAACCCAGTGCTACATATTGTGGAAAGTCAGACATACCCAGTACTACATATTGTGGAAAGTCAGACATACCAAGCACTACCTATTGTGGAAAGTCAGACATACCCAGTGCTACATATTGTGGCAAGTCAGACATGATCAGTGCTACATATTGTGGCAAGTCAGACATGCCCAGTGCTACATATTGTGGAAAGTCGGACATAACCAGTGCTGCATATTGTGGAAAGTCGGACATAGCCAGTGCTACATATTGTGCTACATATTGTGGAAAGTCAGACTTACCCAGTGCTACATATTGTGGGAAGTTGGACATACCCAGTCCTACATATTGTTGAAAGTTGGACATACCCAGTCCTACATATTGTGGGAAGTTGGACATACCCAGTCCTACATATTGTGGGAAGTTAGACATACCCAGTCCTACATAATGTGGGAAGTTGGACATACCCAGTACCACATATTGTGGAAAGTCAGACATTCCCAGTCATACATATTGTGGGAAGTTGGACATACCCAGTCATACATATTGTGGAAAGTCAGACATGATCAGTCATACATATTGTGGGAAGTTGGACATACCCAGTCATACATATTGTGGGAAGTTGGACATACCCAGTCATACATATTGTGGAAAGTCAGACATGCCCAGTCATACATATGTGGAAAGTCAGACATGCCCAGTCATACATATTGTGGAAAGTCAGATATACCCTGTGCTACATATTGTGGGAAGTTGGACATACCCAGTACCACATATTGTGGAAAGTCGGACATACCCAGTGCTACATATTGTGGAAAGTCGGACCTACCCAGTGCTACATATTGTGGAAAGTCGGACATACCCAGTACTACATATTGTGGTAAGTCGAACATGCCCAATGCTACATATTGTGGGAAGTCAGACATGCCCAGCGCTACCTATTGAGGAAAGTCAGACATGCCAAGCACTACCTATTGTGGAAGGTCAGACATGCCCAGCGGTACCTATTGTTGAAGGTTATATATGCCAAGCGGTACGTATTGTGGAAAGTCAGACATACCATTGATTTGTTCAAAAGGTTCTATATTATGTCCAGTACAGGCATATTACAAATCAGATGGGGACTCCTCACTATTCTTGTTAACTAACAGAAAGCCAATCACTTATAATTTGTTTATGAACAAGAAATGTCACTGTTAAGTGTTGCATGCCCCCACAAATGGTCTGTGAAAAAAAACAATATATGATATAATATATGATATAGGTAACGATGTATCCATGAATATCAAGAGTAATGGACTGATGTTTCAGACTAGATATGCAATTCCATGTTTTTTTTACATTAAAGCATGATCTTAACCTTTGTGTAACCTTGACCTTGACATCTGAAGAAATGGTGTGGGTATTTCAACAGTTATATGCAGGTGAAACATTATCATGACATGCTGATCACTTGTATCAAGTTATTTTAAAATCCCTTAATGTAAGTTACAGATCAATTGTTGAACAATTTATAAATTGAGTCAAGTGTTTTTAAATCCATCCATGTATGATAAATACATGTATAAAGGACAGACTTGAAATCTCAAACATACATACTCAAAATGTGACCTTGACCTTTGAGGTACTAGGTCTTACTTATGACATGTCGTAATGTCATCTTGATAAATTGAGCCAAGTTAAAGACAAAGTCACAGACCAGACACGCAATATCAAACAAATTTAAAGTGTGACCTTGACCTTTGAGGAAAGGTTCTGGGTCTTACATGCGACACTTAATTTGTCATGTTGATCAACTGAGAGCCAAGTGTTTTTAGAATTTATCCATAGATTACCAAGTTACAGACCGGACAAGAAATCTCACACAGACTGAAAGTGTTATTAAACAAACTCAAAGTGTGACCTTGACCTTTAGGGTACGCATATGGGTCCTACGCGTGACACGTAATGTCATGCTGATGAAATGAGCCAAGTGTTTTTGAAATTTATCCATAGGTGACAAGTTTCAGACTGGACACGAAATCTCAATCGAACAGTGTCATCAAACAAAATCAAATTGTGACTTTGACCTTTGAAGTAGGATTCTGGGTGTAACGCTTAAGACATCATCATGTTATGTTGATCAAATCTATGCACAACAAAGTTACAGGTCAGACACAAAATCTCAAACAGACTGAAAGTCTTGTCAAACAAACTTAAAGTGTGACCTTGACCTTTGAGGTATAGGTATGGGTCTTACACGCGACACATTGTCATGTTATGTTGATCATTTATAGCAAGTATTATTAAAATTCATCTATGCATGACTAAGTTACAGACTGGACACAAAATCTCACACAAACTCAAAAGTGTTGTCAAACAAACTCAAATTGTGACTTTGACCTTTAAGGAATGGATATGGGTCTTACTCACAACACATCATCATGATATGTTGACTATTTGTAGCAAGAATCCTTAAAATTCATCTATTTATGACAAAGTTACAAGCAGGACATGAAATCTCGTGAGGTACCGTTGTGGGTCTTGCTCGAAAACATGTCGTCATGTTATGTTGATCATTTGTAGCAAGTATCAACAAAATCCCTCAGTGCATGACAAAGTTACAGACCAGAAACGAAATACTGGACGGACGAACGGATACTGCGATTACCATATGCCACCAAAAAATAAAATTTGGGGGGGGCATAAAAAATTAAAACATTTTATTGGAGAAATTTGACTGGGTCCTAATGCATTTTATATAAATTCCTTCATTCCTTCAGTTTTCCAACACTAGCATTTAGATCTAACATTTCTGCTGATGAAATATAATTATTGGGTGATTGGCAGTCTGATGCATATAAGAATTATTTATCATTATCTGTAGAAGACAAAATAAAGATAGTTAAACAAATAACCAATACAATGTCTTAATTAAGAAATTAATTATTTTTAAGTATAAAAGTAACAGCTGTTCAACAATAATTAGAAGTTAGAGTAATAATTATGTTGTTGTAAAATGTATAAGGTTATTGGATATGTGGGGAAGTTGACTCGTGACCAACTGATAGCATTATCTTAAAATTAAATTTTTTATATATATATATGCAACTGGTATTTAATAGAAGTGAGAAAAAGTTTGTCAATGTATATATATATATTTTTTTAATGGGGTTTAACCCCATTTTCAACACATTTCAGGTTATAATTGGCATATCTAGTTTTACTGGTGGAGGAAGACCTCAGACTGTATCAGACTAAGTAGAACCACCGTCTTTCTGCAAATTACTGGAAACTTTCTCATATAAAGTTTTTGGAGCAAGCAGGACTCAAACCTATGACCTTAGCGGTGAGAGGTAAGTGATCTTGAGACGACACCTTACACCACTTGCCCACGGTGGACCCCGTACATAATACATAATTTCCATAAAATGTCCCATTATTCACCATATGTATGAAAACATGTAATCCAGTTCTTATATAATATATGCATCTACAGTCCCCCCTCAATAATATAAAAACTGAATACCACATATTGTCTAGAATGTGCCGTCAATGGTAATAAACACATTTGAACTGACAGAGTTAACTGACAATAACTTACTAGTTACAGAGTGGAAAACAGTGCAGGAAGTGTTCAGATTGCTCATTACGAAAGGCCTGTGATTGGTGTCGAAAAATGCGTATCTATGGAGTAAAGGGTTAAGTTACATTATTTCTCTAAAATGTGTCGTTATTCACCATATGTATGAAGCATGTATACATGGTCCTTCACCATAAACTTTTACCTGTAATGGGACAGATAACAACACAAAACTGTTTGCATTATCTCAGATCAACAAAACACAAAAAATGCATAACATTTACCTATATTTTATTTAACAAAACACAGCTCCTATGAATCTGTTTGTTTGTTTGAATATTTAAAATGACTTTTATGCCATCAAGTGTTAACAGACAATCTGTTAACCTGACCACTCTTTCCTTATGGATCCTGGAAGGTTAACTAGTACTCATGCAGACATTTATTTGCAAGAAATTGACAGCCTTCCTTTTTGAATCAGCGGCGAGACCCAATAATGTCGTTCATCAATCATCATAGAAAATTCTTGAATTCCTGGATTAAAGACACAGTGTCAAATTTCAACAGCAATGCCTTTGTTCAGTTATAGGTTTTAGGTACATTGCGTAACAACTAAATTGTATATGACATGAACGTCTACTTGTATGGTCTGCTGGGCAAAATATTCAGGTCAACATTTTGTCCCTAAACTATATTAGGGATATCTTCTAAGGAAATATTTAGTCGGGGGAAATGTCAGGGAATTCTGTAGCAGACTGCCTGCATGATCCATGATGGAAGTTCTTGTTGGAGACACAAATATGAAAGGAAACTAAGATTTTTTCATGGTAAAACACATGATCGTTTTAAGTTTTAAAAGTTTAGAATATCAAAATTAATATTTTGATTATTTCTTTTAGTCAACTACTAATTGTCAACTTAAATTGGAATGAAAATAACTGATTGTGCGATGTCTGCAGTATCATCATAGGCAAATTAACTTATATCCCCCCTAATTACTTCACAATTAGAAACTTTACACATCCACAGAACAGAAACCTCACTAACTCCAGAGAATGACAGAAAATACAATATTTAAGTCAATAAAAATAGAATACCCAGTATCCAAAAATGCCAAACTATGACTGACAAAATAAGTTAGTTTTTGGGAATTACATTAAATAGAATATGCAGTAATATTCCACAATAAATTATACCAAAATATGACTTACAAAATAATTTGTCTTTTTGAGATTTACATAATAATTACATTGAATGAGAAAGCATCTAAATTTTATCTTAAGGATATAATCTTATCAATAATTTGGAGGTCATCCCAGAAATCCATAGACCAGTTTTTATACAATAACATACAATAACATAATACAGATAGAAAATTAAGCTTCTTTAAAAAAAACAAAAAAACTTTACAACATAGAAAATAATAACTATGGTATGATGGTTCTTTATATATCTACTTCCGCATGTTGCCCTCTATGTTCTAAGTGTCATTAGAGTCACTTTAGTACTTTTAGAGTTACGTTCGGACAAAAATTTGGATAGATTGACAGACGGACAGACACATACGCCCACACAAACGGACGGATGGAAGAGTGGACAGACTGGCAGTTATATCCTCAGCCTTCACCCAGTATAACAAAAAAAGAAAAGCTAAAGCATTAAATCTGTATAAAATAAATTTGAAACCACTGCCTAATTAGTTTTTAAAGAAAGTACTTTTGTAACTACAGTACAACAATGACCAAGACAATATATTGATTGACTTTGCCCCCAGGCTCATATCAACAAAGTATATACAGAATAATTGTATAAACAGAATAATAACAAACAGAATGAATAAATAGGGTTTTACAGCGTACCAACACATTATAAGTTATTTGATGCCAACAAGAAGGTAGATTCCAGGTTCACTCTATATGTACAAAAACAACAAATTAACGTACAGATTAAAAAAATACATCAACAAATGAATATGCAAAATGAACCAAGAACTTGGATACCTGCAGAACTGCAGAGTTTCAGCAAATTCTATCGTATTACTCAAATTGTCGCTTCCTACGACATGCATGAGCTACAGTGATCCTATTCTTGCCACCACTCATATAGCTCCCTGGAACCACACAGGGGTTGATAATTTAACCACAATAGTGAAAATGACAAAAAATGATAAAATGAACATGACACCCATATTGAGGATTCCTACCCCTCTGCAGAGATCGTCAGTGATTCTATTCTAAGCTGGAACCACACGGGCTAATATCAAACAGTCAGTGGGTTTTACAATCATAAAAAGTATGCACTATTATAGATATATATACATGTACATAAATCAGTATGTGTTTGAACAATAACAACAGTAGTATGCACTATTTTTAATCTGGGTCTATGTTTCTACCCCTTAACATACATCTTTTTTGTTTTAAAAGCATACTATGAATATATAGAAATGTTTGATTAAATTAGTGAATGATTTCTTCATAGTTCCATTTATAATTATTGCAGGATATATATTTCTCGAGAATCTAATAAGTTACTACAAAACAAAACAAATTCAATGGTTAATGAGACAATAGTGTAAAAAAAAAATTCTGTGCTCTATTTTTTTTTTCTTTTTTCTTTTTTCTTTTTTTTTTTTTTTATCTTTATTTTTTCTCTTTCGAATTTTTTTAAAGCTTTATCTTTTCTCTTTTTTTTTTCTTTTTTTTTTTTTTAAGAGCTTTTGTGGTTTTTTTTCAAATTGTGTGTATGTATTCATATATATGTATGTGTTAATGTGTGCACATATGTGTATATGTATGTTTTTGTGTATACATGTATTTACGTGTTAATATGTGTATATGCATGTGAATATGTATGTTTTTGTGTAAACATTATGTATGTGTTAATGTGTATATGCATGTTTTTGTGTAAGTGTGTGTTCACAGAACTCTTAAATTGTAATGTTAACATTGACAGCCTTTAAAGTATTCAACAGTTTTTTTACTATTTCATATTTTTAACCTAACTAGTCTCATATAATGTTGTGCTCATACAATGTTGCTGTCATTTAATGTAGAACTCATACAATGTTGTTATCATATAATGTAGCTCTCATACAATATTGATCTCACGCAATGTTGATCTCATATAATGCTGATGTCATATAATGTTGATCTCATACAATGTTGATCTCATATATGTTGTTGTCTTATAATGAAGATATCATATAATGTTGATCTCATACATGTTGTCATCTTATAATTAAGATCTCATACAATGCCGGTCTCATACATGTTGTTATCTTATAATGAAGATCTCATACAATGTTGATCTCATATATGTTGTCATCTTATTATGAAGATCTCATACAATGTTGGTCTCATACATATTGTCATATAATGTTGATCTCATACTTGTTGTCATCTAATTATGAAGATCTCATACAATGTTGGTCTCTTACATGTTGTTGTCTTATTATAAAGATCTCATACATGTTGTCTTTTATGAAGATCTCATAAAATGTCAGTCTTGTACATGTTGTTGTCTTATTATGAAGATCTCATACAATATTGGTCTCATACATGTTGTCTTATAATGAAGATCTCATAAAATGTCAAGTTTATACATGTTGTTTTATAATGAAGATCTCATACAATGTTGGTTTCATACATGTTGTTGTCTTATGATGAAGATCTCATACATGTTGTTGTCTTATAATGAAGATCTCGTACAATGTTGGTCTCATACATGTTGTTGTCTTATAATGAAGATCTCAGACATGTTGTTGTCTTATAATGAAGATCTCATACAATGTTGGTTTCATACATGTTGTTGTCTTATAATGTAGATTTCATACATGTTGTTGTCTTATAATGAAGATCTCATACAATGAAGATCTCATACAATGTTGGTCTCATACATGTTGTTGTCTTATAATGAAGATCTCATACATGTTGTTGTCTTATAATGAAGATCTCGTACAATGTTGGTTTCATACATGTTGTATTATAATTAAGATCTCATACATGTTGTTGTCTTATAATGAAGATCTCACACAATGTTGGTCTCATACATGTTGTTGTCTTATAATGAAGATCTCGTACAATGTTGGTCTCATACATGTTGCTGTCTTATAATGAAGATCTCGTACATGTTGTTGTCTTATAATGAAGATCTCATACAATGTTGGTCTCATACATGTTGTTGTCTTATAATGAAGATCTCGTACATGTTGTTGTCTTATAATGAAGATCTCATACAATGTTGGTCTCATACATGTTGTTGTCTTATAATGAAGATCTCGTACATGTTGTTGTCTTATAATGAAGATCTCATACAATGTTGGTCTCATACATGTTGTTGTCTTATAATGAAGATCTCGTACATGTTGTTGTCTTATAATGAAGATCTCAAACAATGTTGGTCTCATACATGTTGCTGTCTTATAATGAAGATCTCGTACATGTTGTTGTCTTATAATGAAGATCTCATACAATGTTGGTCTCATACATGTTGTCTTATAATGAAGATCTCATACATGTTGTCTTATAATGAAGATCTCATACAATGTTGGTCTCATACATGTTGTTGTCTTATAATGAAGATCTCATACAATGTTGGTCTCATACATGTTGTTGTTGTCTTATTATGAAGATCTCATACAATGTTGTTGTCTTATAATGAAGATCTCATACATGTTGTTGTCTTATAATGAAGATCTCATACAATGTTGTTGTCTTATAATGAAGATCTCATACAATGTTGGTCTCATACAATGCTGTTTCTCAAACATATTTATCTCCCTCATGCAGCTGATATTATATGCCAGCTGATATTATATGCCAACTCTGCTATCCAGGTCAACTTTCACTTATACTTTCATATTGTCTTACAAACTGGAGTGTCTTAAATAGTCTGAAAAAATAAGACAATGCATTAGCTTGCTGATAATTAATGATAATATAATAAATGGGTAAAAGTCGGACATGGTTCCTCATTTTGTAATAGATGCAAGAGCCGAAACAAATACAGGCTTTATAACACTAATTAAAAGTCAGATCAGTTTTATGTGTTTTGTTCTTCAAAAGTTACAGGAGCATATGCAGTCAAACCTGTGTTAGTGGTCACCTCTATTAAGCAACCACTTGTCTTAAACAGTCACATTTTCTATCTATCATTATTATAATTTTAGTTTGCACCAACTTTATTAAGCAGTCATCTGCCTTTAAGCATCAGGTTTGCTCTTTCCGATGAGTGGCTGCTAAAAACAGGTTTGGTATTAATTGTTGTTGTTGTATGGTGTTTAGCGTCGCTTTCAACAATTTTTCAGTTATATCGCGATGGTGTCTACTTGAGACAGTATTCTGAGTGCTGTCACACTGGAGTATCATGCCGCAGACACATGGTATGATACCCCGCCCAGTCACATTATACTGACACCGGGCCGACCAGACCTAGAACTCTCCTCTAAATGCTGAGCATCAAGCGAGGAAGCTTCTAGTACCATTTTTAAAGTCTTTGGTATGACCCGGCCGGGGATTGAACCCACGACCTTCTGCATGCGAGGCGGACGCTCTACCACTAGACCACGCCGCGGTCTTGGTATTAATTGAATTGATTGATCACTTACAAAAGTACAGTTGCACAACCATGTTTAAAGGATATAGCTTAAGATACTAGTGTTTCTTGTTACACATTTCATGAATAAATGTTGAATGTAATGTTGAACCTCTTACCTTTTCTATTTATTACAAGCTGTTGCTGCCATGTTTTTCTTGGATTGTGATGAAAACTGTCAATCTGAAAAAATATGAAACAATGTCCTAGTAAAATTCTAAAAATTGAAAGTAGTTTATCAGTATAGCAGTGATATTTTCACCAGACTTTGATAGCTGCCTCTTATTCAACTTGAATAACAGCCATGGAGTTGAAACATTATTTTTATACATCTCCCTACAGATATTTGTATTTTACAGCTGCCATACAGAGGTAATGGGGTATGACAAATTAAATCTGCAAAAGTCCTTTGAAGGAGTTGTGGTGGTCCTGTTTTATTGGAACAGTGGAAGCATTCTATATTTCCTCATATAAGTCAACACTGGTATCAGTCAAGTAGATAAGAACCTATTTTACAAATTTTTACAATTGATACAAATCCCCCTCAAAGTCTTCCTGGGGAGTACCAACAATAATAAGCATATGCAGATACATTGTCTTGCTCAAGGATGCTGCACATAGCCATAGTGGAAGATCAAACTCGCAATGCTCTACCACCGATCCACATGCTCCAAAGTTCTTCGTGATTCAACACATATGCCAAGTTTATGTACATCAAGAGGGTCCACCATGGCCAAGTGGTTTAAGGCGCCATCTCAAGATCACTTACCTCTTACCACTAAGGTTGCATGTTCGAGTCCCGCTCGCTCCAAAAACTTTATGTGAGAAAGTTTGCCACTTACTTTTGGAAGGACGCTGGTTCTACTCAGTCCGACTCCAGTTAAACTGGATATGCCATCTAAAACCTGAAATGTGTTGAGAATGGCACTAAACCCCATTAAAAAAATGTACATCAATACATAAGAACCTATTTGGCCTTATAAGAATTCAAAAGCAAAATTCAGTCAGTTAATTAAAACAGAAACCCATAATACATACCTTTGTATCCACTTTGTGTCTTCAATCATCAGCAATGATCAGGGATCCAAGTACTTCCTCCTGTTTGGGTGACATTTTTTGTATGGAAATCACTTTCTTTGTGCATTTTATGTACTGCAGACCAGTTTGTATGTAGGCCACATTTTGTAGGTATCACATTTTAAAGTGTTGATCATTTTTGTCCTGAATCATGTGTATCAATTTCTTGTATGAGATCACTTTCTTATACGAGTTCATTTTCTTGTGTGGTGATAATTTTCTTGTATCAGGTATCATTTCCTTGTATGGTATCATTTCCTTGTTTGGTATCACTTCCTTTATGGGTATCACAACATATTCTTTTATTAGTTATTAAATATTCATAGTATCTATTTCATATTGCCCACTTGTCTTAGATAGAATAAACTTAACTAGATGTCCGAAATATATGCAGCTGTCAATCAAAGTCTTTGTGTGAACTTTTTTTGTCTTTATATTTTGTGTTTGTGTGTGATTTGTTTATATTTGTAACAAAAAATATAAAGTGTGCATTGTACATATTAACATATTAAGCTAAAATACAATTTTTATCTTTTAACAAATTTAAGAAGAAAACAGACAAGACCGGGACTAAAGAAAATTTGTAAATTCCATATCGTAATGCATGTGTAATTTTTATGGAAATCTTGGATGGAAAATTGGCCTCATCTGCAAGAATTACATAATTTGAAAAAATACGGAGTTACAAGGGTGTCTTAAAGTAATTATACATTATCCAAATAAATTAATTATACATACAACATTATGGAGTTTCTTGAGTCCAAGTCAAATCAATACATCAACAAAAATGGCACAGAAATATAACATAACACTACATATCTCCTACCAGTTTAAAACTACTTACCAAAAAAACAACAACAAAAAACACTAGGCGTGGCAGAGGAACAAATGGATTTAATGACATTTTCAACATACAGCAAGATATATCCATAAGCATGGCATCAATTTTTAGTGACAAGGTAACCCTCAGAATTAATCTTGAGTAGAAACACCATTCAGTTTTCATATAAAATGTTCTGGTCCGAGCTGGGCTCTTACCAAAAACCTCAGCAGTGAGAGATTAGTGATCTTTAGTTTAAACTTATCTATTTTACTTTGATTGTGAAAGAAGTTCTTACAACTTAGGCAAATCACGCTCTTGGTCTTCCTGGGTAGAACCAGCACTAAGTGTATGTAGAAAACTGTCTGGCTCAAGGATACCACATATAGCCGTGGTGGAGGATCAAACCCACAACCCTCCGATCATAGGTTTGGTGCTCTACCACTTGACCACACGCTCCACACAAATGTGATCTATAGACACAGCCTTAAACCACTTAGACACAGAAAATCACTTTTTTCAGCATATCGACCAAATATTACTTACTGAATTTGATTTGTATCAAAGCACAATCATTTGCCAAAAAAAAAACAAATATGGCTCCCAGTAATGATAAGTCATACTTCATCTTTCTTTTCTTTCTATTTTTGGGGAAAAGAACATTTTACTTTTCCACCCCATTGCTCTTAGACATTACTATATTAATGGCTTCACTCAGCCATATTTGATAAGATGAAAGAAAAACATCTATGATTTTGGGAGGCAATAGCTGCAGCATTAACGGCTTACAATTGAATTCCATCAAGACGAAATTCTACTTTTAAATTTTAGATTTGACAACAATGTTCACAGCAAATTGGCTGGAATCAATGATTGGTAATGAAAGGTAAACTGCTAGAGGATTTACAATTACATTTGATATGGGCTAAAAATTTCTGGGACCTCAAGGTTCATCATCTGTACAGAATATTGGTTTATATTTTCCTATATAGAAGTGTATGGTTATTAATTTTATTTCTATTAAAAAACAATGACATATTCCTGAACCATTATCAAAATGGTACAATAGATAAACACTTCTATTAATTTTTATTAATTTAAACAATATTTATAAAAATAATGAATTACAATACCTATAAAAGTAATGATTAAATGTATTCAAATTCTTTATTTTAAGTCAACATTATGATTCTCTAGCGTTAGTGCATTGAGTGACCTTCAAACACAATTATTGCTGTCATATGCTTAACCTCTTTGAGAAAACAAAAAAACAGTGACCTTGACCTTTGACCCAGTGACCTGAAATTTTGCATAAAGATTAATGAAGTTTCATCAAACACTCTACAAGCGACTGCCAAGCAGGGCGGATGCCTCCTGGACAAGCTCCATCCTTTTTTTAAGTGAGTCATTTGGTGTTTGTCTATTTTCCTTATCATGTTTGTGTAAGTCTGTATGACTTTCATAGATGTACGACTTTAACCAGATCGTTATAGTAGCTCTACTTCCGAGTCTGAAAGTGAATATGGCGACCACTACATTCCACCGCTATTAAGATCCCCTACATATCCAAAATGTAGTCATATCAGACCAGGTCCAGTCTTAAATAAATCAAGCATCTAAGAGACTTCTCTCGGGTATTCAGTAGCTTCACAGCCTCTTGAATCTTTTATATCCTCAGAATCTCATTTGTCCAGACCTGTAGAAGTACACAGCCCTTATTCACGTTCTGAGTAGTTGAGTCACCAAGAGTCATGGATAGTCAAAAATTGGAGCTCTCAGACAGCAAACCAGCTCAAATAAGACAGGAAACTATTCCATTAACAGAACCTTTGCCAGAGCCTCCAACAATTCAGCAGACAGTCGTAAGGAATCGATATGGAGAATATCCCTGACCGATATGGAGAATGGGTTACCCCCTTCAGTCCGGAAGTTTTGTGTAACACATTTTTTCAGAATTGTGCATATTTTAAGTTTTATTTGGTCTGGTACCTTTAATCTCTGTAGATGTACAGATTAAGCTATAACCTTTGATAGTACTGTAACTTGATATTCAGTAAGTACCTTTAATTTTATTTTAGGTATCAATTTGTAAGAGTACCTTTAGATTCATCAAGTATCAATTATTGGTTTAGTACCTTTAATATCAGACAGTTATGGTATTTCAGTAAAAATAAATGATATTAAGTTAACATTAGTGTTAGTACCTTTAAATGAAATATATTGTATTAGTACCTTTAATTAAATTGTATATTTTTATGAAGTTGTAGATAATGTAATTTCAGTATTTGTATAGATCTACTGAAAAACAGAAGATATAGCTTCAATTTCTCAATTGTTTTGTAAACTTTACTTGATAATTCTAATGTTACCAAATATTTCTATTGCAGGATAGATTATAATCATTTGAAGTGATATGATGGAGTTGTTAGGTTCACAGTTTTAATGTTTTATTAATTTCTCAACAATTTTAAAATTTCAGAATGCTGACAATTCATAGTGTTGAAATAATTTTTCTTATTTTCAGTATTTTGAAATGTCAGGAGACATTTCCTCAAAGGGGGGAAATGTGTAGCCCTGGTTATATTCTATATTGATATTTCAAATATGTATTAAGCCTGCTTTAAACTGCTTGTGTCCAATATGTGTGTCACCCCCCTCCCCTCCCCCCACCCTGTAATTTGCATTGAGACACATGGACTTTGAGAATAATTGTCTTTTTATTTCTCTTAATTTATGTTTTATGTATTCATAGGCTATAATTATTATACTATTATAATAATTATCCAATTAAAACCAAAACTCATATAGACTTGGTGTTGAACCTATCTACCTGGATACACATGCTACATACATACGGTGAATAATGGCACATTTCAGAGAAATTATGTAACTTAAAAGATACAAATAAATCGGTAGATCAAATGACAAATTAACATTTAGATTCCAACTTATTCAATATGTTTATTAAAATTTACAGCAGATTCCTGGCAATAATACATGGTACTTTTTACTAAAGTGCAACCTCAGATGCATATACTATATAAGACCTGGCTTACACCATTTCCAACACATACATGCTATCTAGTTGCATTGGCCAATCAAAATCATAACATGCATAGTTGTATATATCACAACCAGCTTTATCGGCAAAAGATCTAAGATGCATCAATGTGTCTGCGCAGAGCCACTGTAAGTAATAGTAATACCGGGAGTAATAAAGATGAGAGACCCCAACAGAACCATTATATCTACCTTGAAGCCTTAAATAACAAAAAAACTTGCTTAGTGACAATCTTTGATCCAAACTGGATCTGAACCCATGACTTAAGTAGTAAATACATGTGATCTGGAGACAGTGATGCGGAGCAGACAGCCAGGTGATTACCCACGACTTCTGGCATTGCACTACTGCCGCCCCACTTAATTCATTACTTTAGACAGTTTTTGATGAAGACTTAGTAAACTTTCACAGAATTGACTTGTACAAATGTGTCCATTTCTTTTTAAATGTCTATACTATATGATGCTAGGACAATTAGTAAGGCCATTATAAACTAATTGCTTGATAATCATCCAAATTTTCTTAAAAACGAGGAGTGCAGGAGGATTTTTTTTTTTCATTTTTATTTTTAAATTTTTTTATGTTCTTTTAATTAAGGGTTGGGGCAGCATGAAAATTAGGGGATGGGCGGGGATGATAATCTAGCAATTAATTTATTATGGCCTAATGCTTTATGAATGGACTTATACTGGTATATGGATAAATTGTTGTCTTCTCAATATTTAAACAAATAAACCCAATAAACTGAGTGGACTAAGTTGCTATAAGTAAACTTTAACTCGGATGAGGCTTGCTCTAAGAAACTGGAAAATTGCTACCAATCATAACAGTCATGTGGCATCCTTTTATTGACCTTAATTTTTTTCATTATTCCTAATGAGGTTTAAAATATCATTTTCAACACAATACAGAACAAACGGCAGTATCCAGTATCATTTTGGAGTGAGGATTAGAACTTTCAATGAATCCATCTTCGTACACAATATTGGCATGAACATTCTCACTTGGAGGTTTAGGACAGAGTTTGAATGAAACCCAAGACTGTAAGTTTAATAAACATTTTTTAAACATTGTGTTAGATCCCTTAGCCAGTGAGAACATTTACCACTGTTGTACAGATTGTTCTGATCATTATTGTATTCAACTTAATATCACATGTATACCATTTAATTGTACATTATTATTCTAATGATTTAATCAGGTCATTTTCAGAAATCAGACAACAGAAACAAATACCAGAATAAAACCAGAAATATATAACACCAGGTTAAAACCAGAATAAAACCAGAATTCCAGAACAGGTTAAAACCAAAAATCCACAACAGGTTAAAACCAGAAATCCAGAAATCCATAATGATAACATTGTAAGTGCATAAATGCACACAGTAAAAATTTACAATCAGAAATCTTTAAAAAGTCAAAAACAATACATAACAGATCAAAATCAGAAAACATGAGGGCCAAGTTGACTCTATATCGCTCACCTGACTGACCTTGAGTCATCCAACTTAAGTATATATAATACATGTACATGTATACTCAAAATTCCAGAAAAAAACGAGATGGGCAAGTAGTTAGAATTTTTATTTGTTTTGAAGATGTAACAGATGCGTAGAAGAGTTCAAACTTGGTAGAGGTTCACCCATGGTAAATGGCAGTGAAATTACATCGAAATCAGGTCAGTAGATTCCGACAAGAAGGCTTTTGAAGTTTTTACTATAGCTGCTTATATAGTAAACACAGCATCTGAATAACGTTTGTTTTTATATTTAAAGGCATCATTTCGATAAGTTTGCATTTAAATATCTATTTAAAAGTGCAAGACGGTATGCAAGAAATAGTTTCTACCATGAGATATTTGGTTCAGATGGAAATATCCGTCACCTCAGGGCGTTTACCTCAGGTAACTGTTTCGCTGGAACTCGGCTCTCAATCGCATGCTCTTGCAAGAAACTAATATTGTGTACTTATTGGACATCTGTATTTTAGGATCTGCACAAAAGAAGAAGCAGGTGAGGTCAGTTTCTGGTGCTGCAATGAAGACTGTACGAAGTCTGTTTCTAGAACAGCCTACATCGTCCGCTGGTAAGTAACTAAAAGTTTTCCTTCTAAACTTGCAACAAGAGGAAAGTTGAGAGCACACACGCCCGTTCAACTATTGGATTCATCTTCAACTATTTGCAATGAATATGATTATGAGTAATAGCTGTTGTTGTATGTCTGTTCATCACAAACTATGTCAGTTCACTATCTTTTGAACTATTGTGAGATAAGTGGCATAGATAGGCATGGGATCTGTTTCTGTCTGTGAATTTTTAATTGATATAGGAAAAGTGGCTTACATAACATGACCATTTAGTAAAACAATTATAATACTTTGTACACAGGTGACCTGTCTAGACATGCAGCAACATCCTCAACATCAAGTGTACAGTTCATGATACTAACCCCGGTGAAGAAAGGGCAGACATCTTCAGCTAGTCAAGGTATTAATACAGTGCAAGTCTTTTCATAAACTGCTGCAAAATATCATTTTACTTTTACATCATTTTACTTTTACTCTCACTCATATAGTACTGTTTCTATTAGAGCAACTTAACTAACAATATTTTTTTAACTTCCAACATTTGTGACAGGTATGAAAAATTGCATACAAAGCAAAGAATAAGCATCACATATTTGAATAACAATAGGATAATTGTATACCTGTACTTAATGATCACCTGACATTAGCAGCTGAAAAGTTATTTTTCTCTTCCTGATTAATGACTTGTATTTTCTTGTATGATAAAACTGGTACAAAACAGCCTCAGAGACGGAGTTTTAAACTTCTAATTCGTCTTTATATATCCATAATAAATTATGTTCTTGAAACAAATTAGTTACTTTCTTCTGCAAGAATAACTTTTCTTAATAATTTACACTTATATTCCAGACAAACTCACACCATTTTACATTATGCTTACACCACCCATTCACAACAGTAATAAAAGTCACAATAAAAAGGTAATCATGGTCAACAACCGCATCATTTAAGTTCATCATTGATACTAGCATACTCTCTAGAATTAAACTGCTTTAATAAATATTTGTGTTGTTAATGTATGAAAATTTAATTTATTTACATGAAATCTACATTGTTTCAGCAGCGACCGCAGGGAAACAAATTCCCCTGAGCTCATAGTCTTTCGCGAAATCGCACGCGACGAGAATTCTGGATTTCGAAGAGGTCAATAGGCATTATGTATGTTCATGTTTTTGGTTCAACAAATAAAGTTCATTCCTGATGTAAATGAACCAGGATGGCATTTGCAATTATGTTAACCCTTTACTCCACAGATACACATTTTCCCGCACCAATCATAGAAGGCCTTTGAAAACAGTGCAGGAATGTCTGCACTGTTTTCCACTCTGTCAGTTAATATAAACATAATTCACCCAATAATTCAAAAGCCTTCTATATTAGGTGTCCAAAGGTGTCTATATTAGAGGTGTCCAAAGGCGTCTATATGAAGTAAAGGGTTAAGAAATGCAGTATTTGCTACTAATCACAATTAGGCTAAAGCCATGTCGAGATAGGAAAATACCAGTATGTGGAAAGAAGATCCGCAAGATGGAAACCAGAATGACGAAGATGATGGCACTTTACACTGCATGTGTCGACAAAAGTGGCAGGGGCAGATTCATGATTCAGTGTGATTATTGTGAAAAGTGATATCACAGATCATGCATTGATGTCACAGCAACTGAGGCTCTGGATATTCACAAATTCAAATGTACACCATGTAGAGATCATCAGTGATGTCAAAGTCATGTCAAGGTTAAGTATCCTAACATCTTTATTTTATGTTTTCAGGCAATGGCAGGCAAAGTAGAGTTTGAAAAGAATCACTCGAGAAAGAGGGATTATCTTGATGAAGTTGAAGCCGCCATTGACAAAAAGGTATTACTAGAGCCAAGGGTGTTAGTGGAAGGCCACTGGCTGTGTCACCGAGCCACCAACACCATGAGGGTTGATGCCCTCATGTGTCAAGTGCAGCTTGCCAAGCAAGCTCGCAATGAGAAGTGGTTGTCTAGTGTGGCAAGGGAGGCCGTGCAACTGCAGGTCCATAACAATGAATGGATCAGCCACAACATTCACTGGCTGGGAAAGAAGAAGTCCAAGACTTCTAAAGACATGCCAACTGGACCGTCAAGAGACATTCTGCTGGATACTGACCACACCACTGAGTAGATCCAGGATGATGCAGTCCAAGGCACTGCTCTATGGGATGAAGCGCTGCTGGTCTCCTGTGAGGAGCCAATGGAGGATGACTCTTCAGTATCATCTAGTCGAGAAGTCTTGATGTTGGAAGATCATGGCCTGGTGACGCTAAGTTCTGGGGAGGTAGCGTTTGACGCATGCTCCCTAACACACTAATTAAGACAGGATGCAGAGGTAACGTTAGATGTATGCTCCACATCCCGGTCAACAAAAGAACCCATCCATGAATTACGTGAGGTTGCACACCATACATGATATCCAATTCACCAAGGAATGCAATTTCCTGTAAGATATTCCACCATAGGGCAGGGAGGATTCATGGCAACTTCCACTCAAGGGAGAGACAACATTTGGACAAAGTCCACCCCAGGGCGAGTTGATAAGTATAGAAAGACCCTGGAATCCCTAAGGGATTAACAAGGTCAACAACAAAAACATTGACTAATATGCTCATGGGCATCCCCAGTCCATAAGTACAGACATTTTGACCGACACCACTCTAGTGATTGTGTGAGTCGTGAATGTAGGTAAAAGCCACATTCCACAGATAGACACCAGGCTCAAAGGGGTAATATATATATATACGATCACCATCACACATATATCAAAGACCTGAATGCCAAAGACATGATTGTGGATATCTCCAGACATGTTACGCAACATGTTGGTAGAAAAAGAGGGATGAATGTGGACCTACGAGATTTTAGAGTAGATGTAGCTTCGCCCACTGTCATAGAGTCGGCATCAGTGGTCAAGTCTGAACTACAAGCAGAGACGTGCCAGGGTTTGTCGCCAAAATCATCAACAATGACGAGCACAATGCGACGTCTCTGGGTGTGATGAAGCGGTAAGAGACGCTATGGTCCATGCTTTTGACAAAATTTACCCACTATCTCTTGTGAACAGGTGGTTGTCACGGACAATGTAACTAAGCGGTGATTAGCTGTCCTAAAGCTTGTAAAGGATTGGATCCTGGGAAAACATGGAAGTGATACCATACAAGAAAGTGATCACCACACAGGAAAATGAACTTGTACAAGAAAGTGATCTCATACAAGAAAATGATCTCATTCAAGAAATGGATACCCATTCATAACAAAAATGTGATCAACACTTAAAAATGTGATATAACTACAAAATGTGGCCTACATACAAAGTGGTCTGCAGTACATACAATGCACAAGGAAAGTTTTTACATACAAAAATGTCCCCAAAACAGGAGGAAGTACATGTACTTGGATCCTCGATCATTGCTGATGATCAAAGACACAAAGTGGACACAAAGTGGACACAAAGGTATGCATTATGGTTTTCTATTTTAATCAACTGACTGAATTTTGGTTTTGAATTCTTATAAGGCCACATAGGTTTTTATGTATTGATGTAAAGGAACTTGGCATATGTGTTGAATCATGAAAAACTTTGGAGCATGTGGTTCAGCGAGTTTGATCTTCCACTATGGCTTTGTGCAGAATCCTTGAGCAATACCATTTATCTGCATATGCTTATTATTGTTGATTCTCCCCATGAAGACTTGAGGGAATTTGTATAAATTGTAAATATTTGTAATATAGGTTCTTATCTACTTAATTGATACCAGTGTTGACTTATATGAGGAAATGTAGAATGCTTCCACTGTTCCAATAAAACGGGACCACCACAACTCCTTCAAAGGACTTCTGCAGATTTAATTTGTCATACCCCATTACCCCTGTATGGCAGCTGTAAAATACAAATATCTGTAGGGAGATGTATAAAAATAATGTTTCAACTCCATGGTTGTTATTCAAGTTGAATTAAAGGCAGCTATCAAAGTCTGATGCAAATGTCACTGATATATTGATAAACTACTTTCAATTTTTAGATTTTTCCTACAACATTAATTCATATTTTTTCATATTGACCGTTTTCATCACAATCCTAGAAAAAACATGGCAAAAACAGCTTGCAATAGAAAAGGTAAGAAGTTCCAATATTGCATTCATGAAATGAAATGTGTAACAATAGTTTTAAAAAAACTTGTATCCTTTACACATTGTTGGGCAACTGTACTTTTGTAAGTGATCAATCAAATCAATTAATGCCAAACCTGTCTTTAGCAGCCACTCATGGGAAAGGGCAAAACTGATCCTTAAAGGCAGGTGGCTGCTAAATAAAGTTGGTTTAAACTAAAATTATGATGATATATAGAAAATGTGACTGTTTAAGACAAGTGGTTGCTTAATAGAGGTGGTCGCTAACACAGGTTTGACTGCAATTATGCTCCTGTAATTATTTTATAACTGTTCAAGAACAAAACACATAAAACTGATCTGACTTTTAATTAGTGTTATAGAGCCTGTATTTGTTTTGGCTCTTGCATCTATTACAATATGAGGAACCGTGTACTATTTTTACCCATTTATTATATTATCATTAATTATCAGCAAGCTAATGCATTGTCTTATAAGACACTCCAGCTTTGTAAGACAATATGAAAGTTTAAGTGAAAGATGAACTGGATAGCGAAGTTGGCATATAATATCAGCTATAAGAATGAGAAAAATATGTTTGAGAAAATGCATTGTATGAGACCAACATTGTATGAGATCTTCATTATAAGACATCAGCATTATAAGACAACAACATGTATGAGATCAACATTATATGATATCAGCATTATATGAGAGCAACATTGCATGAGATCTACATTGTATAAGATCAACATTATATGACATCAGCATTATATGAGATCAACATTATATGACATCAGCATTATATGAGATCAACACTGTGTGAGATCTACATTGTATGAGATCATCTTTATATGACATCAGCATTATATGAGATCAACACTGCGTGAGATCTACATTGAATGAGATCTCAACTTTATATGAGATCAACATTGCGTGAAATCTACATTGTATGAGATCAACATTATATGAGATCAGTATTATATGAGATCAACATTGTGTGAGATCTACATTGTATTAGATCAACTTTATATGACATCAGCATTATATGTATTATTATTATTATAGTATTGGGTCCTTGAAGGCTACCCACAACAGAGAGATCAACAAGGTACAACTAGAGGGCATGGCCAGCATATGTAATGAATAACAGCTGGAGTCGCCCACATCTTTCACTCTGTACCTGCTGCAAGAAGTTTTGGAAGACGTTCTTTGGATGCTGAATATACACCATGTTCTTGTACACCATTGCTGGGGTAAAAAAAAGGCTAGGAAAGTGACGGTGTATACAACACCTTGCTCTGAAGGGTTAAAGCCATTCATCTTCACTATTTCAATGGCAACAGAAGAGAGGTGAATCGGTGATTGGAGGCCTTTCCTACCACCCACTTTGAGTTTACAAGACTTGCGGAGAGGTTCACACAAGAACAGAAAGATGGTCTGTTGGCAGTAGAGAAACGTCTCCTTCTGGAAACTGATGGACCTTATTTCTAGTTTCCAGGAAGTAGGTATTCATCTCCAAGTCTCATCAGGATGGTGGCTGATTTTCACATCCACTACAGCAAATGCCAAGAAACTGTGCATGTGTAAAATGTTCATGTATCAATTTTATAAATTAAAGCTTGAAACTTTACACAGGTAAGTTGTGTATCCCTCTCGGTCATTTACACTGGTCAGTGCATGAGTTGCACGGGTAGTTTGTCTGTCTGGCCAACGTCTTCATTTTCACGTTTTTTTCAGCCAGCAGTCAATCACAAACACGCTTAACCTATGTAAAAGCATAGTGTTGATACCTGTAAGACACAAAACCAGCATAATTTTGAAAAACGTCTTTGATACACCATACCAAGGTTGAATGTAACTGACAGATGCCACGCCATAAGCATGATTGAAGCTGGTGTACGTCATACTGACATTGCCAGACAATTTGGTGTACACCTAAATACTGTAAACGCCTTGTGGAGACGGTACCAACAGTTTTGGACCACCAGAGACCAGCCTCGGCCAGAACCTCCACGCGTAACTTCTAATCACCAGGATACGTACATCTGGGTCGATCACGGAGATGAACGACTTAGAACTGCTTCTTTGATGGCTAGAAATATTCCTGGCCTTTGAAGAATTAGTCCATGAACGGTACGTAATCTATTGCTTGAACGAGGCATACATCCACGATGTCCAGCCATACATCCGTGTAGCATGTTTTGCCCGGTGTATATGACACATACACTTCACGCAACAGGACTGGGCACGTGTTCTTTTCACGGATGAGTCCAGGTTTCATCTCGACAGCAGCGACGGTCGTTCTAGAGTGAACCGTCGTGTTGGTGAACGTTTCCATGACAGTTGTGTGATTCAACAACGTCCATTCGGCGGAGAGAGTGCCAGGTGTGGGGTGGCATCTCATCCCGTGGCAGAACAGCTCTTGTGGTTGTGGACGGCACACTTACAGGCATCAGATACTGTGACGAAATCATAGGGCCTCACATTCTTCCATTTGCGCAGCACCGAAACCCATACTGCAACATGATAACGCTCGCCTGCACGTCGCGCGGGTCGTCACCAACTTCTTGATCCAGAGCAATGTGAACGGGCTGACCTGGCCTGCAATGTCACCGGATATGTTACCTAGGGAACACATGTGGGATGAGATGCAGCATCGCTTACGTTGCCTCCAAAATCAGCTGTGACGTTACCTGACCTGTCATGTGCGCTTGTGAGAATTTGGAATGGTATTCCCCAGGCATTTTACAGCACACTTGTAGCATCAATGAGGCGTCGTTGCCAAGCATGCATCGATTCCAATGGTGGACATACATGGTATTGATGAGATGAACTTTGTTTAGAGAATGTCTCTGAAAACTGATCTCTATCCAAGACGCTGCTAATGCAATAACCATATCAATTGAGCTGGTGTTAAATAAAGGTCAGGTAAAACCCCGTTGAAAATTTATAGCATATTATACCCATGCACAGTTTCTTTTTTCCGCTTGTATATAAATGCTCCCCCTATGATAAATGCCCCACATCTATTTTTTTTTTTAAAATGTTTATTTTATCAGTAAAAAGAAGACTAAATGTAAAGTGTAATTGCTTGTGACAACAAGTGTTTGCAAAATTTGTAAAAAAACAAAAATCAAGTAACTTGCAAACTTTCTCATATAAAGTATACAATGTTAGCAGTAAGAGGGGAGTAATATTGAGATGACGCCTTTAAAACACAAAGGACCCTGGTTGAATTAACTATAATATATATACATGTGTATGGTGTAAAAGAAATACTATATACATAATTATGTAGATTGTATATGAATTATATATGTTATATATTATATGTTATTATTATATACATTAATATGTTCACTATACCGGTGTAACAGGAAATCTCCCGGGGGCATATTTCCTAGGAAAAACTCCCCCCTGGCGAGGAATATTTCCTAGGAAAAACTCCCCTTAGTCTGAAAAAAATCCCCCCCAACACACATTTAACTTTAAGCTCAGAGTTACTAGATATAATAATGTACTGTAGCAGTAAGATGTGTTATTAGCACTGCTGGCATGTAATGCCAGTACAGCTTATGTCGTGGCGGGTTGTCTGTCATCCAGTTGCGACCACTTAAGTACCCCTATTTTTTATTGAATCTTAACCAAACTTTATCAGTTTATAAATATTCTTGCTTACAGTTTAAGTTTGAGAACCAACCAGACTGGTCCATAATTGCCAGAATAACAGCCCTTGATTTGTCAAAAAAAATGGTTTTGACCACTTAAATAGCCTTATTCTTTTACCAATCCTTACCAAACTTGGTCAGAATGTTCATATTCATAAACTGTCTTTTAAGTTCTGGAACCAGCCAAATTGGTCAATTACAGCCTGAGTTATGGCCCCTGAATTATCAAAAAATGCATAATTTGGCTTATATTAACACATATAACGCCTTTAAACATTTTCAAATTATTTTTTTAGTTATTTAGGAACTAATATGTACTATTATTTCAATGTCAAACAACAGGAAATTAAAAAATTTTATAATATATATTTTTTTTTTTCGAATTGGTAATTGGTGTGGTTTGTAAAGAATGTTAAAAAAAAAGCCAGGTCTCATTAGCCAGTATAAGCCAGTAGAGCAATACAGGCCCTTATGGGCCTCATAAGGGCCTCTTGTATATAAATATATTTCAAAAGGATGCTGTATATGGGGGGGTATTCTCACAGTTGAAGACATCTGATCTGACTTTTTAAAAGCAAAGATTGTTCAGCAGGTGAGGACAGTCAATGGTTTTTGTCAAGGTTTTGTAAAAAGAAAATAGGAAAGATTTGATATTAGATTGTGTACTAACAGTCTAAAGGATCTACAGGTAAAATGTCAAATTAGGTAAAAGACCTCAAATGTCAGTAACTTGTGATCGGCATACCAAGTCCAGTGTCTAATCTGTATCCTGGTATCCCTTCATTAACTCACTAGCTCTACCAGTCACATTCACATTGCCTTCATTATCTCACTAGTTCTACCAGTCACTTCCACATTCCCTCCATTATTTCACTAGCTCTACCAATCATATTCACATTACCTTCATTATCTCACTAGCTCTACCAATCACATCCACATTCTCTTCATTAACTCACTAGCTCTACCATTCACAATCACAATGCCTTCATTATCTCACTAGCTCTACCAATCACATTCACATTGCCATCATTATCTCACTAGCTGTATGAGTCACATTCACATTCCCTTCATTATCTCACTAGCTCTACAAGTCACATTCACATTCCCTCCATTATCTCACTAGCTCTACCAGTCACATTCACATTCCCTCCATTATCTCACTAGCTCTACCAATCACATTCACATTCTCTCCATTATCTCACTAACTCTACTAGTCACATCCAAATCATTATCTCACTAGCTCTACCAGTCACATTCACATTTCCTTCATTATCTCACTAGCTCTACCAATCACATTCACATTCCCTTCATTAACTCACTAGCTCTACCAGTCACATTCACATTGCCTTCATTATCTCATTAGCTCTACCAGTCACTTCCACATCCCCTCCATTATCTCACTAGCTATACCAATCACATTCACATTGCCTTCATTATCTCACTAGCTGTATAAGATACATTGACATTCCCATCATTATCTCACTAGCTCTACCAATCACATCCACATTTCCTTCATTATCTCACTAGCTCTACCAATCACTTAGTTGGGAATAAATTATGCAGTCAATTATGCACTATTCCATATCGACACTTCCAATAAATTCGGCTAACTTGGTGACAACATAAGTAACAACATACTTTGTCAGGTACTACACGCCGTTCGAGTACAACCCAAAAATGTAGACTGTGTGGTTGTAACATGCCTCTCACATTTAGCCTTAGTAGATATGGTATAAGATTTTATCACTTCTCCGCTCACTATTAAAACTGCCACAAAGGTGACATCAAAACACAGAATAATTGTTATTGTTAGGTGTAATTTACTATTATTCTTAGATAACTTGGAATTTTTCTAATCTGTTAGCATATATCGAACTTGAATAAATAAACATAATGAAAAGAAGTTCCAAAAATGGGCGATGCATGGAAAATCTATCAGAAGCACAACTATTAAAAGGATATTGCAAGAGTTCTGTAGATATTCGACTTTTAATAAATGTAATAATCCTTGGTGAATTTAAAATATTAAGCATTTTATTTTTGTCTAAAATTTCAGTACAATATATACCTGTATACAATGCACGCTATTGGAATGGATAGCCTAACCTTTGAAGACAGACATAGTTTCTATTAATCCCTTGTTAATTGAGATCAATAAAAATGTTGACCTTGTATATTGTATAGCTGCTCTAATTTTATACCCTGTTACTGTTTTTATTGGGGGTTGTTAATCAGCGAATCTCAAATTATACTGCCCTTGTTTTAGGAAATACTAAAAGGGAACATTAAAAAAACAGTCACTATTTTGGGAACATCTTGAAATAGAAACTGCAAAATGAATGGTTTACTGATTGAAAGAAATTATTTCTGTTTAGTGTATATTTCAGTTTTTCATTATAAACCTATTCCAATTGTTTATGTGTTTCAGTTTGTTGACATGCATTTACTTTATTTTGAATAATGCTAGGAATTTAGAGAAACGGAGTCGCAAACAACACAGTGATTTTTCAGATGACTGTGGTGTTTGGAACTCCGCTTCTGGTAGCTCACCCAAGCAATATTTCATTTTGGCTGACAACGGTAAACTGGTCAATATCTTCTTGAAAGATGGCCAGTATGGCAAATTCAGGTCTGTTAATCGGAAAAGAGTGTTTGATCTGATGGATCCACAGCCTAATTGACGAAGTCCAGTGCCCTTCAAGTCTGAATTCTGTCCGCAACGCAACTCATAGAGAAAAGGTCAAAAATCAAGACGCTGAAGGTTACTCCAGCAACGTAGCAAACCAAATACAGGATTTAGAGAACATGGTTACTGAAGGTCATCTGTTTGTCCGTTCAATTATTCGGAATAGTGGCAAACCACCCTGCATAATAATGTACAACGACTCCCAATTGTCAGACATTAAAAACCTATGTTGTTCAGGTCGGACAGTTCTTGGAATTGACAAAACCTTCATGTTATGCAAAATGCGTGTCACGGTGACATGCTATAAACAGCTCTCTGTAGTGCGCCAAAGAACAAAGGAGCCACCAATTTTCGTGGATCCGATGTTCATTCACGACAGCAGTGACTATGAAACCTACAGTTACTTCTTTCACCATTTAGAAATGAAATTGTCAGACACAAACATATCCAAAATGGTTATAGGCACGGACGATGAAAAGGCTATGGTACAGGCCATTACCTCAACCCTATCCCAAGCTACACATGTCCTCTGTACCCGACATCTAAAACAAAACGCCATACACAAATTGATGGACGACGCTGTAGACAGAAATGTAGTATTGGAGCAAATTTTTGGAGAAGATGGGATCGTCGGTGCTGACAACACCAGTTGTTTTGACAATAGATGTAATAAGTTCGAAAATGAATGCTCAGAAATTTCCGGAAAATTTCTTAAGTATTTTCAAACAAGACTTAAACCAAGCATTGAAACCGAAGTCAATGGTTCGGCTAGGCAAGGACTGATCAATTCAAATTGGACTAACAACAATTGTGAATCGATCAATCACGTCCTTAAACAATCAGTGGACTCGAAATCCAAAGGCTTAACCGCCTTCGCGAAAATTGCACAAGATATGGTTGATCATCAAACCTCCGACCTCAGAGCTTCGCTTATTGGCACTGGCGAATTCCGACTTGCTAAGAGCCATTCACAGTTCTTCATTGCTAAAACTGAATGGCTCTCAATGACACTTCCCCAGTGCCAGAATATCTTCAAGAGGTTCCGACAGCATAAGGTCACATGCTCCAAAATGGTCACTTCCACAGACGGACGGTCAACCGTGGTAGCCCCACGTACAAATGGTAAAAAAAACAGGCGCCAGAAAACGCGAGGTCAACATTAAAACAACCACCTTGGCAAAAAAAAACAAAGACATGAATAATGAATATCAGAACAGAACAGAAAGACCGTGCCAGGATTCTGTTTCACAAACATTTTCTTTTTTTTTACTTAACTACTTAAAAACTTCAGTTTATTAATTATTTAATGAATGTCAATGAAACCATCTGCAGTTGTACTAGAACCAGTCTAACATCATTATCAGCGGGATGCTCGTCTTATATTAAGTTTTTAAGTATTTAAGTATATACTTAAATATGTTGGTGAAACAGAAGCCAGGAGAAGCTAGGTTAATATAAAATCAACAACCATGACAAAAATGATAAAAATGCATAGACGTTAATAGTGTTTAAATCCGCACACATGCCGAGAATCACTTTTGAGCCCTTACCGGGGGTGGTAGTGTGCTGATTTACATATATACTTAAATGCATACTGATAATCCTTGAGCATGCACACGCTGAGAATCACTGTTGAGCCTTTACTGGGGTGGTAGTGTATTGCTGGGGAAAACTATATTATGTTATACCCATCATCAATCGTGTTATATTCCTCTATGTGTAACATAAATGTATAAATAGAGGTTCTTACATGAGTGCTCGTTTAGTTTTGAATTTATTAAACAAGATAGCAAAAATATGTTATGAGAGGCTCTGCCGAGCATTATAAAGAGTTCAATGAATTCAATAATAAATAAGCACAAATTTAAGATTCTCTTTTTGTCACAGTACCATTTATTTTTCTAAATTTTTTAAATTAAATTAAATTTAAATAAAAAAAAAAGATACTATTTTTATCACATAATTCGGGAAGAATGGTAATTTTACCTTTTATTTTTCTAAATATTTTAAATATAAAAAATGAATCTCTTTTTATCACTAAATCGAGAAAAATGGTCATTTTACCATATATTTTTCTAATTTTTTTACTTAAAAAAAAAAAACTTAAAATACAACAGCAACTGTAATGAGATAACAATATAGTTTTGGACAAAAAAAACAAGAACAAAGTAAAAAATTACTATAATGATATAACAATATATTTTTGGATCATGACGAGAGCGCCTCCCCACATCTGTCAAGTCTCACGCTTTCACCGTGAGTCTCACGATTTTGGCATTGAAATCACGGTCTCACGCTGACTATGTAATTTCCCACGCATTTCAATCAAAACAAAATTACAGGCCGGACACAAAATACCGGACTGAAGGACAGACGGACGGATGGACGGACACTGCGATTACTATATGCCACCCCTATATTTTTTGTGGGGGCATAAAAATTAAAGAACCTAATATAACTTTATGTGTACAGTACAGTATAAACAGTATTTTGTCATTCAACCAATTGCTAAAGAATCCAAAATTCATCATATTGATAAACCTTAATATTTACAATAAAATGTTGTATTTTTTACTTACAGTTATATGCAACAGTACTTCAATGAAACAATTTATTTTGTATATGAAGGTTAAAAAAGTTCAAATGAAAAATGACCATTAGATCAAGTCTAAAATTTCATACACTTGAGTTACTTGTTTTATTTACATACATATAAAATAAATTATAAATATCAGCCAATTTAGTTGTTCAATGTTTACCCCGTCTACTTAAAAAACACAAAGGTAAAATAAAACAATTTTAAAGTTTATCAGAGAGACATTAAATGTGATATGCAAAAGCAAAGTTTATTATTTCTCTGTTTGTAAACTTTGTGTTAAGAATAATGGTCAACCAGTCCGGTCAAGTAAGTAATCTGAGGCAAATAGGTAAAGAAATATGTCTCATTAAGACTTCATGATTTATAATATATGTGTGACAGTGTATTTTAAAATAATATAGTTTTGTAAGTTGTCTCCCCCTGATATTGAATATATTATTAATATCATAAATAATATTTCTAAATTAGTATTTGGACATTTTTATATTTCACAAAGTCACTATTTATTTGGCTTACAAAAGCATTATTTTGATAAAAAGTATTTGAACAAAAATTATTCAAACCCCTTAGTGAAACCCATCAACAGCCATTTTTCCTGTATGACAGAAAATGCAGTTTGCTCTCTTATAAGGTATAAGCTTGATTATTTACTGATTATTGTAACAACATCAAGGTATAAATGTTCTTATGAAATGCCATCCAGATTGGTTGGCTTGGTTTTAATAACTCTTAAGATATAATGAGAACTTTAACTGGCTTCTGCCACACATTTTTGATACTCTGAATATCCTTAAAATGGAGAGTTAGAGTTGAGAGAAGGAGTTGGAACTTTGTAGAGAGTTTGTTGTAGAGTTGTGTTGGGTTAGGAAGTGATTATGTTAGGCTTGTTGGTGAAGAACTCATTTTAATTATATAAAGAACATTGTGCCATACTTGGAACTTGGAGAAATATAATGTTACTTGAAACTGTTATTAATGCGAAAAGTAAAATATAATAAAAATGAAACTATTAACATAACAATCTGTGATGCGCAGGCTATTATAGGTTTCGGTTCGTGTATGAGCTAATTCCCCACAGCAACAAATAGTGGACCAGACCCTAGCTCGGTCACATATGTATGCAGAAAAGTCCCAAATTTATTAACTAGACTATATGGGGAATAGTAGAGCTTTTCTACTGGCACAGGTGCTATGCATGCACTAACTGGGTGCCAGCACCAACATTATAACCCATTGAAATACACTATATGCATGCAAGTACACTTTAACTCAGTTGGAAATGGAACTCAGTCAAGTCTTTTTTATCAATACACCTACTAAAACTAGATAAGTTTGCTGAATTAAATGAAAATTTTACCCAGTTTTTATGTCACCCAGTGTTACTAACTGTGTGTCAGTTAAATACAATGGGAAGAAAGCTGTCAGCATCGCTCCATACAAGACAGTCATTGTGAATGGCATTGCAAGGAACGTTGACCATGGCATAGCAGAAGTGGTTACAGAGAACCTCAGCACCACAAGCAACAATACAGTATGCCCCAGAGTTGTGAAACTAGGTCAACATGGATCTGTATCCAAGATTTTGGTGAAGGTATGCAACATGTCAGCAAAGACTATTACACTGCGACTGAAGTCAGACATATGCCATATCAGTGAGGTCAAGGTCATTGATACTCTCATTTCCAACAGAGGTAGCCAACCCACAACCAAGGACAGCAGTTTACTTGTATTCCCCCAGTAACCCTACCAGAAGAACCACCAAAATGTCATAGAAAGAAGGGTAAACCAAGAAATGTCACCACTGTTCAGAGCGACAGCAGCACGGAAAGCTGCACATCTGATTCGGAACCAGAGAGACGGGAATTACCGGTCAGAAGGAAGCTAAAGTTTACCCAAATCTACAACTTAACAACCACAACAGTACAGGAAGCATCAATACATGTGCCATACCAAATGTCAGCAACTCGGGTGATGGTGAAAACCATGATGCTGGAGTGAGTACCTCATATACAGATGGTGCCATGGAGCCAAGAGAATTATCCTCTTTTGGAGCAGACGATGCCCACCTGATTCACAATAGTGATAACACCCCAGATGTTTTGACTGCGGTGGATAATCAGCCACCAAGAAGATCCGAAAGGCAGAGAAAACAGCCTGATCGGCTTTGCCAGTGGGTTATGCAGCAAAACGGAACTGTCCCAAGTGATGAGATTTATGTTTAAAATTCTTCTGTGTTTTTTTTTTATTTTTAATGTTCAGGAAGTTATTGCGATAAGATTATTTCACTGAAATTTCGTGTATTGATTATATTTCTGTACATGTATTTCAGAAGTCTGTGTGAAAAAGTTAATTTATCCATTATAAATTTATTTTTCAGCAGTCTACTTAAAAATGTATCTGTTTTATTTCAGATTTAAATTTCATGAGGTATTGAGATTTTTTTTCTGAAGTTATATTATTATTTGCAAGGATAAAATATATTTATATAATCAATTGTTTCTTTCAGACCAGAAATAACTTAATCTTTATTTTTTAAATTTTAGAATATGTTTTGTTTGATACAATGCCAGCATCCAATCAGTTAATGTCGAGGATGACATTTCCCAAAGCCCGGAAGTATGTCACCCAGTGTTACTAATTCATTTTTTTATAGTTCCAGCATTTTATGGTTCAAGGGAAACAACACTGTCTTAACCTATAATTATCTATACATGAAAGTCATACAGGTACATCCTAACTGTAAAGTATTGGAAAACAATTAATTGCTTGTATAGTACAGAATAGTAAACCCAAACTGGTTTATTGTACATGTTGTTTTGTTTGTATATATTGTGAACTGAGTTAGCTTGAGAATGACAGATTGGCAAGTGAGCGATGTGAGCTAGTAATTAGTTTGGGAGTGACATTGATTGACAAGTGAGTGATGCAAGTTTGGCCACACCCAGTACTGCAAGCATACCCTTACCCCCAAACTAATAATATACAGCATTCTTCCTCTAGACATCGACAAAGACACTAAATTAACATTTTTGCAAAAGGGGGCGTTTAATAAAGTGTATTTTTATTGATGTTAAAAAGGATTCGCTTTGTAAATACATGTGACCTTGACCTTTGAGATATGGGTCTGGGTCTTACACGTGTCATGTTGCCATGTCATGTTGATCATTTGTGTCAAGTTTTTTTTAAAATCCATCCATGTATGACAAAGTTACAAATCTTACATGAAATCTCAAACAGTCTCAGTGTTGTCAAACAAACTCATATTGTGACCTTGACCTTTAAGGTGCAGGTCTCGGTTTTATGCATGGCATGGTGACATGTTGATCATTTCTGCCAAGCTTTTTAAAATCTATCCATGTATGACAAAGTTATAGTAACAGACTGGACACGAAATCTCAAACAGCATTAAAATGTTGTCAAACAGTCTCAAAGTGTGACCTTGACCTTTGAACTACAGTCCTGGGTCTTGTGTGTGACACGTACCTATATCACATGCACCCAATTTTATTTTAAATCCATCTATGTATGACAAAGCTACAGATCGGACACAAAATCTCAAACATACTCAGTGCTGTCAAACAAACTCATAGTGTGACCTTTGACCTTTGAGGTGCAGGTCTGGGTATTATGCGTAACACGTCATGCCATGTTGATCATTTGTGCCTAATTTTTTTAAAATCCATCCATGTATGACAAAGTTACAGACTGGAAAGTAAAGTGGGGGTAAATTTTCAGGGTAGGGGGTTAATTTCCTAGAAAATATTTTACACCATAATTGAAATAACTTTTATTTATTATGTATATCTTTGATTTGAAACAATAAGAAATCTTGAAACTTCATGAATTTAAAAACGCTTAAAAAACACAGACTGAAATACTCAATTAACCAGGTAGACTTCCATAATTTCTTATAAAAGACTTTTCTATCCATGTTTTGGATAACTGCATTATTATTTAGAAGTGTTGACTGAAAGTCAAACAACTAAAAAACCCTAATCAGACTTTCGCAAATTTTTTTATAATATATCATATTTTTGACTATCAAACCAGAGTTAACTGTGTCAACCATATGGCATAGATAAAACATAAATAGATATGGGACTAACAAAAACAAGAGTTATCAGAAGACAACAAAGCTCGCCGATGGAATAAATCTCACCACCCATGCAAAGATTGAGATTAAGGGCAAACACCAAAACTAAATGCAAAAGTTTAACCTGGGTGTCTATAGACGATATTTAAGTCCAAAAGGGCCATAACTCTGCCAAAATACAACCCCCGAGTAATGGTTCATGTCTTTGTGTGTTCTATCGATTATGGTGAACACACATGCGAAGTTGCATTTATATCCAATGAGTGGTTGCATAGATATCTTAAACTTAAACGCAACTAAACGCAAAAGTTTAACCTGGGTGTCTACATACAAAAAAATATGTCCAAATGGGCCATTACTCTGCCAAAATGCAACCCAGAGTTATGGTTCATGTCTTTGTGTGTTTGAATGATGATGGTGAACACACATGCGAAGTTTCATTTATATCCAATGAGTGGTTGCATAGATATCTTACGTGATAAAATACTTAACCTGAAAAATTAAGTAAAAAAAGGGCCATAACTGTGCCAAAATGCAACCCAGAGTTATGGTTCTTGTCTCTGTGTGTTCCATTGATAATGGTGAACACACATGTGAAGGTTCATTCACATGCAATGACTGGTTGCATAGATATCTTAAACTTAAACGCAACTAAACTCAAAGTTTAACCTGATAGTCTTAGTCCAAAAAGGGCCGTTCATTTAAGAAAAACTCATTTTGATTGAAGTTATTTATTTTCTCGCTTTTTTAAAAACAGCGTCACAAAGGGGTCTACATTTATGGTTTTAGCTATACTATAAACACATTTAAGCCAGTTATGAAATAACAAACTGCAAATATATTGTAAAACAGAAAATAATTGGCTATGGTACTAGTATATGTTTATTTAAATTTCATTGAAATCTTTATAAAAATTTGAAAGGATTGAATTTCCTTTTTTTTTATCTTTATTGACACACTGAATTTGCCACTATTGATGATCCTATCTGATGTTGTTGTTGTGTTGGTTTTTATATTGGACAGAGTTTGGAATGTTAACAGTGTATTTGGAAGTTGCACAGCTTCATATTTTTTAATCAAAATAGATATATACAAGAAGAGCTAAATAAACCTTACCTTTTGTTGTTGCCATGGTTACAAATAATAGGCTGTCAGAAAAATACCATGTTACACAGAACACAATAATGTATGCTGGTTATCATTTAAAAAGTCTGCTAAGGAAGCGAAAGCTTTGTAGATTTTAATGCTGAGAACAAAACCCAGCTTTAATAACAAATAAATTAATGTTATTGTCATTGTTATGCTTAAAGAGAGATTCCTTCTGTGGTAGAACCACATGATAAACTATATTTAAAGGTAGTACATCTTTTTTATTATTATACTTATTATAATTATTACCAAATGTCTCGTTATCACAAAAAATAGGGAAAAAATGTTTTAACTAAAACCAATTTTAAAATTTGAAAAAATCCTGATTTACTTGCTTTAAAGGTTTCTATAGGGCTCACATCAATATTATCTCCCTTGAGTACTCCAGACCTACAGATGAAGGAGGTAGAAATAAAACTTTAGTTCTCTTTTTCTTCTTTTTTCAGGGCTTTGTATTGCAATGTTTTGTTTTTTGCTGGCATGAGTTAAATGGTCAGTATTTTAGAAATCACCACTGAAAATTTGATGCTGATACCAGCTTTCTGGACAATTCTGTGTCATTTCAGATTTGTTGGTTCGAATCGCATCTAGGGCGAATAGTTGACATATTATTACTCTGGAAATTGATACAGTGTTTTTTTTCACCATTTTGGGAAGATGACCCATACCCTTGGAATTGGGAATTTTAGCAGCATTTTCATTAACATTGGGAAATTTTTTTGCATTAAATATATTTATATATTTATAAAAAGTGTACACTTGCTTATCAGGCCATTTAATTAAATAATCAATGTCATACTAAATTCAGAATGGGGAAAACTTTCTTTATTTTATCAAGGAAATATGACAAGTTTCAATTTACATTTTTGAAGCTTTCAATTGGGAATTTTTACCATTCAATTGGGAAAAAAAGATACTATTTGCCATTGGGAATATGACCCAATAACGGCTATAAAAATGGCCGAAAAAAAACACTGTGATAGGTCTCACAAAAGCATTGAATTTAAAAAAAAAACAACCTGGTCAAGGTATACTTTTTTTTCTTTATAATTGCATATCTTGAACCAGTGAAGAATTTGAGCCCAGACACATGCTGCAGAATTTAATTTTTCACTCTGTTTTTGACATAAATGTTACAATGGAGCCCTATGGGAAATGTATTAGTGGTGTGAGACGTATAACAAAGTTAAACTGTGACCTTGACATTTGAAGTGGGAGTCTAGGTTTATGCGCAACATGTCGTCATGTTATGTTAATCATTTGTAGCATGTATTAATAAAATCCATCTATGCATGACAAACTTACAGGCCCGACACAAAATATCGGATGGACAGACAGATGGACACTGCAATTACTATACATACTATACTATACGTAAAAAGATGAACAATTACCAGCATGAGCCTGGAACATTTTACCTTAAAGTTTCTTTCTATTCAAAATTACCGGTATTATATAATATCGTCGTTGGCTTTTCTTTTCTACCAGTGTTAAATGTTTGTCATTCTGGTACCTGAAATATTAATATAAATATTAAGTACTACCAACTGAGCTAAGCAGGCCCGGCATACAAAATAAAAATAAAAAAACATTATGGTAGTATATATCTTAATGATCTGCAGATTTTATTTAATAATTCAACTAAATAATAAATATTATTAAGTTCTATGATGTGATGTAATAACGATAAAGAGTATTACAGATTTATTTTATTTCCACGGGGAAATATCAAAAAAAGGTAAAAATTGTATCAAAACAAAAACAAACAAAAAAATGCTGGATACAGACTGAGAATAAATTCAATATTTTAATTATTTTGCATCTGTTGCATAAAAAAGAATGATAATCAGAATGAGCCCAGAACATTGTTACCTTGGTTTCAATCAGCTGTTTTCAAATCCTGTTATAATTGGATTGTCTCAATTTCTTCCTGTGTATATAATATATCACCCGCAGCTCCTGAAAAAAATTAACACAAAATATAAGCAAGGTATTAAGGCCATTATAAATTAATTGCTAGATTATCATCCAAATTTTTCTTAAAAACGGGGAGGGTGGGAGGATTTTATTTTTTATTTTTTATATTTTTAAATTTTTTGATGTTTTTAATAAAAAAACATTTGAAATAAAAAGGGTCAGGGCAACATGAAAATTAGGGGGCGGGCAGGGTTGATGATCTAGCTTTTGATTTATTATGGCCTAATGGGCAGATTCAGTGGTGAGGTGCAGGTAGGGGCAACATGGCACACACATCCTAAAATTGCCAGCATGTATTACTTTTCATGGGGATACCAAATTGATGAAAAAGTTAACCATACAAACCCAGGTAAGTATAAATATATGAAAGACAGAACAGACCATTCTTTGTTATGGAACACATATATACAAAGAAATGTAGGTCATCCTAAACCAATTTTAGAATGTTGAATGTGCAACACATTTCAGGGGCATAGCTTGGATGAATATGATGTGTAGGCACAGTTGTATAGGTCCAGGGGCATTTTAGCCTTACCTGAGTTTGCAAGGCACTAACAGCTCAGTGAGCATACATGGGGAAACAAAAAGTGTTCATCAACTTTTGCCGTAACTTACTTGTTTCAATCATGCAATGGACAATTTTATTATTCAAACTGTATTTGAGATTAAGTTATATGGGACATATTTTGAAAATTTTAGCATGATATATTATTAACTATTTAAAAACGAGGCACTATATTCACACAATAACAGTTAAATATGTCAGGGCCAATTGATAATGTTGTATTCGCTAAAACCAATGTCAATATTATGAACAGGTGCTTTCATATTACATTTACTGAGTCACTCCACAAAATACTCTCCTGCGTGGTATGTTCATTTTTGCCACCATTTACACCATTGTGTGAAGAATTTGTCAACAACATCCAAACATTGTGTGCTGGACACAATATACTGTAAAGCACCTTTTAATTTGTTTACGTTTTCAAATCGGCTGATTCCCGACCATCTCTCAGCAAATAGCTCTACAGCTAGTGTTTTATATTTGAACATCCGACTCAAAAATAAAGTTTCTTCTATTTTAAAAACACTTGTGCCATTTAGACACTATAGATCCCTTGAAAATTAAAACATTAACATTACCATACAAATTCTCAATATGTTTCGCTGTTTGAGAGAAAAGAGCACAACTTTAAGGAACTGTGGTATTCCAAGTGCTTATCCATTTTCAAGTGCTCTTACATCAAGTTGTTTCAATCAAAAAGGCATACAGTTTGATATAATGTCATAATATTATCATCATTTTAAGATGCACGTAATTGGTGCCATTTCTTTAAATGGTGTAAACAAACACAAGCTGTATAAAGCACCTATCGGGGGTTTTTTATCTAAAAATAGAAGACATTTTGGCAGCAGTACTCTTGTTTGATTCACAGGCCCTATCTTACTATAGCTTTTGGATATATATATATATATATATATAAAGTAAATTTACTATATATATAGCTATCCAAAAGCTATAGTAAGATAGGGCCTGTAGTTTGATTAGTAAAGCTAGAAAAAAACTGCCTCCTGACAGCATAAATCGACTTTAACATATAATATAAACAAAATGAGAGAAAATCAGCAAAATTTGGCAAAATTGCTGCAAATATATAGTGGCAGTTATGGCAAAGGTCTACTAACTTTCTGATCCGCCCTCATATATAGGCAAGCTATATTGGAGCAAGTATATGTTGTTTTCATACCTGGATACTAAAATTTGAAAAATCCTCAATATACTTTCCTTTAAAAAGGATACATGGCAGTTTTTATCAATTTTCTATCAACATTTGAACATAATTCCCAAAAATTACATACCCACATGATGCCAAAATGGAATTAGTTTGTTTGACTATTTAGAATCAGTTATCATACCCACTTGAAGGGCCAACAGACAATAGTAAACCTAACCACTCTGGCTAGTTTCCCCCTTTTGAAACAGTGATTAAAAATGAATGACAATGAGATACAAAGTTTTATATCAATCATCACGGCGACTTTGGCCGGGTGAAAATTCAAACTCACAACCCCTGGATTGATAGCCAGACACGCTTCTGACTGAGATAGACCAGACACAGCTATTGAAATTAAGATGCAGACCAGTCAGAGGCGTAGTGTAGGCACAGTTGTAGCGGATCCAGTTCATGCTCCCCGCAAAAAAATTTCAACTGGGCTGTCATAGATGTGTTTAGGCCTATTTAGGGGCCTTGTTATCTTTAATATGAACCTTGAATTCACTGTTTTATAACCAAATAAATTGGTACAATGATGTTAAATTATCTAGATCATATTCAATGATATTTTTGTGGCGAATTTATAGCTTACCTGAGCTTCTCTCAGAAAATGTGTAGGCACGTGCCTATAGAAAGCTACACCACTGCCAGTCCGTCCCTTAATTATATTTCTATATTTTGAAAGGAGCAGAATTCTGGCTAATAGTGTATACACATCCTCCATAAGTTATATATACAAGTTAACATACCTGTGGTCATCTATGGCAAAAAGTGTTATTCATTTGTTCTAAACCAGTGCTTGCCATCTGTTACAAAGCACCTGTTAGAACAGTGACACTATAAGCTACTCAGTAAGACATGTATAAGAATCTTCTGAAAAATCATGGGATCTACACTCAAGTGTGCGGACTGCTTTACCATGAGAAGTTCATGTTGACAATCAAGCTGCTGGTTATGTCTGCAGTCTGTATGAGAAAGGGTTGTTCAATAAAACAAGGATGTACAGAGATAACTGAAATCTAATTAATTCTTGAATAAGGATACTATTTATGAAGGGAGGGTAGGGGTATTTGTGTGTTGGGGGTCAAGTGTACATTGTATGCATCTGATAACACAAATTAATTACCTGGCTATAAGCAATTAATAATATGGGAAAGGTATAGTTTATAGTGATAGAAATATATGAATGTAAGAATTACGTGTCTCTATGTATACATTGCTGAGTGAGTGAATGACTTGAGTGTATGCGAATGACTTAATCAGGGCTTGAATTTTTTTATAACAGCAGCTCGTTCTCCCTTTCCAACATTTTAAATTAAATGCATAAAATCAAAGAATATTTAGGTCAGTTTCCTATATCCTGATCAAATGTTCACTTGTCAATTTGCGAGCAGATGAGTGGAATTTTTCAGCCCCATTAAAGAATGAATGGAACAAATTAATGAATGAATAAATGAATGAATGATTAAGTGGTACAAATGAATGGACACTGGTTATTTTGATGTCTTGAATGGACCTCAGACAAGAAGGCCAAGATTGCCCTATATCGCTCACCTGAGTGACCTTGAGTCAACCAACTTAAGTAGATTATATAATACATGTAAACTCAAAATTCCAGAAAAACGAGATGGGCGAGTAGTTAGAATTTTGATTTGTTTTGAAGATGTAACAGATGCGTAGAAGAGTTGTGCGATAAAGATAGTATCCTTGTGCGGTTATCTGGATATCAGATATCGAAAGAAAGTTTTCACTATATATCCATATAAAGAAAACCAGCCTTCCCTCCTGGCAACTATGTTTTTCGATGAATCGCAATGGCTGGAACAAGCTTGGTTGAGGCTCACCCATGGTAAATGTCAGTAAAATTACATGAAAATCAGGTCAGTAGATTCTGACAAGAAGGCTATTGAAATTTTTAGTATAGCTGATATAGTAAATTAACCCCACCCCATGGCTGCCATGTTTTTTGATGAATCAAGATGGCTTGAACAAATTTAGTGAAGGGTCCTCCAAGGAACATATCTGTGAAATTGTTTTAAAATCGAGCCAGTAGTTTCTGACAAGAAGATTTTTTAAGTTTTTATTTATTAAACTTGCCCCACCCCCTGGCAGCAATGTTTTTTGATGAATCAAGATGGCTTGAACAAACTTAGAAGAGGGTTAACCAAGGAAAATTTCTATGAAGTTATATCAAAACTGACCTAGTGGTTTCAGAGGAAAGTTGTAAGAAGCTAAAAGTTAACAACGGATGAGCGACACCAGGCGATCACAAAAGCTCACCTGCGAGGCTTCGGCTCATGTGAGCTAATAATGCTGCAAATTCTAAGGTTTGACTCCTTTTACAAAATTGGGTACTTGACTGTTTGGAAGAGTAGGCTTTGTATGACATTTTAGTGCAGTACTGGTCTATGTAGGTATATTATTTACACATAGATAGGGTAGTGTGACATAATGTGTGTAACTGCTTGCATGACCGAGGAGTTATATATAAGAGGACTTTTAAGTGATTCACTGAGCTGCTATGAACAATGGCATATTCACACAAACTCTTGCTAAAATTCATTTTCAAATATCCGAACTCCAATTCATCTCAGAAATACAAATCAAAATTATTTCTTTGCACAAGCAAATTGAGTTTAAAATTGTTGAAGTACTTACTTAAGAAAGTGTATACTACAACTAAAAAATCATGAAAAGTACTTGAATTTGATTCAAGAGCATAGTTTGTATTCAAACAATATACCAGTAAAACATCTAAGTTACGTAAAGCTTACACTTTTAATTTATATGTAATATAAAAAATCAATTGTTGTAAAATCTGAATGATTAAGGACCATCATGGTCAAGCTGAAATTGAGAGTTTTCTTTGTTGATTTTTTTATTCCGACAGCTACTTAAATAGGCTGTGTTTTGGTAAAATATAGATGTTATACTAGATATGTTGTGAATGGAAGGGTTTATGCCAGTTTTGCACCAACGTGTATATGGGAGACTTCAAAGCACTAATTTACGGTCGTTTACAATAGCCACATAATCTAAGTTCAAAACAAAGAAACCAATAACAAGGTCAAATATCTGTGTAGATGCAACAAGCCTTATTTTTTTCCAAATTTTTAATTGTCAGTCACAGGAACATGCATTTTTTAGCACGGTCGAAAAAGGCCGCTGCCATTTTCAAAAATGCGACACAGTGATTTTCAATCAAAATATCTATTTATGTGACAGATGACATGGGTTATGAGACACCTCATTTCAAAGAAGTATTGTTCGCCATCAGTATTCAATATGGCTGGGTTTTCGATTTCATTTGATTTAACCCAAAACTGAGTTGTGTAATGATGTGTTTTTCAATATACAGCAACATTTTGTTAACGATGGACAAACCAAAAATGAAGATCGAGGTAAAATGCTGAGCACGACGAAAAAATGGCGATATGTGCAAAGGGGGAAAACGCTGATGATATAGAAACAGAATGGAAATGCTGATGACATGTTTTGAAATTGTTAATTTAATATTGTAGTTGTATTATTAGTGTTAATAAACACGGATAATAATACTATATCTTATAATTAAAATAATAAAATTCATAATTTTAACAATAATAGCTCTAATTTCAGTTCTATTATTAGAATTAATAAACGCATACACTACTAGATCAGTGGCTTGTTTTATGTCTCTGGCACTGACTAGTATATAGATTAAGAAAGAAATCGCTTACAATATGTAGAAAGAAGGATAATGCTGACGATATGTAGAAAGAATTGAAACGCTGATAATAATATTTGATAAGTAGGCATGAATAACTACACTGCATATTATAATATTGCAGACCCACGCTGGCGCTGATATTGACCACCATATAGACTAAGCATGAAAATGCTGACAATATGTAGTAAGAAAGCAAAGGCTGACAATATGTTAAAAGAAGGAAAACGCTGACGCTATAGAACTATAATGTAAATGCAGACAACATAAAATGTCTATTTCGCTAATATGATCAATTATCAAATAATATAGCCTAAATATATTCCTACTGATCATTTTGCTTGATTGCATATTAAATAAATTAATTTTAATTAAGTGGTACAAATGAATGGACACTGGTTATTTTGATGTCTTGAATGGACCTTAGACAAGAGGGCCAAGATTGTCCTATATCGCTCACCTGAGTGACCTTGAGTCAACCAACTTAAGTAGATTATATAATACATGTAAACTCAAAATTCCAGAAAAACGAGATGGGCGAGTAGTTAGAATTTTGATTTGTTTTGAAGATGTAACAGATGCGTAGAAGAGTTGTGCGATAAAGATAGTATCCTTGTGCGGTTATCTGGATATCAGATATCGAAAGAAAGTTTTCACTATATATCCATATAAAGAAAACCAGCCTCCCCTCCTGGCAACTATGTTTTTCGATGAATCGCAATGGCTGGGACAAACTTGGTTGAGGCTCACCCATGGTAAATGTCAGTAAAATTACACGAAAATCAGGTCAGTAGATTCTGCCAAGAAGGCTATTGAAATTTTTACTATAGTTGATATAGTAAATTAACCCCACCCCCTGGCTGCCATGTTTTTTGATGAATCAAGATGGCTTGAACAAACTTGGTGAAGGGTCCTCCAAGGAACATATCTGTGAAATTGTTTTAAAATCGAGCCAGTAGTTTCTGACAAGAAGATTTTTTAAGTTTTTATTTATTAAACTTGCCCCACCCCCTGGCAGCCATGTTTTTTGATGAATCAAGATGGCTTGAACAAACTTAAAAGAGGGTTAGCCAAGGAAAATTTCTATGAAGTTATATCAAAATTGACCTAGTGATTTCAGAGGAAAGTTGTAAGAAGCTAAATAAAGTTAACAACGGATGAGGGACACCAGGCGATCACAAAAGCTCACCTGCGAGGCTTCGGCTCATGTGAGCTAATAATGCTGCAAATTCTAAGGTTTGACTCCTTTTACAAAATTGGGTACTTGACTGTTTGGAAGAGTAGGCTTTGTAAGACATTTTAGTGCAGTACTGGTCTATGTAGGTATATTATTTACACATAGATAGGGTAGTGTGACATAATGTGTGTAACTGCTTGCATGACCGAGGAGTTATATATAAGAGGACTTTTAAGTGACTCACTGGGCTGCTATGAACAATGGCATATTCACACAAACTCTTGCTAAAATTCATTTTCAAATATCCGAACTCCCATTCATCTCAGAAATACAAATCAAAATTATTTCTTTGCACAAGCAAATTGAGTTTAAAATTGTTGAAGTACTTACTTAAGAAAGTGTATACTACAACTAAAAAATCATGAAAAGTACTTGAATTTGATTCAAGAGCATAGTTTGTATTCAAACAATATACCAGTAAAACATCTAAGTTACGTAAAGCTTACACTTTTAATTTTTATGTAATATAAAAAATCAATTGTTGTAAAATCTGAATGATTCAGGACCATCATGGTCAAGCTGAAATTGAGAGTTTTCTTTGTTGATTTTTTTATTCCGACAGCTACTTAAATAGGCTGTGTTTTGGTAAAATATAGATGTTATACTAGATATGTTGTGAATGGAAGGGTTTATGCCAGTTTTGCACCAACGTGTATATGGGAGACTTCAAAGCACTAATTTACAGTCGTTTACAATAGCCACATAATCTAAGTTCAAAACAAAGAAACCAATAACAAGGTCAAATATCTGTGTAGATGCAACAAGCCTTATTTTTTTCCAAATTTTTAATTGTCAGTCACAGGAACATGCATTTTTTAGCACGGTCGAAAAAGGCCGCTGCCATTTTCAAAAATGCGACACAGTGATTTTCAATCAAAATATCTATTTATGTGACAGATTACATGGGTTATGAGACACCTCATTTCAAAGAAGTATTGTTCGCCATCAGTATTCAATATGGCTGGGTTTTCGATTTCATTTGATTTAACCCAAAACTGAGTTGTGTAATGATGTGTTTTTCAATATACAGCAACATTTTGTTAACGATGGACAAACCAAAAATGAGGATCGAGGTAAAATGCTGAGCACGACGAAAAAATGGCGATATGTGCAAAGGGGGAAAACGCTGATGATATAGAAACAGAATGGAAATGCTGATGACATGTTTTGAAATTGTTAATTTAATATTGTAGTTGTATTATTAGTGTTAATAAACACGGATAATAATACTATATCGTATAATTAAAATAATAAAAATCATAATTTTAACAATAATAGCTCTAATTTCAGTTCTATTATTAGAATTAATAAACGCATACACTACTAGATCAATGGCTTGTTTTATGTCTCTGGCACTGACTAGTATATAAATTAAGAAAGAAAACGCTTACAATATGTAGAAAGAAGGATAATGCTGACAATATGTAGAAAGAATTGAAACGCTGATAATAATATTTGATAAGTAGGCATGAATAACTACACTGCATATTATAATATTGCAGACCCACGCTGGCGCTGATATTGACCACCATATAGACTAAGCATGAAAATGCTGACAATATGTAGAAAGAAAGCAAAGGCTGACAATATGTTAAAAGAAGGAAAACGCTGACGCTATAGAACTATAATGTAAATGCAGACAACATAAAATGTCTATTTCGCTAATATGATCAATTATCAAATAATATAGCCTAAATATATTCCTACTGATCATTTTGCTTGATTGCATATTAAATAAATTAATTTCAACAACGATATGGATAATATGGCGTAAAGAACTGCACTACATATTATACATATTATGGCACAGATAATGGCCAGCATATAGACTAAGAATGAAAATGCTGACAACATGTAGTAAGAAGAGAAATGCAGACGCTATAGAACTGTATTCAACATTTTTACAACACAAAATTGCTGTACCGCTTATATGATCAGTTATCAAATATTGTTTTGCTTAATTTTAACAATATTTTTTTTGATAATATGGCATAAATAACTACACTACATGTTATAATATTGCAGACCCACGCTGGCGCTGGTCCGCATAATTTATAGACTATGAATGAAAATGCTGTAAATATGTTTAAAAAAAGGAAAATACTGACAATATGTAGAAAGAAAGGAAACACTGATGCTGTAGAACTATAGTGAAAATGCAGACAACACAAAATTACTGTATCGCGAATATAATCAATTATCAAATACTATAAATATATTCATTATTATTTTTTTGCTTACTTTCATATCAATTAAATTATATTGAACAATTATATTTTGATAAATGAAATAATGAACTACACCACGTTATAATATTGTAGACCCACGCTGGCGCTGATATAGTGCGACATATTGCACGTCTCTATGGAGCCTTTTAAAGATTTTTATTTTGCGTCTCCCGAGACGTTAGTGAAAATGTTACTAAATGTTAAGAAATACCCAACTTAATAAGGCTTATGAGTCACTATTTTTGTCAAAATTGGAATTTTTTTCAATACAAATATAAAGAAACTAACATGACATTATTTAACAAAACAACATGAACAAAATAAAATGAATTATAACATATATCCATCAATGCAATGACGAGAAGAAACAAGAGTTATCAGAAGACAATAAAGCTCGCCGATGGGATAAAACTCACCACACATGCAAAGATTGAGATTGTAGGCAAACACCAAAACTAAACCCAAAAGTTTAACCTGAGTGTCAACAGATACAAAAATTAAGTCCAAAAGGGCTATAACTTGCCAGAATGCAACCCCGAGTTATAGTTCTTGTCTCTGTGTGTTCCATTGATGATAGTGAACACACATGCGAAGTTGCATTCATATTCAATGAGTGGTTGCATAGATATCTTACCTAATAAAAAACTTTAACCTGAAAAATTAAGTCGAAAAAGAGCCATAACTGTGTCAAAATGCAACCCAGAGTTATGGTTTTGTCTCTGTGTGTTCCATTAATGATGGTGAACACATAAGCGAAATTTCATTCACATCCAATGAGTTGTCGCAAAGATATTTTATACTTAAATGCAACCAAATGCAAAAGTTTAACCTAGGTGTCTAAGTCCAAAACGATCCATAATTGTGCCAAAATGCAATCCAGAGTTATGGTTCTTGTCCCTGTGTGTTCCATTGATGATGGTGAACACATATGCGAAGTTTCATTCTAATGAGTGGTTGCATAGATATCTTAAACTTAAACGCAAAAGTTTAACGACGACGACAACGACGGCGACGACAATGTCGCCAGGGTCATGGCAATAGTTCTTCTTGGACTTCGTCCCTGCAAGCTATTTGCCTTGTTTTAAGCGATCTTTTTATAAAAAATGAAAGAGCTATTTGTCATTGTCATCATTGTCATTATATCGCCTTCACTCTATTTCTAAATTATGTGACGATAGCCTGAATCTACTTAGTGCAGTTTTAAATTTATTTTCTTGTACGATATCAAGATATGGTTCTAATGATAAAATTGTGTTTTAATCAACAATAAGATAATAGTCTTTGGGAGTTATTGATAGTACTATGCCATGATTGTTTATAATGATCAAGTATACGTGTTTTGATTAATTCTAATATTATATAAGTATTATGTTCTTGGTTTACCCATAAATTATTCAGCCTAGGCTGTCCAAGACATTTTTTATTTGAGACGCCCAGTTAAGACTTTTATAATTGATGTTGATTTTTTGCGTTATCTTTTAGCATATTATACACTTTTTAACAGTTATTATTCCAGGAATGGGTACGAATCGACCAGGGTACGAAGTATCCAAGGTACGAAAAGTCTAGACTGGTCCCCGGTCTCATATAATATAAGATATATTTTATGATATATCAAACTAAAGCTTACGTTTTGCTTCATCAGCGGCTTAAATTTGGATAACAGAATCATATTCATATTGACGCAGTTATGAATCTTTGTCATTATTTACCTAGCGTTTGCTGCTTACATGTGTGGTTCCCCGCTATCCAAGGAACGCTTCATGAGAACGGAAACCTATCACATTAGCGCATACCGGGCCCCAATCTGATCACCTCGGTCTTTATATACGGAGGATACGGAAATACCCGATGTTTCACGATTGACCGGGCCCTAGAATGCGAAGGCAACGCCAAGAGCATTTTGGGTCCGAGAACCAGGCTACGAAAAGTCTTGCACCCAAAAAAATCAGCGTATACCGGTATCTTATTCATGTGAGACCGAGGACCAGTCTAGGAATGCAATGCGCTTGCTAGCCTGGTTCTCGGACCCAAAATGCTCTCGACGTTGCCTTCGCATTCTTATATTATATGAGACCGGGGACCAGTCTATGCGCTTGCTTGAAAACGCTCACGAGACTTACATCCGGGTAACTGTTGATAGGGGACAAGCTCTCACTAGCCGAATTTTAATTTTCAACGAAAACAAAAAGGTCCCAACAGTTTCCATATTTTTTGGGTAAGTTGTGTATGAATGAAAACATCTATGTATTTATTAATTATTAGTGTCCATATATGTGTAGCGAAGGAAACGAAATAACACTAATGAAAGAGCTTTGTTTACATCGTGTTTCGATGTTTGGGATACAGTTATCCTACAATTATCGATGACGCATTTTCCATGCACGTTTGTGCCGCTATCATTTATTCTGTAGATTTTACCTTTTTTCTATTATTCAAAGCAAATAACGGTTTTGTAATCAAGTATACTACACATCGGCAATAGAAATGTATTTTACATACCCCACCCACTTCCTGTAAATTGCAACATTTTCAGGTATTGACACCAACTCATTTCATGAATAAGTCATAAAATTGAAATAAAAGTTTATTTTAGTGTTAAATTCGCTCCATTAAACCAATTAAGAGAGCCGTCAAATCCTTTGCTTAGAAATATGCTATGTAGTAAAGGTAATAGGTCACTTGTAACAGCCTCTCTTCTTCTGAATACTGTGCAGGGCTCCTCTGGGGGCATAATCACACATTGTGAAATATATGTACACATGAAAGAAGGGTCAAGTGTGCAGTTAAAAACTGGTTTAAAACATAATTCATCTGTTCATTCCATCATTGCAACTATCCTAGCCTGGAATGCTTTGATGGATGGTGCGTTTATATGGCTGACTGGGAGGAAGAAATTTACTAGCATGACCTCTGGTCTGGGCGCTGGTTGGGTGAAGGTATGTAGGGATTTCCACAAGCTGATGTACCGCATTGTAGCTTGGAATGCTGTCTACGTGTCTGGAGATTCGCCCAGCCTAAGTGCTGAAGTATAGCGGAGACACAGCCTGTTAGGCTACAGTCCACTGGTGGCAAAACAAGCAGCTCTTCATTGTACTGATTCGGTATTGGTTATGTTGGACTTGGTAGACAGGTCCCATACAGTAGACCCCTATTCAAGTTGTGTCCATACTAGTGATTGGTAGCAGGTGGCCTTGACTTCTTTGGGGCAGGAGAAAAGATTTCTTCGAAGTTTTCTTGTTGACAATCTGTCATGTTGTTTTTAAAGTGCCCATATTAAGTCCATGTTAAAAAAAGATGTTGTGAAGCCCCTTCTCAGTTAGCTTTCTATACCATCTTCCATGTAATGCTTTCTTGTTCAAAACATGATTGGATCAATAATTAGTATTTGGTATCAAATTGTTATAATTTTTGAAAACAACCAATACTTATTTTCTTGTTTTAGGGGGTAGAAATAGCTTCCTCCGTCAACATGTCCGACGACAAGGGGGATGATGAGAAGGTCTATGGAGGCTGTGAGGGGCCAGATGCTATGTATGTAAAGCTTGTATCATCTGATGGACATGAGTTTATTGTGAAGAGAGATCATGCACTTACATCAGGAACTATTAAGGCTATGTTGAGTGGTCCAGGTAAATATTGTATATTAATTATTATTGATTGATAATGATACTACTTGTTATAAGTACAGTGATTTCGTAAAAGAACAAAGATTTAGAAATAAGTACCAGGGCTTAACAGTGCTCCAAGAAAAAAAAATTTGGGACTAGCCCAGGGCAAGTAGGTTGAAAAAATCTACTTGCCCTGATCAACGGTTCACATGCCCAGATTTTTATTACCAATACACCTTGCGGTATTATATGAAATTTGTTAACATATACTTAAATGTGTTAATTTTATGTAGGGTTAGCTCCCTTAACATTATGCATGTCTAAATCACAAGTTTTTAGAGTTTGAATAAGACCGGGAGAAGTGAGAGAATTTCAGGAGAACTGACTACGTCTCTTCCAGTATGCCCAACTTATTATGTTGTATTTAATCTTTGTTCTTTATTGATTTTCGATTCAGTATATTTAAAACATTATTTTAAATATCTTTCTTTTCTTTTCTAATTATTGCTGTCATAACATACAATAATGGCAGTGTCAAGCCTACAAAGCTGTTCAATCAATTATCTATCAAAGAGAACTTGGCAATATGATAAATAAATGCAGTCTATGATAGCCTTCAAATATCTAGAAAGTGCAACTAGTCAACTATATTTCAAATATTAAAAAAAACAACACATAATTGATCTTAATTGTTGTTTTCAATACTATATTGAAATCATACCAAAGAAAATTATACACTAAAACTACACAACAAAAAAGGAATAAGTTTATTACTATAATACCCCACCCACTTTTGTCTTTACCGTAAACTCAATTTAAATATCAACTTTCAGGTTTTCACAGAAGAAAATTTATGTACATACAGTTCCAATAATTGTTAATCTACGAAAAATTTATAAAATTTTACCCGAACCTAATGCTGACATTTTACATAACGCGATCGATCGCAAATTATCTGCAAAAACATAACCAGATTTTAGACATTTTTACCATTTTGGCAAAGGAAGATAATTTTATACTCTTCATAATGGAGAATTTGAGAGGTACTCGCGAATTACGTCATCGTCTATTTTTTGTCTTTGCTTGGATGTATACCATGGTCGTAGATATCCAACCAATCAGAGCGGTTATTAAAAATAGATTAATTTATATTCAAAGCTATCCGCCAATCACATTAGAAGAATAAAAATAGATAAATGAATATGCATCAGAGGTTTCCAAAGTCGCATTATCGGGCATGTGGTGTAATAAACACTGCGGGGGTCAATTGTTTATACTGATTAGTTACAGTCTATAAACAACAGTTTGACCTGTGTCGTAGCGAATAGATATATTTGCAGACCTGCACATTGTGAAAACTAGCTTGTCTGATTTTTTAAGACGAGCCCGACAGGCAAATAACATCGAAAAAGGCACATGCCCGGATCCAGATTTGACAAGCCCTGGGCATCGGGGTATCCTATTCTTGGAGCACTGCTAAAACTAGGGGATGATTTGTGAATAATTATTATCCATGGATAAGTGTCTCCACAGGGACGAATGTAATTGCAATAATCGGTCACTTCTGCTCCCCAGGCAATTTTCAGCATGTATGTTTACACCAAATGTCAGATGACTATTATCATATTGTATAAGTTGCTGGGCAACATAATCATTTTGCTGATCAAGATCGATATTCCATAACAATGGAATAAAATATCAAATATCTTATTGACACAGATCAATTTTTTCGACTCAATCAAAAGTTTTCCATGAACATTGTAATTTTTTACATTTGACATAATCAAACCTTGTGTTTGCGTGACTGCATAGCTTGTGGGCAGAGTGTAATTCAGTTGTGAGATGCTTTTAAACAGAATAATCAGCACAATACACAGGTTAATTTAGGAATTACTGATGAATATATTGTTTAAGTTACGATAATTATAAGAAACCATTTACAGTGCTCCAGATAAGCTTTTCTTCAATTGAGTATTTTACCCCTTAAATTAGTATGCAATGCTTATTTTCCAAATGTTAAGGGTGAAAATGAACACTTGTAGCAAATTGCCATTTATAACTAACTAATCAAACACTGGAATTGAGAATAACCAATGCTTATTTTACCCCTTAATTTAAATTCTAATACTTTATTCAGAAATTTCATTGCTTGAATATCCAAAAATAGTGCTTATCTGGAGCACTGCATTTTAATTATTATTTAAGTGAGTAATTCAATCAATTTACGGTTGAGTATGTATAGGATTCCATTATTCTTTATTGAATTTGTTTGCTTACAGTATAAAATAAGAATATAAAATAAATTAGTTTTTACACACACTTTCATTAGACTGCAAATTGGGCAAATTAAGTAGGGTATCATTTGATGTTTAAATAATGATATGCTATAGGTGATTACCTTACTTGTGGGTACTCCCAGGACTAAAATGTTACCTCCCCTTTATAAAATGGTGCACATTTTTTTATGTTTTTGTAAAGTCTTTGCGAGATATTATGTATGATGTCAGTTCTAGTTTATATTGCTTGATAAATGGTTTATGAATTTACAATAACTGGAACTGAATGTAAATAATTGTTTTCTCGTAAAAATGCAAACACTGATTTTTGTATATGATATAAATTATTATATACACACTGATTCATTTTGAAATTTGAATAAATGAGTCCCTGGGACTTGCATGTATTACAACAGTGAGTCCTAACTAAATTTCAGTGAGTTCCAGGTCAGTTGACAAAATTTGAACAACAAAATCAGTATCATTTTTTATTCATATTAATGAATAGGTAATACTGAATAGGTCTGTGATTACCTATCTGTATGACCATATGTGGAAAACAGCAAGGGCAGTAATATGAAACAGGTCAAAGAGGTGTAGCCAACATCAACTTTCACATTTTGTATGGTTTTATATGATATGCTCATCAAACGAAAGTTGTATAGTATACATCCTATGAACAACATATAAAACTTAGAGTTTATTTTCAAACTTTGCGTCCACAGAAGCAATGCATCCAACAGGAAGCACGTGTTCTTAAATCATGCATCCGCAGAATAAATTGTGTATTTAGGACGCTGGACTTTGCATATATATTGTAAGTTTGCACTCAGTACTGTTCAACCTAATGCTGTTCATTGGAAGTACTTGCATGAAAAAGTAAATAAAAAAATAAAATTAATTGTGACACAATAAAGAATATCATTGGTATTGCATAAAAATTGGCATTTAATTTGTAAAGTAATAAAAAGAAATAGAACCAGTTATACGAACAATCGGACAGATGATTTATACATTTTTTCAATTCTCCTTTTTTCACTGAGAGAAAAGTCACTTCTCCCTAACATTCAGACCCAGTTTGAGTCCCTAGTATCATAAAGTCTGTAACAATTTAAGTCCTTTAATGTTGAAACATGAGTGAAATCTTACAACAGAATAGCAACAGTTAACCAGTTATAATATTTAAATATTTTGCTCTGATTGTACAGTGTTACAAATGGGAGGTTTCTGGGTTCAATAACACTGGAAACATACAGAATGGTATACTTAAAATAGATTTTGTAGAACTGTATTCTGTTTTAATGTCTTGTAAGCCTCATTAAGCCAGAACCAAAGTACAGTTGTGTTATTTGTCATTCATACTTTATTTATTTATTTTGTCCATTTTATTTCAGGCCAGTTTGCAGAAAATGAAACAAATGAAATAAATTTTAGAGAAATACCGTAAGTATTTTTTTTCCCCATGACTGGTTATTCAAGCTTTTGACATATTTTGGGATGAGAGTGGTGTGTACAAAATATTACAACAAATCATAGTCAGAAATGTCACAAATAAACAGGAAATTAATTCAAAAGATGTACTAGTGGCTGTTTATGCTAACAGTTTTAAGCCTGTATTGTCTGTTAGCCCCCAATGGCATAAAAATGACGCTAAACAACCAAACGATCAAATCAAAACATATGATATATCAGTTTAATTGCTGGTGCTAATCATAGATGAATTCTCCATTTCGAAAAGGTGAAATCTCACTCTCGTGCGTGACGAGATCTGTGCGTGACTTGAGCACAGGGGAATTGCGTCACACAATAACAAACCGCAGCGGTGTTGAGAAGTTTAGTATTAATTTTTTTATCAATATCCCTACTATCATTTACAAATAGGGAATGGTTATATTTTATTTGTTAAATAGTTCATGCGACATGACGGATTTTATTTATAATTCTGTCTTTATATAGATGTATTATCTACCCAATTTCGGACCCAATTGACATGTCATCACAGTGCATGTTGCACAGTTAATGGGCCTTTTTTGTTTAAAACGTAGGTAAATGATTTTTAAAAAAACATTATTACTATAACATATCAATATAACTTTAATGTAGTTGGTTTTTTTTGAAAAAAAACACTATGATTTTCTTTTATTTAAGAGAGCTTTGAATGAGGTTTCGTACCACACATAGATTAATGCATAAACTTTACAGCGTTTCACACCATGATTAGGTGTCACAATCATAAACTTACGGTATTTGTTTTTAATTAGTGTGTGATAGATAGTATTGGATTGTTATTATTATTTGGGGTTGAACGTTAATAAAATACATTTTATTTTGTTTATACATTTATTGTATTAACGAGAAATTTGATATATTTATTAAAATTTACACCATATACTACGGACACAAATCACACAAAATAGTAGACATACAATTTTGACTTGATCATATTTACGTGTATCACATTGTAATACATGACCACAAGGAGATATATTTGCTTTAATAATAGTGTATTTGTGAAATAATACATAAAATCAGAAAATTTCAATTTGTGACAAAAAAATCTGTAACATCTTTATCCTTGGCATATATTCTTCCAAGAAGATAAATAGAATGATACACATTCACCTGCTGTTATACCGAGGTACTATATAAAATTAAAAAAAAAAAATTGGTCATTTTGGAAAGATATACACGGAAATGGAACGTCCGTCCCCGTAACGTCCCCAACCTGCATATACATTTTTTTAATTGATAGAATCAATTTCACTTTTTTTCAATGTGTGAAGAATTTTATGTTTGCAGAGTGCAACTAAGATATGAATATTTATACCCCAAAAAATGAACAAAAATTTAGAGATTTTGTTTAATGTCACTCTAATGTAGGGGATGAACGTTACAAAAAGGGGACAGACGTTACATAATTTCTTGCCATTGGTATTGACCCCCTAAATAACTGAAAATGTTTAAATTAATTAATTGTCCATAATACTATGCAATATAACATACATCCTATCTTAAACCCCGGGGTCATAAAACCTGTGGTGAATTATGCAAATTGGGGTACAATATGCATGTTTTTTCTCATTACCACATGGTGTGACTGTAGTGTTGATGAATTATGAAAGCTCAGCAGGATGCCAGTAACTGGACAGTAGCATACATTTTGTGCAATATGCCTGTGGGCAAATATATTCCATATGACACTATCCATCAAAGGTTTTAAAAAATCATATTCGTCCAGGTAACTAGTAAACTGGGTAACGATGTCATATGGGCTAGTTATAGGTAAAATACACAATATGATAAAAAAAAACAACAGTGCAAGTTATGCAAATGTTAAAAATACCACTCAACAACGCTTCATCTAAGTTTACTTTAAAAGGGTATGAAATTAACATATTGTCAGTCATTTCTTAGTGTACAGTAATGGATGCACCAGTTTAACATGATAATGAATAAAAAAGCTGTCAAATACATTTTCTGTTTTTCGCTAAATAAGGTTTTATTTATTATTCTCTATGAGCTCATTAAATATATATAATGGATCATATTTTGCTTAAATTCCATTCCTGATTTAAAATGGTGAATTTGATAATTTACTGACAAACAGTGCATACCATGATAACACGGCTTGGATGTGCAGGCTGATCTGGGTCTACATCGACATTATTAACCGCAATATAT